>JAHWFO010078328.1:397430-441947 GCA_023313115.1 Rhysida immarginata | reverse complement strand
GCAGCAAAAACACAAAACGGGGGAGGGGGGGGGGCATACTAAGCGAAATTCCAAGAAATTGTTTTTTTGGAAATATCCCCAAGAAGCTTCCCTCCGAGTTTCGTTGCTTTATCTTTATTCACCAACAGAAAATTTTGTGAAATCCCTCGAAAAAATAATTTTTTCAGTTTTCGCACGTTTAAAATTCGAATATGGAAAAACGGGGAAACTGCTTTTTTTTGGGGGGGGGGTTCTAGAAATTTTGGCGTCGACTACAAAGGTCATTTTGCGCCTTTTTACCCAAGTTATAACAGTACGCAGCCCGGGACAAACACAAACATCCATGCCCACGGCGGGATTCGAACCCGCAGTCAGGCGGACTCGAGAACTAGAAAGCCTACGCCCTAGCCCTCTCGGCCACCTGGCCGGCAAACTGCTTTTTGGCACGGCAGCTAGAAACCTTCCTGCAAAAATTTCGAATACCTGCGTTCATTGAGGGCAGAGCCAGGCGACCGAACGTGCAACTCCTTTCTGTCCCCATGGAGGGGGGTGGGTCCAAATTTCGAAAACTCCCGTCTTAGCACGCCCGTACACTATCCGTCCAATGACTCCACCGAGTTTCGAGCCGGTGGCACCAATAGATTTTGCTGTGCAATGATGAGTAGTGAATGAGTGGATGTCCTCTTTCATACAGGGTGTCAAAAAACTCTGGTAACATGGCAGATATCTCAAAGCTACCAGGTAGGCGAGATCTGATGAGTGTGGTTTATAGGTAATAAGGGGGTGGGGAATTTATTGCCGCACTCAAATTTGACTTTGACCCAAAATTTAAGGTCATCCATTTGCTAATTCGAAAACTATTAAAGATAGAGAAAAATTTCCAATTGCTACCCTGTATAGCAACACCACATTAGTCTAAAAACAATTTTTAATCACCCTTCTCCTTGAAAGATTTTGAGAAAATGGGCGAGAAAGAGTCACTATAGGTCAGCTTGGGCTGGCCAGGTTGGCTGAGGTTTCTAACACATTTGAATTGCAGTGAAGCACACCGTTGGAAATTTTCTTTCCTTGAGTGACTCTTTCTCGCCCACTTTCTCAAAAACTTTCAAGGGGAAGGGTGTGATTAAAAATTGTTTTTAGACTAATGTGGTGTTGCTTTACATGATAGCAATTGGAAATTTTTCTCTTTCTTTAATAGTTTTCGTGTTAGCAAATGGATGACCGTAAATTTGGGGGTCAAAGTCAAATTTGAGTGCGGCAATGAGCTCCCCACCCCCTATTACCTATAAAGCCACACTCATGAGATCTCGCCTACCTGGCAGCTTTGAGATTTCTGCCATGTATCCACACTTTTTTGGACACACTGTATAGTAAATGTTTCAGTCTGTCTCAGTCCACTGCAGGACATAGGCCTCCCCCACAGGGTAAAATTTGGTCTGATATCCCGCGCTGACCAGACGAATTGGGAAATGGATTTTTGAGCTTCTACCAGCTTTTTATGAGGGGGGGGGGGGGGGTAAAAATCTCGCGTCACTAAATGGTCACGAATCCAGTGTCTAGCCGTGATTGGCGATGCTGAACTTCAAGAGCTGGCTTGCTCTGCGAAAGCCTCCTAGCCCACGGCCTTCCCTATTATATATTATTCTTTCTTTTATATATCAAACTGTACAGAACATGCTAGACAATCGAACAGAGGCGACTACAGTTATTTAGATAGTACAGAAGAAGTGCTCCACTAAACTAACCGTTTCTCAAAAAACACATAAGAAATACGCTAACGTGGATGAGAAGTACCCAGAAGTTCATCCACACAATATGAAAGGGAAAATAAGATTGACAATTTTAAGGCCATTGTAGTCTTGGTTTTGTAGCCTTAACCCAGCTGTTACCATATCCAAATTATGTTAAATACTCTATATCTCATTTTGCTGTAATATTAATAATGAAGACAGGCTGATAATCTCCATCTTCATCTTATTTTTTATAACTATTCTATCGTCGTTTACAATGGAGATTTAAACAGATTAAAATGGCTATTTCATAAATATCTACAAAGTAATCAAAGTCATTTTTAATGTTATGATAGTCTTTTACACAGAATTCAGTTGTTCAATCAGGAAATTTGCCGTTATCGAATGTCTATGAATCTTGCAACCCTTGTTGTTTGGTTTGGTTTTGTTGGTATTGACGTCCCTTTCACCTACTCTAGTCATATCAGGACGGTGTTATAGGTGCCGCAAATTTTGCCTAGCAAGGGTTCTTGAACGTGCAGCCGGCAAACGACTACACGGGACCAACGGCTTTACTTTTCTTCTGAAGGAAGTGCGTAATCTCAGGATTTCCTCATAAAAAATCCTCGTCTTCCTCGGCCGGAATCGAACCCGCGTACTCGGGCATCAGAGGCGATCACGCAACCGCGTACTCAAGGCACAACCATAGTTGTATTTTAATGATATAAGAATATACTTTCTATATTCTATTACAGTGCTTGCCAAAAGTATAAATAATCTAAGTATTCAGTCAGAAAAATATGTATTAATTCATAATTTTCTTAGTCAATTTTTTTTTTGTCAAAGCTATAACATTCTTATAAACGTCACCAAATGTCGTTTGATTTTGTAAAATTTTATTGACTTTTTTTCCTCAAAGGCAAACAAAATTTCTGTTCCATAAATATAAATAACTGCACAATTCCGTCACACAATTTTTATTTTGATTAAAAAAAAATTAACATGCAAATTTCAGGAGCTTACTATACATTTCGGGGCGTTACAAATTTATTAGAAATTTTTTGCAACAAAAAATGCCACGTTCAAAACATGCAACTGATATTGAGGTAGCCGAAATTTGGAAGTGCAAAAGTGAAGGACTAAGTGTTTGTAGAAATTGTAAAGAAATTTGGTAGAAGTTCGAGTTGTCATTTTTACCGAATTCCCGTAATACCGATAATAAAAAAATTTCAAGAATTATATATTTAAATTTATTGTAATTTTAATACTACTACTAATAAAATCTTTTCAAATATTTATATATTTCATTTTTATTATGTATCTACGTTGCATTATATAATTAATTTGTATTGCAACTCTTGAACATTAAAATAAACGTTTAGGAAACGTCAGCGCTTAATTATAGGGAAGGTGGGGTATTGAAAAAAAAAAAGCAACATAACAAAGCGCATCCGCGGAAGATTCTCGTTTATTATTTTATTTTGCAGTACATTGTACCGGAATTTAGCGATCCCGACCGGTTTCGCCTTTCTTTTTGGATAAAATTGAGGTGACGTCATTTTGTTTGATGATATAGGGTGATGGAATCGGATGAGTGAAGGATTGGGGAGGGGGGTTCTAGAAATTTAGGCGTCGACTACAAGGTCATTTTGCGCCTTTTACACAAGTTATATCTGTACGCAGCCCAGAACAAACACAAACATCCATGCCCACGGCGGGATTCGAACCCACGACCAGGCGGACTCGAGAACTAGAAAGCCTACGCCCTAGCCCCCTCGGTCACCTGGCCGACGGGGGTAGGAGGAATGGGGATGAACAGCTTATATAAATTAATAAAAGTATATCTGTTAACCTCTTTTCTAGACAATAGGAAAAATTTTGTTTCGATCAATGGTAAGATTGTCTTCGGCCATTTCTTTGGTGATTGGTATCCCTCAGGAATCAGCACTGTCCGCCACACTTTTTATATTATTTATGAATGATCTGTTTGATTGGACTCATAATAATGAGTTACTGGTAATGTATGCTGATGATGTTAGTCTTCTGCTTAAGTCTAAGAATATCATAGACTTGCAGCTAAAAGCTGTTCATCCCCATTCCTCCTACCCCCGCCGGCCAAAGCTGTTTTTTAAAGAATATCGATGAATGGTTGATAAATAATAAATTAGTGCTAAATGTTGATAAGTCTGCTTTCATGATCTTCCAATTAATAAAGAAGCATGATCACAACTTATTAGAAAATTTTAAGCAAACTCTGAACAATCAAGAGTTGAATAGAAAAAGTGAGTTAAAGGTTGTAGGCTTATGGTTAACCGAAAATTTAAGATGGTCAAAACATATACAATATGTTTTGAAAAAGGTTCTCCCATTGTCGGTATTGTTAGAAAATGTAGGAATTGCTTAACAACCAAAGTTTGTATTGCTTTATATTATGCTTTTGTATATCCATATTTTTTGTATGCAAATATTTGTTGGGAAGACTCAACATCAGTTTTGAATAAGACCCTGTCACAATTGCAAAGAAGATATATTAGAATGCACAAGGTTCTCCCTTATGCACAAGGTTCTCCCACAGATTTGTTTGGGAGATCTGGAATTCTTAAACTGCATCAGATACATACATATTTATTAGGTATTCAACTGTTTAGAGAGCTGATTTGTAAACAAGAGTGCTTTTTTAGGAACAGTGACTTTCATAATTATGAGACAAGACTGAAGAGTAATCTCAGAATTGCACAAGTTTATAAGAAGATTGGATTGAAAAAAATTACGAATCAAATGATTTTTCTATGGAATAGAATTCCAACTGAATTAAAATTACTGAAGAATTTTGCAGTTTTTAAAATTAGTTTAAAAAAATAGATTTTATCTATAATGTAATTGATATTTTTGTTTTCTTTTTATTACGTGTACCATTTTTTTTTAATCATGTCCTCCTTCCTATTTTACTTCTTAATTTTTTTTTCTTTTTTCCTTTTTTAGGGGCTACCACGTTAAGCATATGCTTCTTGTAGCCACTTTTTTCAACTGTCATTAAAAATTTTTATTCTTTTGTATGGATGTTCATTGAAATAAATTTATATTATTATTATTATTATTATTATTATTATTATTATTATTATTATTATTATATATGAGATTGATAAACTCCAACATCGTTTGACCGATGACCATGAAAGTTGGCACATGTTTTTTTTTTTTCAATGGTTTTTATGCTATCCATTTTACTTTACTGATCATTTGTTAGCCAAAGCAACGCGTGCCGCATAGCTAGTAAAAGTATATAATTACAAGAAAATATATAAAAGGGAATTACAATTAATTTTGTAAGAGATTGTATACAGTATAATTAAAGTCGTTACAAATTAGCCAAATAGAAGAAATTAGTTATAATTATACAATACCTTGTTATCTATTATAACTAACAATACCTTGTCAGTTTTATCGTAGAAGATTTACAATCAATTATTTTTAAATTAATTATATTGTCAAGTAATGAAACATTATAGCAAAAAAATAGCTTTTCTTCACTCTTCCAGATTCCATCATCCTCAACTCCTATTTCTCCAAGCAAAATGACGTCACCTTAGTTTTATCCAATCACCATTGAAACCTCATACTTATTATGTTCTTGAAGACTATAAATATGAGAGAAACATATCCTTAAAAAAGTCGAGAAAGAAAGGCAAAACTAGGTCGGGTTCGCTAAATTCTGATACAATGTACAACAAGGCAACAATATTAAAAAAAAAGACAGTACAGAGAACCCTAATGTAGTGAATATTATTTTATTGTTTATTTAATTTTTACGTGCCATATTAGAGCATAGATGCTAGATCAATATGAGCACGGCTACATCAAAAAAACTCATACAATTTTTTACAAACAATCATCATCACTATAAGAAGAATGATAAACATAAAAAATATTGAAAAATCGAACGGAGAATGATAATAAAATCCTCACATCAGAGAAAAATGGCCATTTCGAAGACGAAATGAAGGCACCCTAAAATTAATATAAGATCATAATATAGAATGAGTAACCTCTTACAAGTTTAAAATCAAATAGAAAATCTTGACATATTGAAGACCTTCTGAATTCGACGTATATAACTTATTTGGACATTTCTGAAAAAGAGTAGAGTTGTTCCGATTCAGTTTTAAAATATCGTATACAGGCCACAAGAACAAAACGTCTTTCGAAACGTAAGAGTTTGTAAATGAGCCAGTAGTCAACTAGCATAGAACTGCCACATCAGGCAGATTTATAAAGCTTTTTATGTAACTAAGATTACGAGTAAGGCAACAAAGGCCACCTAGAAAAGGAAAGTAATTCTGAGTAACTTTCAGGATATGCTATGAGTAACATCCAGAATAATCTCATATAATTCTGAGTAACTTCCAGGATATGCTTGTATTTAAAGAATCAGTACACTCAAATCACAGATAGTAGAAACCCTCATGACCATAAAAGAGAATTTATTAGGTTTATTCGGATACTTTAAATGCTCATGTGATTCTGAAAGCACTAATACTGTAGATTCAAACCATTTAGTTCGGTGCATTACTTAGAACAGTTACAACTAACAGATAGTTGACAGTTCCATTTTTGGCTTTATTATATAGTTTCGGATAAAGAGTATTTATAAGTGCATTTTAATGGGTTTTTTATTACATGTATTACCGAAAAAACGTTTTATTAGAAAACCGGTATTACCGATAACAACATCCCTAGTAGAAGTGTTGCTTCATCTATTCAATCTTAAGAACCTTCTGAACCTAAAAAAAAAGACGTTCTGGGACCAAAGTCCACAACTTCAAGAGATGATTGGCAAATCTTCCGATTAGCTGCTCATCAAATGAATACAATTTAATGATCAGGAAACCACCACTAACTGTGATACACAAGCATTCTCGACTCCAATGAGCAAAACATAATACGTCTTGAATAACGAATGAATACAAGGTGTGTCAGGAAAGTAATGCAAATATTTTGTGCTAGTAATTAAAATGGCCAGAGCGCTCCGATCGGTTGAGTTAGGTAGGGGGGGGGGGTGACTGTCAGCTTCAAAGCGGTTTATTAGAAATTTTGGCGTCGACTACTAAGGTCATTTTGCGCCTTTTACACAAGTTATATCTGTACGCAGCCCGGGACAAACACAAACATCCATGCCCACGGCGGGATTCGAAACCACGACCAGGCGGACTCGAGAACTAGAAAGCCTACGCCCTAGCCCTCTCGCCACCTGGCCGGCAGCTTCAAAGCGATATCTTCGTTAGTCTGCTCTGAGCAGTTGGGGCGTCAGGATCGCTGTCTTAGCGCGCCCCTGTTTCGTGTCTGTGTCACGAAACGCGATGGAATCGTCACTCGAGCAACGTTATGCGATAAAGTTTTGTTCGAAACTGAACAAATCTCTTTCGGAGACCCACCAATTGATTGTGGAAGCTTACGGGACACCCTGGAGGGCCTGGAAGAGGTGGTCGACAAACCCCGCGCTAGACGGCCGTCAACCAGCACAAGCGACGACAATTTGGCCCGTATGCGCGATCTGTTAAATTCTGACCGTCGGTTGAGCGTCCGGATGATTGCAGAAACTCTCAACATTCCCAAAAAAATTGTACACGAATTGGTGACCGATAAATTGGACATGAGGTGAGAAATGAGATCGCCGCTACCTGGGAGCTCCACCAGGCAACGCTCTAGGTATGGTTTGTTTGGTATTAACGTCCTTTTCAACTGCCATGGTCATTTCAGGACGGCGTTATAGGGGCCACAAATTTTGCCTCGCAAGGGTTCTTTAACGTGCAGCCGGCAAACGACTATACGGGACCAACAGCTTTTCTTCCCTTCCGATGGAAGTGCGTGATCTCAGGATTTGCCCCCTGAAAAAATCCTCGTCGTCCTCGGCCGGGGTCGAACCCGCGTCCTCGGACATCAGGACAACGCTCTAAGCTACACCACTCTGACAAGAAGAGGGCCCCAACGAACAATCGAGTTTTTTTATGCCCTTTGGTAGGATGGTAGTCTGATATGTCATTTTCGTAAAACCAAGTCCGCATTAAAAGAAAAAAAAAAACAAAGCCTAACACGGGTGGATTCGAACTCGAGATCTTACGGTTCGTACGCCACGACGTTACCTGTTTGGCTGCCGCTGTTGTGATGACTGCCAAGGTACAGTTTTACACTAGTTATATATCACCGAATTTAAAAGGGATTTTCTAGAAAATAAGGACAAGTTGGAGGCTGCGGACTTGGTTTTACGAAAAGGACATATCAAACTACCATCCTACCAAAGGGCATCAAAAAACTCGATTGTTCGTTGGGGCCCTCTCCTTGTGAGCTTAAAGTACCAGGCGAAGCACAAAGCACATGGCTCCTGTCGACGTCTTTCTCTTCCCGCTCTAAAAGGAATCCGTTTTGCGTCGATTGAAGCCATCCAAAACGCCGTGACAAGGGCCCTTGCCGAGGTACCCGTTGAAGCCTTCCAGGACGCGTACCGTGCGTGGGAGAGTCGCTGGAAAAAGTGTGTGGATGCCCAAGGGAACTATTTCGAAGAACATAAAATGTTTGTAACGATTTGTTCAATAAAGATACTGGTTAAAAAAATTGCATTACTTCCGAACACACCTTGTATCAAACCTTTTCACTGATGAAATTATTTGGACTGCCCTGAAAGATGGAAGTATTACTGGCATGATTTGCGGACCAATGATCTAAACTTCTATAGATCTTAACAAGGAGCAGGAGCAGTTATGATGTGGGGATGTTTTGTTTTCAACGGAATCTCAAACATTGCATTTTTAAGTGATTGCCAAAGTGCAGACAAATCTTAGCAAACACTAAAGGATCATCTCCCTCAAATCGCTGATGAAATTGCTGATAAAGACTGGATTTTGCAACAAGATAATGCTTCCATGCATTTGCGCAGATCAACTTTGAACTGGTTACAAGCACACAATATGAATGTCATGGAGTGGCCAGAAAGATCTCTGGACTTAAATACTATCAAGAGATATTTATGCCCACCAGAGACAGTTTAGTAGCTGTAAGAAAAAAAAAAGGCAAAACATTTTCATTTTGGTGGGACGTTTATAAAAATTTTATAGCTTTGAAAAAAAAACTGATTAAGAAAATTATAAGTTAATATTTTTTGAATAATTATTTAGATTATTTATACTTTTGAGATGCATTGTATTCCTGCTTTAAATTGAAGATTAGACATATTACTAATGAGTTTGTGAGAAATTTAGCCGCTATTTCCGTAAAAAAAATATTCATGTTCATAAAAAATGTCTTGTCACGTTTCATTTATGGAAATGAAAGAAAGATTGCAAAAGAAATAAGCGAAGCAATGCATTCATCTCTATACTACATAATAGGTGTATAGTATAATATACAGATCGTTAATGTCATTCATTAATTAGTTATGTGATTGATGGCATTACATTGGAAAGGTTTATAAGAATCGTATAACAATGCTAACAAATGTCTTTTTGATTAACTTTCCAGAATATTACGAAATCTAGTCATCAGTATTACAAACTGGAATTACATAATGATGATTACCCCATCGGATATCAACTATGAAAGGATTGAAAATATCGGATAACAATAACTAAATAAATAAATGACCATATGATGCTATCCATATTCTCTGAACTTGGTTAAGACAATGTATTCAAGTTCAGAAAATAACAATTTGTTGTTACGGCTTTCTTTAGGGACCCATTCAATTACACTGGTTGGCATCAAAATATGAGCAAAACGATGTTTATGTGGAATTGATACATATCGACGCGCTAAATCCAAATATGTAATTTGAGTTTATCTATCACGTCTAGTTTTTATTATAAAATTAGGACTACTGAAATTAGCAAAGGGTAGAATATTTAATTGCCTACGCGTTTCGTAATAATTACATCTTCAGGGAAACACTACAACTTAGAGATGGGCGATAGCCCTACTATCGAATAATCAAGTAAGTTGATACTATCGCGATAGTTTTATAACTATCGCGATAGTTGACAGAGCGCCTCCTTACTAATTCTTTTTAAAATTTTTAGGCATTTACTGTTGTAAAACTATGATAGGATTAGGAATGATTAAACGAGACTCTTATAAACGGAAAGAACGTTTATAAGATAGGAAGATATTTATATTCGCCTTGACTCGGCTGTAAGCCAATCAGGCAAACCTAATTTAAAACATCTTATCAGTTTTTTGTCATTGGCTGTCAGACAGGCAAATTTTTTGCATAAAACCTGCAATTTTGTCAATTGAAAATATTGCGGGAGACTTTAATGCTAAGCACCCTGCATGGAACTCCAAATGCTCCAACCAAAATGGCAATATCCTCTATGGATATACTCTAAACGAGATTGACACCTTTGTTGCTGGACCCCTTGATGACACATACTACTGCGACCATTCTCCTGTCAGCGACGTGCTGGACGTTGTAGTTCTTAAAGGATTCTTTAAGCCCTATAATATTTTCACAGTCGACGACTTATCCTCTGACCACCGTCCAGTGATGCTTATCTTTGAGGGCTTAAGCATCGATGTAAAGATTTGGCTTCGTTCCAAACAAGACTGGAAACTCTTCAGGGATATCCTTAGAGAAATCAGCATTCCATATAAGGAGGTTATTGACAACGAGGATATTAATGCAAATATCAGTTCTATTACTCGTGTTATCAATGATGCTACGGCTTCCAGTACTTTCACTACTGATCGAAAGCGTCCTGAACATCTCGACCTCCCTACTTACATCAGGCGTCTCATACTTGAAAGAAATTCCTATAGAAGGTTATGGCAGCGTAAACGACTTCCCTTCTTTAAGACGAAATACAACAGGCTAGCTCGAAAGGTCCAGGAAGAGGTTAAATCTTTACGTAACCAAAGATGGAGCGAAAAGCTAAAGGCCCTGTCAGTCCAGGACAACTCGCTCTGGGGTACTGTAAGGGCTCTAAAAGGAAACAGACCCATCAACTTACCACCGCTGCTTACCGCAAATGGCAATGCTGTCACGGGCGACCAAGATAAAGCTCAACTGATCGCCGAATCCCTGATTAAACAATTTACCACTCCTGGTGAGAACGACCCGGATAATTTCCCAAATATTCGTCTTGTAAACGATGGATGTATCGCATACGAGGTCACTCATCGTATTTCTACCTGTGAGGACACTATTGGTGTTCAGGAAGTCTCCGATGTCATCAAGCATCTTAAAAGCAGGAAAGCAGCAGGTATCGATTCCATCACTAATAGCACTCTCAAGAACTTACCTCGTAATGTTGTTGCGACTATTACCAGGGCCTTGAATGACTGCTGGAGACATGGTTACTTTCCTGTCAAGTGGAAAGAGTCTGTAATCGTTACCATACCGAAGCCTGGTCTAAACCCTGCTCTTCCTGTCAGCTATAGGCCTATAAGCTTGTTACCTATGCTATCAAAAGTGTTTGAACGCATCATTCTTAAGAGATTTAACGACTTCTGTGTGGCTAACAATCTTGTTCGTGAAGAGCAATTCGGCTTTCGACCAGGTCACTCCTGCCAATTCCAGATCTGGAGGCTTGTTGCAGATTTAAACACTCCTCTTAACTGCGCTAAATATGGTGGTCTTGTGTTTTTGGATGTCCGAAAGGCTTTTGATCAGGTTTGGCACGAAGGCCTAATACACAAAATGATTACTTGTGGATTTCCGGACGATCTTATTGCCTTGATTAGATCCTTTCTGTCGAGCAGGATATTTCGAGTAAAGGTTGGCTGCTCCTTGTCGAACCCGTGTGACGTCAAAGCTGGTGTTCCCCAGGGTTCTGTTCTTGGCCCTGCACTCTTCAACTTTTTCATCCATGACTTCCCAACATTTACAAAATGCAAGCTGTATCTGTTCGCTGACGACGCGTCCATCATGACCACTGCTCGCGTTCCCGCTCATGTCATATCTCGATTGCAGAATGCCTTGCATAAGTGCGAGAAATGGTTTGCTAAGTGGAGACTCAAACTAAACGTCGACAAGTGCAAAGCTATGTTTATTACCAAGAAACTTCGGAAACCACCGAAGCCTCTCCTTCTTTCGGGTAGAGAGCTCGAATGGGTGAAGAATTACAAATACCTCGGAGTTGTGATAGATGCTAAGCTAAATTGGGGTGACCACGTCTCCTATGCTATCAATAAGGCTAAGAAGGCAAAGTTCAGCCTAGTCGCCCTCCTGGGGCGAAACAGCGCTCTTGGAATAGATAGCAAACTTTTGCTATATAAAATGGTAATCCGGACCATTCTGTTATATGGTATGCCTGCCTGGGCCACAATATGTAAGTCCAGATGGAAGGACCTCCAAACTTTCCAAAACGTTACCTTGAGGACCATTGCTCAACTCGACAGGAGAGTTGCAACAAATACTTCTATTGCCGACGATTTTGAGATACCTCCCATTGGAAATCACGTCCAGGAATTGATGAAAAAGCTGCTTCCGAAGATGAAGGACCATACCAATCCTCTGGTTGCCGGTATTCTTGAGCACCCGCTTACTTTCAGAAGCCTTCTTAGACATCGCAGGCCACGCCACCTCCTGGACATCAATTTCGACGACATCCAAAAGGCGATATTTCCCGAATATTGGATCACCTAGCTCCTCGTGTCCCTCGTCAATCAACAATCAACACTATCGTCCTGATAGGAAAGGACTCCATCTTATCCTCTGGATGACTTAACTAGGTTTCATCTGGCTTCTTGCCTAGTTCAGTGTACTTCCCGTGGTTACCTTCTGGACGAGTATGGCAGCGAAAGCGTTGCTTTCGGACCACTCGTTTCGTTTTACCTGCACTGTTCGATTGTCGATTGTCGAATTGAAAATATTCCATTCACAGTGGAACAACTGCGAGAAGCTTTCTTCTTCTTCTTCATAAAGTGGTAAATTTCCTATACATTAGTTACTTTTACTTAAGTTATCATAGATCTAAGTTAGCGTCTAACTGTTTTTAGAAAAACTTTTTTAGTTAGTAATAATTTTTACGCAATCCAGCAGCAGATTTCAGAACTGAAGAGAGAGATGGAGGTTATAAACTCAGTTTAAGGCACTATTTAGATCAGCCATGTATACCATGGAAAAGCAGCCCCTTACATTTCTGGTCTCAACTTAAGTCAGTTCATCAACATTTATACGAAATTGAGGCTGATCGCGTTCACAAATTTATGGATATACCCTACCAATTGAAATGCAAATTTCAACCGTGGGGTTTAACAAGGAATCTTATTCGTCAGAATTACACAGTTCATGACTCATACTGCCATGTGTAGATAAATTATATAATCATAAGTTAGCCGATCATAGAAAATAAAATAAAAATAAAAAAAATAAATATATATATATATAAAATAAAAAAAAGTTTCCTCACGTTGGAAACTTTAGAAATCAGAAAACATGTACTAGCAAGAGAGGCGTTACTTTTAAACAACCAGACAAGTTTTATAAAGAACCCGATCCTAGATGTAGTAAATGAGGTGATCACCAGCAAGAATCGAAATCGGCCACGTGAACAATAAATATCGATTGTTGGAATATCGATTATCACCATGATTACTCTGCTTCTAAGAGCCTTTTAGTATTATGTTATCTAACGATTTTGTTTATTTTGTCTTTAATTTTGTTTTATTTTTCATTTTTATTTTATTTTCTATGATCGGCTAACTTATGATTATATAATTTATCTACCCATGGCAGTATGAGTCATGAACTGTGTAATTCGGACGAATAATATTCCTTGTTAAACCCCACGGTTGAAATTTGCATTTCAATTGGTGGGTATTTCCATAAATTTGTGAACGTGATCAGCCTCAATTGTAGTTGTATTGTTTCCCTGAAGATGTAATTATTACGAAACGCGTAGGCAATTAAAGATTCTACCCTTTGCTAATTTCAGTAGTCCTTATTTTATAATATTTACAAGCAAAGTCGACCATTATGCAGATACGTCTAGTTTTGATGAGCAATTTTTGTTTTCATTACAATTGTTTACATTTCGATACTGACAGCGGTATTTGTTCAAATCTAAGTTGGTCACTAAAGAAAAAAAGAGCACGAGTAGCTTTTGAAAACATATGTCACAATTTTCTTGGAAATATAAGGGCTGCAAATTACAAAGAACTGGTACAAGAACTTCTTTTTTCATATCAAGAACTCTGATGCAACATGTCGTTAAAAATACACTTCTTGCATTCGCATTTAGATTTTTTCCCAGAAAATCTTGGTGCCGTGTCTGGTGAGCATGGTGAGAGGTTTCTCAAGATATTGCTCACATGGAAAAAAGATATAACGGCAAATGGTCCCCAGCAATGTTAGCTGATTTCTGCTGGGAAATCAATCGTGAAACAACAGATAAAACTTATAAAAGAAAGCGATCTACCAAATAGTTATTTTTTATGTTATATTAGTATTTTAATTTATTTAAGATTTTAATTTAGAAGTCAAAGAGACAGAGAACAGAGCACACATCACGGGTTCGAGCTACTCATAGATGGTATAGATTGGAGAAGGAATGTAATTGAAGGCACACTCTCTTAAGGTCAGCGGTTTTTTTATATCCTATTCTTTAAGGCTGTTTTTTCTACAGATCTGATTCTGGAAAAGCCCTTTTCAGGGCTAGCAGTCTGACTATTCTTTACTGACTATTATTTTAAATTTTATCATAATGCCAGACTCAGGCAAAGCGTTAAGTGGCATTGCAAGCCAAAAAACAAGTGACGGTAAATATACATATGGCGAGATATATAAAGATGCCTGTAAAGATTACAGATTCGAAGCTTTTGATGCTATAATTAAGGATAAGCTAGAGGTTTTGCGCCAAGAAATGTGCACTAAGTATGATATTTTACAAGGAAAAGTCGAGTCACTAAAAGGGAACATAACTGAAATCCACGATAAAATTGCTAATATGAATGCTGAAATATCTGCAGCACGTAATGAAGCCAACAAGAACTTTAATAAGTTGGAGCAGTTCCTCAAAGATCAATTCTCTGCTCTGTCAATGAAAGGTAATCAGCCTACTGGTGTAACTTCTGACTATCTAAGAGACTCTTGTGAAACAGAGAGTGTGAATCCTCAGCCTATGGAAATTATCCCCTCCGGCTCAGGGAGTAATGATAACGATGGCAAAGACCCGATTAGTACAAATCGCAAACGGCTATACAATGATACGGATAAATGGATACCTGCAAAATCTAAAAAGGCTAAAAAAGGGTTGAAAATTGACAACATTAAGGATGTTGTTGATTTAAATGATACAATCGCTGTTGCTTTTCGAGAAAGCAAGTCCGAACAGCGAAAAAATGTTGAAAAGCCAAATACCAAGAGCAGCTCCTATATTCCGCCAATCATAATACGTACTCACGGTCAGCCAATCAAGCAAATCCTGGGCGAGATTCAAAAGCATGTGGCGATTAACCTAATTACTGTACACACAGGCAGAGCAGAGACGATCAAAATAAGGTGTCATGATGAGGAAACTCATAGTAAATTGGTGTCTGGCATTAAGGCTGATAACGTGCTAAAGATTCAGCATCATCAACTGAAATCGGAAAAAGTCCTCAAATACGTTATACGAAATGTAGACGTGACCTATGACCTTAACGATTTTAATGAAGACCTGAAAAAGGCCAACTACTTCCCTGAGAAAGTGATTAGGCTTAAAAAAGCCAAAGGATCAATTGATATGCCCATGATTCTGGTTCTGTTATCAAACACTGAACACAATAAGACACTTAAAAATGTGACCCGCATAGGGCCTTTAGCTGTCAGTGTTGAAATGTTTCGAGGTAATAAGAAACCTTTACAATGCTATAATTGTTTGCGATTTGGCCATGTATCTATGGGTTGCACGGAATCCCCCCGTTGTAACAAATGCGCTAAAGATCATCAGTCAAAAGACTGCCCAAATGTAAAAGGACAAGATCCCCCAAAATGTATTCGATGTAATGGACAACACACCTCCAGTTACACAAAATGTCCTAAATATCCGCAAGTCAGGAGAGTGCAAAGTGCTAAAGTGTCCCCGGAGATTTCCTATGCCTCAATGGTCTCCAAAAAAGATAAGAGCATTAACGTGAATGATTTTCAAGAAATGTATAAACAAATTGGCAGTGTATGCAATTTGTTAAACGAACTGGGCAAGAAAATGCCACTGATGAGTGGAATACTTACGAATAAACACTGACAGTATGGCTGATCGATGTTATTCTATTACAAATCGAGGTAAACTTCGTTGCGTAATATGGAACGCCAGGGGGGTCCCCCGGAGGCGTATTGAGTTTTACAACTTCCTAACCCAATGGGATATAGACATAGCATTTCTATGTGAGACACACTTAAGGCCAGACCGCGACTTCAGGCTACCTGGTTACTGTGTCTATCGTAAAGACAGAATTCTTCCCACTACAGTAAAGTCCCCGTCAGGTGGGTCAGCAATTATTATTAAGAAAGGCATTCATCATCGGGAGGAACCAACCCGAGACTATATGGGAATGGAAGCTGCCTCTGCTATCATTACTGATGCCACACTGGGAGAAGTGAAACTAGTGGCTCTATATAATGCGCCCAAGCATAAATTCGATGCCAATGAGCTCGACGAGCTGTTTTCCGGGAATATTCCCGTTATTATGGCGGGAGACCTGAACGCTAAGCACTCGCACTGGAATTCAAGATGCCATAACCAAAACGGTGTCCTTTTGTATGGCTACGTGCAAAAGCAATCTGATATTATTGCAGTAGGCCCTGTGGATGATACATATTATTGTGATCATTCTCCTTCAAGCGATGTACTTGATATTGTGTTGTTGAAGGGCTTCTACAAATCATTCAGTATCTATACTGTCAATGATCTATCCTCAGACCATAAACCAGTTGCACTAAATTTTGATAACGTAAACATTGACCTCAAAGAAGAACTGAGGCTCAAACAAGACTGGAAATTTTTTAGAGAAATTCTCAAAAATGATGACGACCCACTAAATAACGTACATAGTACGAGCGACATAGATACCAACGTGAAAAGGCTTACTGAACGTATAAATGCAGCTATTGACTCTAGTGCTTCGCCCTTAGAGTCGAAGCGAGCTGATCACCTTGATCTCACCCCAGAAATCAAACAATTAATTGAGCAAAGGAATAAGGTTAGAAGGCAGTGGTACCGAACTCGTGATTCATGGCTTAAGACCAAGTATAATAGGCTCACAAGAAGAGTTCACGAGGAGGTAAAAGCACTTCGTAATGACAGATGGAATGATAAAGTTAAGAGTCTGTCGACCCACGATAACTCTATGTGGTGCATGGTTCGAGCCTTGCAAAACAAGAAAGCCATAAATATCCCACCTCTGTTAGCCCAAAATGGCAAATTCATCACGAATGATGATGATAAAGCGCAGCTTATTGCAAGCTCACTTTCAGAACAGTTTGTCACGCCTACTGATGGTCGGCAAATAGGACTTGATATGTCCGAGAAAGTAAAATCCTGCATAACTGGCTTCTATAGTATTCACGGCAATGAATTCCCAAAACATAGCATTGATGTAAATGAAGTCCTAAGCATCATTAAAAATTTAAAAACGAGAAAAGCTCCAGGTAAAGACTCTATTAAGAACACTGCTTTGAAAAATTTACCTCCAAATACAATTCAAGATATTGCAAAAGTGATTAACGACTGCTGGAAGAACACTTACTTCCCGGATGCTTGGAAGCAATCAGTTGTCTTAAGCATTCCTAAGCCAGGACAAAATCCTGCAAATCCTGTTAGCTACAGGCCCATCAGCTTGTTACCATCAATTTCCAAAATCCTGGAAAAAACAATTCTCAAGAGATTCATTGAGCACTGTGATGCCAACGATCTCATCCGCGATGAACAATTTGGCTTTCGCTCAAACCATTCCTGCCAACTCCAAACATGGAGGCTCGCAGCGGATATCAATGAGCCCCTTAATCTCTCTATGTACTGTGGGGTCGTTTTTCTCGATGTACACAAAGCCTTCGACCAAGTCTGGCACGATGGTCTTATTTTTAAAATGATTATGGATGGATTTCCTCAAGACATAATTACTCTGATACACTCGTTTCTCTCCAACCGGTTCTTTCAGGCCAGAGTTGGAGATAGTCTATCTCCTATGTATGAAGTAAAAGCTGGTGTCCCACAGGGTTCAGTCCTGGGGCCAATATTATTCAATTATTTTATGCGAGACTTCCCAAGTCCTTCTAAATGTAAACTCTTTTTTTACGCAGATGACGCTGCTATACTGACCTGTGCTCGTCAACCAGCCGTAGTAGTCTCGCGGCTGCAGAAGGCTCTAAAGGAGTGTGAAAGCTGGTTTAGCAAGTGGAGGCTAAAATTGAATGTAGACAAATGCAAGGCGATGTTTGTCTCCAAGAAGAGAAAGAGATCATTAGATTCTCTAACACTATATGGCAAAAAACTGGACTGGGTTGAAACTTATAAATATCTTGGTGTTGTTATTGACTCTAAACTTACCTGGACTCCCCACGCAACTTATGCGTTGAATAAGGCCAGGAGAGCCAAGTTTAGCTTGATTGCTCTGCTGGGCCGGAATAGTGCTCTAAACATTGATAATAAACTCCTACTCTATAAGGTCATTGTTCGGACTATCTTGACCTATGGTATGCCCGTCTGGGCCACAATATGTAAAACTAGATGGAAAGAACTGCAAACGTTCCAAAACGTTACCCTTAGGACTATTGCGCAAAAAGATCGGAGAATTGTTCGCAATTCCTCCATTTATAAAGACTTCAACATGACTCATATTGGCAAATACGTTCAAGGGCTCATGGAATCCATGCTGCCCAATATAGAAAATCATAGCAACGAGCTAGTCTCGGGCATTTTAAAGCATCCTATGCATAGAAAGAGATATCGTGATCCAAGGCATATACTTGATATTAATTTTGAAGACATTGATAATGTCTTATTTCCAGATTACTGGACTTCATAGGTCGTGTTTTATCTAATACTAGTGGTCTGCTTCTAGTTTAGACAGTCGTCAATCAAATTTTCCTCCACCAAGAGGAGGCAATTTTCTTTCATACTTTGGATGACCCTTGTGGGTACATCAGGCTTCTTTTCTAGCTCAGTGTATTTCCCTTGGAATATGATTATGAAGGGTGAGATTATGGAAGCTATGCTTCAAGTTCCACTTGAATACCGATACACTACACTGTTCGATTGTCGATTGTCGAGCCTCAATTGTAGTTGTATTGTTTCCCTGAAGATGTAATTATTACGAAACGCGTAGGCAATTAAAGATTCTACCCTTTGCTAATTTCAGTAGTCCTTATTTTATAATATTTACAAGCAAAGTCGACCATTATGCAGATACGTCTAGTTTTGATGAGCAATTTTTGTTTTCATTACAATTGTTTACATTTCGATACTGACAGCGGTATTTGTTCAAATCTAAGTTGGTCACTAAAGAAAAAAAGAGCATGAGTAGCTTTTGAAAACATATGTCACAATTTTCTTGGAAATATAAGGGCTGCAAATTACAAAGAACTGGTACAAGAACTTCTTTTTTCATATCAAGAACTCTGATGCAACATGTCATTAAAAATACACTTCTTGCATTCGCATTTAGATTTTTTCCCAGAAAATCTTGGTGCCGTGTCTGGTGAGCATGGTGAGAGGTTTCTCAAGATAATGCGCACATAGAAAAAAGATATAACGGCAAATGGTGCCCAGCAATGTTAGCTGATTTCTGCTGGGAAATCAATCGTGAAACAACAGAAAAAACTTATAAAAGAAAGCGATCTACCAAATAGTTATTTTTTATGTTATATTAGTATTTTAATTTATTTAAGATTTTAATTTATATCATAGAAGTCATGTCATGCGTAAGAGTTTTGTACTTCTTTCATAATAAATACGTATTTATTTAAATAAGAATTTCTCGAAAACTAGACGAGATAGAATCAATCTGTAAACAGCTTTACATTCAGCACACTAAAGTCAATTAAAATCACATAACAAATTTCTTGTTCCCGACTTATTTTTTTTGCCGCCCAGTGTTATCACATGCCTTGTCACGCCAAGATTCAGATTCTCAAATGTGTGTCTAACTTCCTTTATAGACATTCCCCTTTTAATTCAACTTGCCTCTGAAAAGTGCTTCCTTAGTGTAGAATTGTCTACGATTGTAATTCATTTGTGTAATTCATTCTCTTTTTTTTGCATAGACAATCAATGTGGCAATAGCTCCTAGAAATCTTATCCCTCCAAATAAATAAATAAATAAATAAAAGTTTTGGCGTAAAAACAATTATTAGTGAAACAAAAGATGATCGTAAAAGCACGATAAAGATACTGAAAAAAAAAAGACATTTATATGAAACGTCTTGCAAACCTACATGAAATTTCCACTTCACTTCAAATCAATTTAATACTGTTGTAAGATGTAAATTGACATTATGAAGAGCTCAATAACCTTGGAATTCAGTTATTACCACGCTTTTTTCCTGCTTGAAACACGCAAAATGAACACGCGACTAGCAAACGACATGAAAGTGGCAATTTATTCGTTTCAAGCATGCAAGTTGTAGTGAAATGCCTTCAAAATTATAGCAAATTCAATAAGATTAGAATATTTTGAACAAAAAAAACACTTAAAGTCAATTAATATCAACACTTTAGAGTTAATTAATGCTGAAAAAAATAACAAAAAATTACATAAATCATTACCATAACATTACCATATTGATGTGGCAATGAAGAGATAAAGCTTTTATTTTGAATAACTTTGAAGCGAAGCACAAGTTTTTAATTATTAAGTATTACGAGGTCTGGCTATTAAATAACGAGCTGCTTATGAAAGAGTTTTATTTTAAAAATTATTCTACAATCGAATGCTCCCCTTCAATGTACTCCCCTCCCCTCGCCACACACCGTTCTATTCGTTTTTTTCCATTGGTCAAAGCAATGCTGGAAGTCTTCTTTTGTAAGAGCATTTAGGAGCTCCGCCGGTTTTCGTTTCACCTGTTCCATCGACTCGAACCGGGTTCCTTTTAAGGCAGCCTTGATTTTCGGAAACAGGAAAAAGTCACAGGGTACGGCGAGTACGCTAAATCAGGCGAGTACGGCGCGTGTTCGAGCACTGGAGTGCCTTTAGCGGCTAAATAACGCTTCACAGACAGAGCGTTATGGGCAGGTGCATTGTCCTGGTGCAAGATCCACGACTTGTTTTTCCACAACTCCGGCCGTTTCTTACGAACTCGCTCTCGTAGTGTTGCCAAAACTTTCAAATAGTAAGTTTGATTTACAGTTTGACCCTGTGGAACCCATTCAGTCATCACGACGCCGTTAATGTTGATTTTGGTCACTGTTTGCGGACTTGAAACAGAGACAAGTCGACCTGGACGTTGGTCATCTTCGGTGCTGTCTCGGCCTTCAGAAAACCGTTTATGCCGTTCGAAAACACGCGCACGAGATAGAGAATTCTCACCATAGGCGTCTTTCAACAGCTTATAGCACTCAGTCGGATTTTTTTCAGAATTTTCACATTGATCCGTTGCTCGTGTTTTTCGTCACACATCTTTATCGGCACGAGAACAAATCACGTTCGTTTCTAATCTCTATAGAGAAAATACTATTATAGCGATAAAAACGTGTTTTCGTACTGGAATAATAGAAACTTCCGGTTATCCCAGGCTCCTACCCCTCTACGAAGTCTTCTGCGAGCGCAGTCTCGTTATTTAATAGCCTGACCTCGTAGATTAAATGAGGAATGAAAACGGCATTTTATGTTGTTTTCACAAGTATTATGGCAAGGTGTTGGCTGCAGCTGATATTGAGGCACCCATCCGTCTAGCACGAACAATCATCTCCCGTTCCAATGCAGATAGCTCCCGGGGTGCTGCCATTTCTACAGCTAACTACACAGCCGGGCCAGTCCGCGGACTGCGGGGCCCCACGCTTTTGAAGTTCCAGCACTTTGAAGCTCCATTTTCCATGGTACAAGTATTTTTAAAATAGAAAAAAGATCCAGTAATTTTTCAATAGATTTTACGTTTCTCGCTTCATAATAGGTTAATATACGAGGATTTTTCAATAGAAATACGTTTGGACAGCGGAGGCGTAAAGGTATCGATATAAAGCAGATTTTTTATATACATTATGTGACTAAAACTTTAGGAATACCCCTTATAAATCATAAAATATGCCAAATGTCGCATGCCAATGTTATATAACTTATTTAAAAGACATCGCACACCTTCAGAAACATATCTGCTTCGTATTATTAACCTAGAGTCGTTCAAAAGAGCTCAGCGACTTCCTACGTGGAACCATCATAGGATGCTACTTGTGCAAAAAGTCAGTCCGTGAGATTTCCATCATTCTACAAATACCCCGTACAACTAAAGGTAATGTACGCACACCGGCCAATGAATTAGAAACCTTCGTTCAATATGGTATTGACCCTCCTTTGGCTGTAATTACAGAACATACGCGGTTTAGCATGGCCTGTACAAGGTGTTGCAATGCAGGTAAGGTAATCTCAGACCATGCATTCGTCAGAGAGATCTTCAGGTCCTGCAGAGTAGACGGAAGCGGATGCCTTCGACGAATGTCTCTTTCCAACATGTCCCAAACATTCTCGATCGGATTCAAATCCGGACTTTGCGCTGGCCACGGCAAATGTTGCAACTCTTTGTCATGTTCAGAAAACCACTCCTGAACAATTCTTGCTCGATGAACATTGTCGTACATGAAGAACCCGTCACCATTTGGGTACACATACACCATTGCAGGATGGACTTGATCTGCAACAATATTCAAGTAGTCTTTGGCTTTCACCCGACTGTCAAGGAATATCAGGGGACACTTGCCATACCAACAAAACATGGCCCATACCATGACACCTCCTTCTGCAGCCAAATTCTCTGCCAGCCATCGGTGCAAAACATGTGTAACGTGACTCGTCCGACCACATCACCTTTTTCCAGTCGTCTACTGTCCAGTCACACCGTTCTTTACACCACTGCAGGCGAACGTTCCGGTTTGTTGCTGACACCAGGGGCTTCCTCACTAGCATGCGACTTCCAATCCCTATTCGCTTCAACTCTTGGCGCATTGTTCTGGAGGAGATGTATTGCGATGATCCTTCTTTGAAGTCTGCCGTCAGTTGCTCCACCTCCGACCTTCGGTTTTGCCGCACAATCCGTCTCAGACGACGTCGGCCTCTGTCTGTGTTGATTGTTTTTGATCCACAATTCTGCCGTTTCGACAACTCTTGTGGATTCCGTTTCCACGCATTGAACACCTTGGAGACCTGACCTTTTGAGATACCGGTCAGTTGTGCTGTTCTGGAAATCGTAGCTCCAGCTAGACGGGCTCCCACAATAATTTCTTTTTGGAACTCAGACAGGTCTGCTGTTTTCCCCATTTTGCTCAACTTGAGCAGCTGCAGCTTGTTCCTACTCTGTGAATGCTATGGGGCCTACTCATTCTTGTTCTGCGATCTTTCTCGAATAGGACAATGGGCTGCCACTTACCCGGCGTCCCAAAAATGAGCTACGATGTGAAAAATCAATTAACGAAAAACGGAAAGCGATAGAAATGTATGGTTTGCTGCGTTCTGCTTAGGAAACCAGGGAACTTATTCGCACCAAATTTCAAAATGAGTTACAAAGTTCAACAGGTGCGCTGCTGACGAGGAAAATCTATAAAAAAGTGTTTTCAAAATAACCACCATTTACAGCAACAACGTGGCGCAACTTGAGGACAAAGTTCGTAGATGCACGTGCAAGCATTTCAGTTGGAATGCTGAGCGAGATATAGGCCCTCTTTACACTAGAACAGTAAGACCGAACCTGGTACACTTTGAGTACGGAGTCCGAAAGACGACCATTCCACACAAGTACGGAGAACGAATCGATCGGTACGGAATAATCGATTTGTGATTGGCTCAAATAGGTCACATGAGGATTCAAACCAAAATGGCTACTCCACCACTGCATGGCAACTTGTCTAACAATTTTTGCACATGGGAAATGTGGGAAATTGAAGAGTTAGTGAGTATTTGGGCGGAAGCTCAATTACAAACTGATCTCAATAGAAATATCATACTTCCTGTTTCTCAGCTATAGCCGCGTAGTGAGGATTTCAGAAAGTGATGTAGGGGGACAGTCTCTTTATTTGTGTGTGTAAAGGAAAAGTTATCGCACTCTGTTCGTACCGTATCAATCAGACTAGTTGCGTTCCGTTCTCACATCATACCGTTCTAGTGTAAAGACGGCCATAGAATGCTGATCTGACAGGACGGAATGCACACAGAAGAGCAGCGCTATCTGTTGACGAACTTTCTAACTGATAAATTCCCTGGTTTTCAAATCATCGCTCATTTTTGGGACACACGGTAAACATGAAAGTTAGATTTTTATAGAATTAATTGATGTAATTCCATTTTGTTTCATCTGAACACAAGAATTAATATGGCTTAATCCAAAGATGCAAATTCTGATAATTAAAGGCTGATGGACTTATCAATACCACAGAGATACAAGTTTCTCTTATAAAATATGCTTTTGTCTCTCTTTTTCTTTAATAGGCATTTATATAATGGATTTGCCAGAGGGCATGGCGGCTTCTCACTTACAAGCCTGGGACTATATAGTCCTAGCATTTGTGATGTTCATTTCATCTTCCATTGGTGTCTACTTCGCCTGTACCAGTGGAAAACAAAAAACAACGAAAGAATTTTTTGTGGCTGATGGAAAAATGGGAACTCTTCCCACAGCTTTGTCTATCTTGGGCACGTCAGTCACCGCCATCATGCTTCTGGGAACAACGACAGAGATTTATTTCCATGATACAATTTTCTTGTATCTTGTCCTCAACTATCTTATATCAATACCCGTTGCCGTTTATATTTATGTTCCCTTGTATCTTGAGTTGGGAATAATTAGCGCCTATGAGGTAATGCAATTCTTTTTATTCTTCTCATGTACAGGGTCGGGGCACACTAATATCCTGCTAGTATCCGGAATATCCACCTTTGGCGGCAAGCACAGCAGGTAGTCGACGTGGCAGGGAGTCAATAAGTCCTCGGAAGGTGGTTGCACGTATCTGGGACCATTCGGCGATCAGTGCATCCCGTAATTCCATAGCGTGCGTGGTGGAGGGTCCAGCTTGCGGACATGACGATCGAGATGGTCCCACAAATATTCAATGGGATTGAGGTCCGGGGAAGTTTGGTGGCCATGGGAGTAGCTTGAATTTATCCTCATGCTCCTCGAACCAGTCGTGGATAATTTTGGCAGTATGGCAGGGAGCATTTTCCTGTTGAAAGGTGCCATCACCCTGAGGAGACACTGTCGACACGGAGAGGTGTACCTGGTCTGCGACGATCGTCCAGTCACGGTACACCTTCACAATGGCAGCCCTAGAGCAGTTTACAAAGGTGGCCGTTTCTGAAATGCTGCCCCCCTTGGCCCGATAGCCAATGATCATCCCCTTTTGGAGGTCCGACAGGTCACTTGCTCTGCCCATGACGGCGACAATTGCTGTGTTAACGGATGCTACTACACGTCTGCTGTTTTCAGCTTTTAATGATATGCAATGATTTTCCATCTGCATACCATGGGACGTTCCAACACGTTCGGGGAGAGGTGGTCATATTAATGTGTCCCGACCCTGTATATTTATCAAAAAATGTTCAGAATAGGGGTATTAATTTGGCCTTATTTGGCGCAGTTACCTTATATGGTTTATTCAAATGGCATCTTACTCCATTTAAAATAGTATGCTATACAGATTGTCTTGGCTAAATATCTAGTTAATTTTCATGTGGATATGACAGGTGAGACAATTTTGTTCTTGAGCAACTGCGTTGAATTAATGTGAATGTAAAAAGGTAATTTTAGACGCTAAAATGTTTACACGCTAAAAATTTCTCTTCGTATTGTTTTAGTATTTAGAAAAACGATTCAATACAACAATTCGCAAAATCGGATCGATATGCTTCATGGTGCATTCGGTAAGAGATAATTTTTTTTTAATATTATGAAGAGTGATAAACAAGTTATAAAGCATAAGAGTTTTGATTTAGTAGAGTGTAAATATGCTAAATCCTAAAGTGCAGTAGGTTTTTCAATTTTTTGTAATCTATAATACATATTATCGTCATCCTCATTTGTTTTCTGCAATATCATTTCACTCTTTACTTTTTGTTGGGAAATTATGGCATTTCTGATTGGTTAATATTGTGCCATGTTAAAAATTATTTTTATTTTGAAATTTGTCATCTTGCATAAACTTTAATTTTCCTCGCATAAAAGAAGCAGGAAGGCACCAATAAATTATTTCTCTTCTCTGTGGAAGAGGTAGATCTTCGTTATAACGAACTCGGATATAACGAACTCCTCGATGTAACGAATTATTTTTGACGCCCCGGCAGATTGTAACCGATTCAATGTAAAAACAAAATCTCGTTATAACGAATTCAATATAACGAACTCCCCATTATAACGAACGAAAATTTTTGGTCCCTGCAATAATCCTAAAGGTTCGTTGTAACGAATTTTCAGAAAAAAACGGAAAGAGAAATCATTCTTCGTGCTGCCAATGATCACGTGCTTTTAGAAAGAAAAAAAACATCCCCACAGGAAACCGGCTTTCATTCTATCTGAATCCCACTTGTTTGGATTCACTAATATGGCTAGTAAAAGAAAACAATTTACCACTGATTTTTAACTCACAAGGGGACTGCATGGATATGTCATCACAGATTTGGTTGAAATTTTAGAAGGACAATCTACAACATCAATATACCTCCTGTGCATAAGGATTTGAATGGCCTTTCGTTTTGGAGAAAAAACAAAATATTTTACATTTGCTATTGTTTACCAGATAAGCCAAGTGGGAAGAAAGATTTAACTTATCAGCGGTGGCGCAGTGACTAACGCGAGGCTGTGATTTCCTAGCCTAGGTTCGTTTCCTGTAATATTGAATTTTTCTTTTCATTTTTTATGTATTTCTTTTGCAATTGGGTTTTTTTCTCTATCCCTTACGGTTTTTGAGATAAATTTTGAATGTGTCCTAATTTGCATATTTGGGATGATGAAAAGTGCACCATGGGATAGGCCACTCACAACTTCCTATACAATGGATTCATCAAAATTGACATATCTGCTTCGGTTCAAAACATAAAAGGGGGGTTCAGACTTTTGTATTCACCCTGTATATAGAAGATAATACAAATTTCATTACATACAGTACTCATGGCCTTTAATATTGCATACTAATTATTTTTCACAGATTCTGTTTGGTGCTGTTGCATTGTATACTCCAGCTTTGGCTTTAAGTCAAGGTAAGATGCTTACATAAGCATTTGAGAAATGAATATTATAAAGCATGACTAATAATTGCTTGGATTTCTATGTGCAGTTACAGGTTTCGATCTGTGGACGAGTATTTTGACTCTGGGAATTATATGCATTTTCTATTCAACAATAGTAAGATAGTTGCTTTTATTAAAATTTCATTAATTTTATATCTAAGATTTGCCCATAGATTTTTTATACACTGCTCAAAAGAATTAGGGGAGCACAATATAGAATGCCTATGTTATTTAAATGAATTAAAATATCCGTACAACCCCATGAACACATGGAGCGGTCTCAATTTATTCAACAAATAAACAATTGTATGGCTTAGCTTTCCAAGCATCTTTCGAAAAAACAAATGACAGACGTAACCCTTGATGAAACTAAAGTGAGAAAACTCTTCTCAAGAAGGGGTCTCAAGACATCTCTGGATACACGTCTCCCTAGAAGTGTTCTCTAGTACGTGAATCCCCTCCACGAGCTCGAAGGACCTCTACGCATCTGCGATGCATGCTCCGCACAAGTCGACGGATGTCGCTTGACAAATGCTCTCCCATTCTTCAATGGGGACCTTGAAGGTCGCGCAGTGATTGTGGACTTGTTGAACGTTGCCTTATGCGTCTTTCAAGCATAATCAAGAATTACTGTACTGATATGTAAAGCGAGGTCACAGGTCAGAAACGATTGTGATATGCAAAAGAATGCAATCATATGAGGTGCATGCTCATTTCAAGCTGCAGGTACAGGGTAGGAACAAGCTGCAGTTGCTCAAGTTGACCTGAGTTCCAAAAAGGAGTTATTGTGGGAGCCCGTCTAGCTGGAGCTACCATTTCCAGGACAGTACAACTGACCGGTATCTCAAAAGGTCAGGTCTCCAAGGTGTTCAATGCGTGGAAACAGAATCCACATGAGTTGTCGAAACGGCAGAATTGTGGATCAAAAACAATCAACACAGACAGGGACCGACGTCGTCTGAGACGGATTGTGCGGCAAAACCGAAGGTCTACTGTGGAGCAACTGACGGCAGACTTCAATGAAGGATCATCGCAACCCATCTCCTCCAGAACAATGCGCCGAGAGTTGAAGCGAATAGGGATGGGAAGTCGCATGCCAGTGAGGAAGCCCCTGGTGTCAGCAACAAACCGGAAGGTTTGCTTGCAGTGGCATAAAGAACGGTGTGACTGTACAGTAGACGACTGGAAAAAGGTGATGTGGTCGGACGAGTCGCGTTACACATTGTTTTGCACCAATGGCCGGCAGAGAATTTGACGGCAGCCCTATGAAGCGATGGACCCCTCATGTGTTGTGAACACCAGTTCAAGCTGCAGGAGGAGGTGTTGTAGTATGGGCCATGTTTTGCTGGTATGTCAAGGGTCTCCTGATATTCCTCGACAGTCGGGTGAAAGCCAAAGATTACCTGAAGATTTTGCAGATCAAGTCCATCCTGCAATGGTGCATTTGTGACCCAAATGGTGACAGGTTTTTCATGGACGACAATGCTACTGTCCATCGAGCAAGAATTGTTCAGGAGTGGTTTTCTTAACATGACACCGAGTTGCAACATCTGCCGTGGCCAGCGCAAATTCCGGATTTGAATCCGATCGAGAATGTTTGGGACATGTTGGAAAGAGACATTCGTCGAAGGCATTCGCTTCCGTCTACTCTGACGAATGCATGGTCTGCGATTACCTTACCTGCATTGCAACACCTTGTAGAGTCCATGCCAAACCGCGTATGTTCTGTAATTACAGCCAAAGGAGGGTCAATACAATATTGAACGAAGGTTTCTAATTCATTGGCCGGTGTGTGTATTTATCAAAAAACTATAAAACATTTTATCGGAAGTCGTCATCAGAAGTATTCCCCTAATTCTTTTGAGCAGTGTATTTAATAAAAAATTCTTGTCTAAATAAATAATTCAAATTTTTAAGTAGATAGACCCCCTGGTTTGTTAGAGACAATGAAAACTATTTACAAGATTATATGACCGAGTATATTTCATATATATATTTTTTTCTTCTTTTTAGGGGGGAATTAAAGCCATCATATGGTCAGATGTATTACAAATAGCCATTATGTTTGGATGCACTGTAGCTATTGTGTTTATAGGTAGCTACAAAGTTGGTGGGTTTAACTATATTTGGCAGAAAGGCGAGGAAGGGAATCGAATTCGCTTCTCAGAGTAAATTTTTCATTACATTACTGATGCTAGTACATATTTGAATTCAAATACTCAACAATATCCTTTCCATTTCTAGATTCAAACCTAGCCTTTATATCCGCCACTCATTTTGGTCACTTTTGATCGGTGGGAGTTTCCCTTGGATTGCAGTGTTCGGTTGCAATCAAGCTATGGTTCAGCGCTATGTTGCAACATCTTCAGTTAAGACTTCAAGGAGGTATGGAAATAAAATTTAACCATTAATTCCTGAAAAAGGACTTGGTCTAATGAAATGATATTTCTTAGGGCACTTTGGTATAATCTTCCTTGTTTGGCATTGTTTATGCTACTAAGCATTTTTGGAGGTTTAATTGTTTATGCATTCTATAAGGATTGTGACCCACTGACAACGAAAAGAATTCAGAAACCAGATCAAGTAGCTGAATTTACTCATATTATTAGCTAAGAGATTTCTATATATCACAATAAATAGTATTAAAATTTTGCATTTATGTTTCAGCTGCTACCTTTATTTGTTATGGACGTGTTTTCAACTTTACCTGGATTTGCTGGATTTTTTGTGGCAGGTTGCTTTAGTGGGGCACTCAGGTAAATTTAACGCATTAAATTGAATTCCCTACTATTAATAATTTTCCATAAACATTGTGTTCGGAAAATGTAGGATAATAATTACATTGTGTGATTCTATGCAAAAAGTTCCTTATCGAAAATGTCTATTACTCAAAATTTAGAGTCTAAAAATGGCATCATTTATGAATTTCCTGCATCAGCACCTCATACTAGGGCATATTGAAAAGCAATGCCTCCATGGCTGTAACTTTTTTATTTTTTAACCGATTTTCAAAATTCTTTTTGTATCTGATACTTACATTTGTCCTCTATGTAATGTACTATTCACTTTTCGACATAATTCCCATCCCTTTCCACGCATTGCGCCAACTTTGTGTACTTAAAAGTTCTCGTAACAATAAAATCTAACTCCCTAATGAACTGCACTATACCACAAGAAAACAGTAGCAATTGTTAAGATTAAATGACGTTTTCACTAGCTTTTTAGCAAACTTTGTGTGATGTTTAAGCCCTAAGGGCCATATCACTAACAACTTTCTTAACTGAAGTTGCTAACACCTGCGACAATGGCCATAGGATATCACAACAACTCTATTTTTTCTCTAAATACAGAAGCCCAGATATTAATAGTAGGGCAGTGTTTATTAATAAATTTTTCATATGCTTAACTTTATATTTCAGTACAATTTCTTCAAATATCAACTCTTTATCAGCAATTACATTGATTGACTGGGTTAAACCACACTTTGGCAATATATCCGAAAAGAAATCAGTCATGCTATCGAAACTCTTTAGTAAGCTTTGAAAACTTCATTAATAATTACTATTTTCTGAAATCCATAGCAAATTTTAATCTTTTTGGTTTTATTATTCAGGTGTTTTATACGGTCTTATCATCATTGCTTTTATTGCTGTAATACAAGCAGAAGAGACCATAATTACAGTATTTCAGCCATTATTACATTTTATAACATCTCTATATCAATATATACAAATTGTAGTGATGATTTTTAATTTTTTTTTCAGATGTCATATGGATTTGTAGGTGTCATTGGAGGACCAATTATAGGTTTCTTCACATTAGGAATGTTTTTCCCACGAGTTACATCTAGAGTGAGAATTAAAAATTAAGAGGTATAAATTATAATTAGATTATGTACAAATTATATTAAATGCTTTGTAAATTTCAGGGTGCTCTTTGTGGCTTTGTCGTAAGCCTCATTCTAACTTCATGGATGGTGTTTGGAACATTAGCAAATAGACCTCCTATGAAAATAAGAGAAATTGATCAAAGTTTAATTAAAGGTTGTCACTGGAGAAATGAATCCATTCATGGCGTTTTAAATGACACACATTATAATATTGGACCAAAAGGCTCGGAAAAAATATTTTTCAATGAAACGATCTCTTTCACATCAAAAAATTCTTCATCTCTGTAAGTATCGAGAATATTTTTTCCATTACTTATTTATATAATATTACAAGGGTTGGGTATAAGAAATCGCATTGCAGTCATATTTCCAAAGACTAATGACTATTTCCTTTTAAGAGCTTCCCATGAACTTGATACTTAAGCCACCCATTTGGTAATAGACAGAGTTTCTTACTCTGCATGAAGCTAACCGTGTGGTTTTAATGGCTATATGAAACATTATGCTTCTGGAATATGCCAAATATGTTGCTTCCCAGCAGTCGCATTGTTACATTAGATTTAAAATTATTTTGGAGCTGAAATGATTATACTATGTTTCTCCATCTAGTTCTAAGCCACTTCCAATGAAATTTAACAAAATTAGATAGGAATTCATTCTGACGTCAAAAAGAGGAGGAACAAGGGACCACATAGGATTCTACAAATCCAGGTTGCTTGTGGAAAATTAACCTCAAAATCTCAAAGCCTGTCAATGGTGCACACAATATCACAGAATATTTGTTTGAGGTTATTATCATTCGTGATTAGAGACTCTACTTCCATCCAATATGGAAATAGAGAAGGTACATTTCTGTTCTTTGCATGTAGTAGTGATGACGATGAAGGTCAGCCAATGTGAACACAGTATTTGAAACTCTGTACAAGGTGTGTACAAATCTTGTACTCTGGTACCATAAAAACCTCATCTGCCCGACTAGTGTAATAGAGAAATAGCAGTAATTTCTCAAATGATATGAAATAGATGCAAAGAGTAATGCATTCACTCATCTTAAACGTGCATTTTAGTACGTGTGAGGTGTATATCGTTGACTGCTAGCAGACTGTTCGGTTGCAGGTCACTTGCAGGACAGAGACGGCAAGTAATATAATGCTCATTGCAATAAGAGAGAGTTTCATTTCCTGAGTTATGCAATGTACCATCAAGTTTCACTTTCAATACTCGGGAAGTGAAATTGGAAAACCCTGGTTATTGCATGCAAGAGCTAATGGTACTCTGTCTTTTGCTTCACAGCTATTCATTGCTGGGACTGTTCAAGCGAGATTTCCTCCAGTAGTAGGCAATTTCCAAGTCTACACAGAGACACCACTTCACTGCTACTGGTCCGTGAGGCTAGTAACATCCGTGAACGATATCAGCACCTGGTACTCTAGTATGGTAATACCGGAAGCAGTAAAAAAAAAAGACATTAATTTGAAGCCGTAAACTTCCATAGATTTTTGATTCACTAACTATAAATCTGAGAAAATAACAATTAAAAAAACAACTTTATCGTTGATTAAAAATATGCTATCGAATACATTTACCCATTCATATTTCCCATTTAAACTCCTCAAACTTTTAAAATTCTTTTGGTAATGATACCTAGCGCATTCTCAACTGGTTATAAATTTAATTGTTTGTCGATGAAGTGTCTGTGCCGATGAAGAAACCTTCTACCGAATATTCACACTCAACCTGTATGACTGCAAGTGATAGAAAATATTGACCACTAGGTGGCAAACGTCTCTGCATATACAGTGACTTCCAAAAATGTCCCAATGTTAGAGAGCGAGATGTTCATCCATCCATTATTGATGTTGTATACATACAATAGAGTCACCATTGCTTTCATTTAAGAACTCAATATCTGAGAATGAAATAAGTGCAATACAAAATTTTTTCAAAGATTATTTTTTTTTTGTAATTAAAGAAAAACCGATAATTTGTCATTGGGACAGTTTTGCTGCCGTGTTATGAATTGAACTCATTTGTATGAACAATATTTATTTAATACTAGCAGAGGACCCGGCGTTGCCCGGGATAATTACGCTTGTAGGTAAACAGAACAACTTCAAAAAGCTAAATTAAACGTTGATGCCGTATCGCGAACTGGAGACGATTTCTTTGTGTTTCTTTGTCAGTTTAGGCTTTTTATTTTTCACTGCAGATATTAATTCTGCTGCTTTGAAATGTCGACGAACAGTAGAGCAACTGACATTTGTTCCAGCAATAAATCGCTGGATCACTTTGACAGCATCCGTAGTGGTTATCATCCGAACCGGTTTTCTTTTATCATTTGCAGCTAATTTTTGTGGACGATCTTCTTTCATCTTCTGTGCATTTGGTCTGCAAGATGCACGAATTCTGCTTACAGCTGTGCGTCCAATTCCTAATCGTGACTGAATATCTCTTGTAGAAAGCCCTTCATCAATAAGGGCAACAAGGTTATTGCATGTGTCTTTGGAAATATGCTTCATTGTTCTCAGTTGGGCAGAACTTAGCATATTAAACTGTTTGATTAAGAAATTGTTAGAATACGTGCGTCCCGGTGTTTTAATGGAACAATCCAGGCTGATTACATTCATTTGAAGAGAAGGTGCAAAACTGTCCCAATGACAAATTGTTGGTTTTTCTTTAATTACATAAAACATAATCTTTGAAAAAATTTTGTATTGCACTTATTTCATGCTCAGATATTGAGTTCTTAAATGAAAGCAATGGTGACTCTATTGTATGTATACAATATCAATAATGGATGGATGAACATCTCGCTCTCTAACATTGGGACAGTTTTGGAAGTCATTGTAACTGTCATAGCCTTACTGATTATATCAGATCATAACACATTTTTACAAGGAAAAGCTTCCGTAGGTCATAAAGATACATAAGGGTGTAAGGGCCAATTTTCGATTTTCTACTGAATTTAACAACTGCAATATGGCAATATTTATAGTGAGTCTCAAATACTTCTATGGAAAAGATACCAGTTCCGAAATTCTGTAATATAAAACTTTTCCAATCTGTTACTCTAATTTTTCGAATATAACGCGCTATCAATTATAACGCGCACCCTATAAACCTACATGAATAGTAAAAAAAATCGACTATAAGGCACACTCAGGTATAGCATGTATGATGTCATACATACTAGAAAATAAAATAAATTTACGGTAGTTATTATAATTGTCCTTTTGATTTGCCTAATGATAAAAAAATATGATACGAAATGGTTTTTCTAGTATAAATTTTTATATATATTACAAATTAAAAAATCAAATAAAATACCAAATAACAATTAAAAACCAATAAAGTCTTCGTCTTCACTATCGGAATGAAATAGTTCCATCCATTCAGCTGATTGCACTGCAACTTGCGGTGGTGGTTCTTGAAATGGAGTCTCTTGCATCGGGGCTGTTCTTATGCTGGCGACTCTACTTCTTCGATCGCTTCGTTTACTGGAGGCAAAAGCTTTGATTTCCGAAACCCATTCACAATCGTATTTACACTAATCTTCTGCTATGCCTCCGTAAATAATGGGGATAAAGGGTTAATCTTGGCATCCTTCGAACACTTATGGCATGTATAATCATCATGGAAATTTTCATTCAAATCTGATCATTGGATACGAAGATATTATCGATTTTTAAAAACGCTTTTTCTCATCGCCGATGCACCTTTAAAAATATGAATCCGAGTATAACGCGCACTCGAGTACAACGCGCAGGGCTTCTTGTAACTGTTTTTGACTGCAAAATGGTGCGCGTTATATTCGAAAAATTAGGGTATATTAATTTTAACGTAAATCAATTCAATAATCTAATTTTTAAAATAATAAAACGTTCTCTTTCCAGGAGCCAAAGTTACATATTCCCTCTATATAAAATATCCTATTTATGGTATTCACCGATTTCCTGCTTCACCATCATCATTATTGGAGTATTTCTTAGTTTCTTTCCATGTAAGCAATACCACAATTCAAAATACAATTTTAAAATTAAATACCATTTTCGAAAAAAAAATTAAATACCATTTACTTAATAGATACCGGCCAACCATCAAACATGGACGAGGCCCTACTAACCCCTTTAGCTCGATCTATTATAAAATGGATGAACAAACATGTTTGGAAGAAACAATACACCGAAGTTCCACTAAATCCTGTAAAAATATTAAATATCCATTTACTTTTTCCTTTCAGAAAAGATAAACAAGATGCCTTTTAATTTATATAATTTATTATATCTTTCCCAGAAACCATTTCCAACTGAAATAGGAAGATTTGAAAACAACGAAAAGACTGAAAAAATGTTAACAACGGAAAAAATTATTTGAAACACAATATGTGAAAATGCGTCATAACGGAATATGAAAAAAATATGACGCATTAATAATCCATCGCCATCCATCTATATTATAGCAAAATCGATAACTTGAAGTAGTTATAATGTCGCCGGATATTGTTTCTCAGTTGTAGGTGTAAATTTTAATCTCGCTCTAAACATAATTCAAGCTAAATCCTCATAAATTGAGCGCTCATAACAAAAAAAATATACATGCATTTTCTAGACAAACATTTTGGAATCACGAGATTGATAGACATTTTCTTGTGCTGTATAAAATTAATTATTTATTTATTGAAAAAATACTTGATAGAAACAATACCAATTTATTAATATGGTCTCATGAGTTTCAGCCTGTGCCATCTACAGAGCCAACTACAGAAGATATTTTGTATCTTAAAAGGGTGTCACTTTTAAGTAATGCACCTAAATACGGTATCAGAATCCCGATTATATGACAGTCGCTTAACTGATGTTCCATTTCATCCGTTAGGAAATTATTTCGAATAGTGAAAAAATAAACAATAAACGGCGAAATGAAAGGAGACCTTTTGTAGAAGAGACTATATATCTGACAACGACTTTACTACGTACTGTATTACTCATCAATAGGAATTGTATCACGCAATTAACTCTTCAGTAAAGGTTGATTCATAACAAATAGATACCGAATACAGGGTAATTCAGAAAGGTAGATCAAGAATGAAATACCATGTACAGTTTGTAGCGGGGAACAATATTTTTCTTATAAACATGCATCCTTACAGAGATAATGCAATTTGTACGAGATAGGAATGACATCACAGTAGGTGTTCAAAATGCCGACCCTGAGCCTCGATGCAGGTGTTTAGTCTGCGGACGAGATTCTCGCGAACTCTGGTGAAGATAATGTGGGTGATCGCGGTCTAGAAAACGCTGTTGGTAAATCCTTTTCGCTTCAGTAGCATTACCCTGTGTGTCTCGCCGTAGACGAGATGCATGTCCGCCAGCTCCGTATTAGTCAAGCGATCCATTGTACGACAATGGAGTTACATGTTTCGTTTCCTCTCTTTTAAAGGAGAGAACACGAACAATTTACATGTTTAGATCCTAATTTACATGGACCCTACCATTGCCGTCCGGATAACGCACATCCATTCCTACCTCGTACAAGTTGCATTATCTCTGTAAGGATCCATTTCCGGATCCATGTTTATAGGAAAAATATTGTTCCCCGCTTGACCCACCTTTCTGGATTACCCTGTATAAGTAGATAAATAAATATATTGTGAAAAAACAGGAGACAAAATCCACTTGACCATAAAAGATTGACATTTATTGGTATAGATGTACATTTCGATTATGCATAATGACCGATGACCACTTGTGATCGAAATGTATACCAAGAAATGTCAACTTTTTGTGTCAAGTAGATTTTGCCTCCTGATTCTTCACACTGTAAGTAACCATAGCTCCAGAGGGTTGTTTTTTTTTCATATACATTGACTGTGAATGAATATAACTATATAATTAAAATAAATATTTTGGTTATGTTTAAAGATAAATATTTATCTTTTTTCTTACGTTTACCCAATCACTAGTGGCCAATTATAAATTTGTTAACTTATTTATTTTGTATTTGTAACTTTATTTCGATGTTTACCCAACTCTCGACTTATTATGTATCTTCTCGCCAATCACAAACTACCAAATTCTTCTTAACAGATCACAAGCTACCAAACTACTTCGTAACAAATCGTAATTTGTTATTGGTGACTTCCCACCAATTATTTCTTTAATTTGTATGTGGTGACTTCCCACCAACTAATTGTAACTCGTTATCTAATTAATTTCTAATAGAAGACATCTCACCAAGCCTGTAATCCTCATACCATACTTTTGTTGCTGTAAGTTCCTCTCATATGTTAGACTTGAAAAAAGGCGGGAATAAATACCGAAACTAGTCGTCAAAAAATCTTTGTTTTTTTTTTTTTTTGCACTGTTTTGTAATTTAAGGCCTCTATATACAAGATGTCCAACAAAGGAACGATAAATATCTCGGAAACGGAGATCGATAGATGAATGGTTATTTGGAAAGCCGTAAAAATCTGATCGGAAATTTCGAAATTAATTACAAATGTTAACGACAGATGGCGCTGTACGTAGCGCAGTAAAATTTCGTTCTGCGTTTGCATCATCTCTGTACCGTGAAAAGTGAACATTTTGAATCGGTTATGATGCGATTCCAATGTCTGCTTGCAAAGGATAGTTTATAGCCTATTTCTCAGTGACTACAGCATACAGCGCCACCTTTAAATTAGTGCTCCAAATTACAGTAGCTCAATCTCCATCTCAATACACCATCAACATGATTGCATGAACTTGATCAGCAATGACACTTAGGTATGTTCTGATATTCAGACGTTTTTCTACACAAATAAAGGACCCATATTTTGCCAGGAAAATATGCCCAAAACCATGACTGCCCCCACGAGCTTGAACTCATGCATGTGGGGTCCAAGTTTCCGTCAAATTCTCATTTTGTTATCTGCATGATGCAACTGAAAACGTGGTTGATAAAATTGGGTTCAAAACTTTAAAATTTTTACAAGCAATCTTAAATAATCTATTTATCTTCAACAAGATTTAATATAAACAAAATAAATGTCAAAAACTGACAACATTTTCTAACGTAACAACAAACTTTAACAATTTAAAATTGTAGATGGAAAACAGGAAAACCCGAATAAACTTAACAATTTAATTTTTTTAACATGAGAAGGTTCATAATTTTAAATGTAAATCTTTGTATATATGAATTTACTGGTTTTGGGGAGGGAAGGTTTTAAAGTTGCTTATTTAAACTGCTTAGTTAAATGGATTTTACTGTTTTCCATCTACAATTCTTCTACAATTTTAATTGTTAAGCTGTGTTGACATTTATTTTGTTTTTATATTAAATCTTGTTGAAGATAAATAGATTACTTGACCCTGTATATATCTTCTGCATTTTAAAAAAAAATTCATCTGGTTTAGATCATATTAGGCCTACATTATCATGATAAATCGATATAATGTATGATAAACTTTAATAGAAAATAAAGACAATACTTACTTTGATAATCGTATTATCGTCCATCCAAATAACTATAAGTATTCACAAAATGCTCCATCATTTTGGCTTCATAATAAACAATTTAAACTCATAGAGAATAATTAGATATGTGGAATTAATTTAAACCCTTTCTAAAGCATTCATGGTGAATACGTAAAAAACACAATGAAGTACGGTCAGAAGTGTTTCATAGATTCTTTAGAAAATGTTTTTTTCAAAGACTAATTTTAGGGTATAAATTATTAGTCCAAACATTTCACTAATATTTTGACATCTGTTAAAATTATTTCCGTCTCTGATTTAAAATAATTTATTGAATTACAGTTAACGTCAGAATTTGCATTCAATCTTCCAATCCATTACCTTCCCCTCCCCGAATTCAGTTTTATTAGTGGTTCAGTCTGAAAGTCGTTCGCAGATGTGTTCAACGTTTAAGTTTTTTTTCATGATTTAATTTCTTTACTAATGCTAACGCTATTGTGTATGTTCGATATACATAAGATTTAAATTGTATAAAAGAATACATCTTAGAGCTATTATTATTGAAAATATTTAGCTTTCAAAAACTTTGAGTTCTGATTATTTCATTTGATCAAGATCAGAATTATTAAATATTTGAGATTAAATAATGATTTTTATTTTAATATTGTTTGAACTCATGAAATGGATATAAGATCTAGTTGCAAAAAATAAAATAAAATAAAATAAAACGAGTACCCTGATTAAGAATGCTCACCTACGAAACGCATTTCCGCATTTAAGTTTTTTGGTTGCAAGAAGTTTCTGTTTCCATTTCGTTCATTTTATAATAAATTTTATAATAAATTTATTGGTAATTATGTAGATAACGGCCTCCACCCCAACTTGCGTTTTTTCCTACCTTGCGTTGTTTTTTAACATACATCTTGGATTGCTTAGTGTTTAGGGGGGGGGGACGAAAAATTTAGTTTTTATTTATGGTGGAAACGGCTTTTTTTCACCCCCTCTCGAAAGCGATCTCCGCTAACTTTAATGGCGCCGACTTCCTTCTTCCCGATACTAGATACGCAACGCCATCTGGTGGTGGCGGTTGAAGTCAGGCACGGAAAAACAGAAGATGGTGAAAATGGTCAATAGAAAAATACTGACCATTAGCATCCTGTAACCGGCCGGGCGGAAACCAACTGTCCCCTGTGACCAAACAGGTTGGGGTATATATCATTAACTTACCCCCGGAGGCGTTCGAGTAACGGAAAACAGTGACCGATGAGCCTTATTGAATGAGGCCCGGAGCGCCGAGAGTGGTAAAAGTTTGCTAAAATTTAAAGGTAGTTAATTTTTTCCTTAGATTACCTCTCTCAACAGACGGCTGGTGGTTCGTCACTGGAACTACTTTCAAAGCAAATTCCGTGTCTAAACTGATTACTGTCGTCATGGTTTCTTAATTGAAGGAACCATGGCTGTCATTAAAGCGAGGAGGCCTGGCTTCAAGCGCTGTCGCTAGATGGCGTTGCGTGTTTGGAAGACGGAAATCGTCGCCATTAAAGTTAGCGGAAATCGCTTTCGAGAGGGGAAAAAAAAGCTGTTTCCACCATAAATAAAAACTAAATTTTTTGTCAACCCCCCCAAAAATACTAAGCAACCCAAGATGTATGTTAAAAACCAACGCAAGGTAGGAAAAAACGCAAGTTGGGGTGGAGGCCGTTATCTACATAATTACCAATTTATTTATTCGGGGAATCTGGTCACTTGGTGTGTGTAAAATTAAATTACACTCGTTGGCCGCAGATCAGGTAATTTTTATTAATGTACTTGAGAAAAAACTCTACGTTAATGAAATGCACGGAATTCTTTTTATTTGATACTCATTGTATCTTAATACAATTTGTTGATGCAACTGCTACCATGCTATGATACAATCATAATACCATGGATGAAGAAAAGATGGATGGGACACTCCATTGCCTTCCTCAGTGAGTTTGATTTTGGGGCGACATCTAGAGCTTTGCGTAGTACTAAATATAATCGTCTGCTTAGATTAGGTTAATAAAATTAAAAATAGACTAAAAACAATAAAATAAAAAATATAAAAAAACTTTCTAAGCACACTTTTATCTCAAAAAGCCACTTAATATATGAATTTCTTTTTTAAAAAATTTCTAGTACTACGCAAATCGAAACGATAGTGGTGAAGTTTCGGTTTAGTACTACGCAAAGCAGAAACTGAAACAATTTTTTTTATTTCCCAGACAGTTTTGGTTTAGTACTACGCAAATCGCCAGAGAGCGCCACTGAAAAAAAAACTCACGCTCGACGCATAGGAGTGTCCCATCCATCTTTTCTTCATCCATGATAATACTCACATACGCAAGGTTATGTACAATTTATGAAACTTATTTAATAATAAAGTTAAACTCTTATAATATGTGCATATTATTAGTTTGCATGGGCCCTGATTGTAATATAATTTCACATTGTTATCACTATTATAATTTTATGCCAAACACCCCAATAAACCCATTCGAATCAGTAGGCATATTTATATTTTCATTGAAGTAATGTTCATCGGTTGCAAGAACTTTGATGTTGGCTTCACTGAGAGCTTGCCGCATAGTCGTGATGTCCTTACGAGGAGTTGGAAAATCAAAATTTCCAACTTTGTAATTGCTGGCATTCATCGTTTCTTGAAAGACTACACATCCACCTTGACGTACAAGTGAAGAAATATTCTTGTAGGCTTGGTAGTAGTCGTTTAGGTTGGGGTAACAATCAACACACAAGGAAGAAATGACGACATCGAATTTCTTCATCATTGGCGCTAGAGGGTTAGGATTTAATATGTTGCAGGGTAAGACACCCTTGACGGATTTGCGAATTCGGTCTTCTATGATGTTGATGTCACTTAAATAGACAAAAATAAATCAAATTAGGTAAAATATAACACACGAGTTTCTAAAAAAAAAAAAAAAAAAAAAAAAGCAAATTAATACGCGGTTGGTGTCCGTTTGCTTTTGGGTATTTGCTAATTTTATTAAATCTGCCTAAAATTAATAATATTAATACTGCGGCGATTTTATAATGAATAAAACTATAAATCGTACATTTAATAATGTACGGTCTTTGGAAAAAAAAAATTGACGCACTCCGAAAATATGAACCTCAAACGCACTTATCTTTCGACCGGATGTGCAAATGATCAAAATTATGCAGACCTATCTTCCCGGAAAGAATTTTAAATATCACAACCCGCACGACCCATGAACAAAGAGTTATAGCCCCTTTTGTTTGATAATCAGATCCATTTCTTCCGCAGTATCTGGGCTGTTGCAACAATCATACATGGATTACCTGTGACACACGATAACCAACGTTCTTTTGGCAATTCGATGTAGACGGCCTCCTTTGTGCTGGTAATAATCTAGAGTTGAATCTGTCATCCTGAATTTGTTCATTAAGTTGGTTATTATGTGTGCGTCTGGGCAAACTTTGACTCCGAATATCACTTGAAATGCTCGTCTCACACGTTCCGAACTTTCGGTCGCACAAATTTATTCTTCGCTCAATGGTGTAGGCGCATATCACATAATTTTCAAACAATGACACGTGGCACTAGCTAATAAATTTACGTTTAATCTTGGTAAGTAGGTTTTAAGCCATCCTGTATCTTTCCTGTTCAGCGCATTTGGAGAATGTCAATACCAGTCCAGAATGTCAATACAGGGGGAGTCAAAAGTCGCAGTACTCCCTGTTTTTTCGAAAAACTTGCAGGAATTGAGAAATCTGAATATTCCAGTAAGATATGGGTAAGGTGGTCTATCTTTTACGGTATGTACCGAACATAGCCGCCATTTTTGAAATCGACCATCTTGGATCTAAGTCGTTTTTTTAAATGGAAAAGGTGGTCGTAAGATACATCAAATAACATTAGCATTTTCTGACAATTTCATATAAACAGATTTGAAATAGCAGTTATGGTTCAAAAGTTACAACACATTTTGTAGCAGGTAACTGAAGATGGCTTTGACCACGGAGGAGAGAATTGAGGTCTTTTTGATATCTGGAGAACGAAATTTACGTGTCATAGCTGCAGATTTTAACAGCCGGCACGCAGAAAGACCTCCAATTTCACACAACACTGTCAGGTGCTTAATTAAGAAATTCCGAGAAAGTGGGACTGTGGTTGACAAGGCATGGAGTGCTACTGACATATCTGCTTCGGTTCAAAAAATAAAAAGGGGGTTCAGACTTTTGTATTCAGGATTTTTACAAATGACTGCAGCGATTTCGCGAATTACATCCAGTTTTTGTCTTAGCATCGTGATGATGAAGTTTGATTATGTAAGAGAAGCATACTTTTAATATTTGTTTGAATTGCCCGTCATCTTAGCATTCAAAATTTATAATCCAGTTTTCTTTGCGAAAGAAATTATGATATAATATACCTATCTGGACATGCGTATTTCTACAGTGTGGACCTCATCTTTTAAATGAATAAGTTAGATATTTAGGATAAGAAGGATAAAAAGGTGCATATTTCGACAGTGTGGACCTTACAAATCCATCTACGATTTTCTCAAAGCGCTACAATCACTTGTAAATACCCTGTACAGCGATCTTACTTGATAAACAGAGTTTCTTACTTTATTCCTTCTAATTTAGCGACACGTTTTAACTGTCTTGAGTGATCCAAGGCATCTGTGTCATCTCGAAGCCATTTTTCAATTTCATTACGACATTTTTCCAACATGTCAGCCATGTAAATGTTTTCGATGTACGAGCTCGCCGAAATCACACTTTGGATAGTCGATCCACAGCCGACATCCAGAAGATTTTTTCCATGAATTTTTCCTGTAAAAAATGTTAATAAAATGTAATAAGTTGTGTTTAATTTTTAAAAAGTGCAATATCTGGATTATTTGTTACGCGCTGCACTGCCCAACCATTACTATTTTGTTACCTCTCTCTAGATAATGAAATACAACCGTTACACAGCAAAACGTCACAGAAACTCGCTTTGCCATTGTTTCACATTTTTGTTTTTATTGGAAAATTTTCTTTATATGTGGACATGGTTTTTTATTTAGGAAGATAACAGAAGATAAAACTTTCACACAGTTTTTTATACTTGGTAACCACAAAAGTTCTTGCCGTTTTTAACTCCGGAAAACAAAATGATGTACACAAGAAGTAGCGTATCGCTAATCCCCAAAGTAATCTTCATTGGCATCTACCAACGTGTCTCCAGTTGATCAATCCCCTGGCTGTAAAACTTGCCGGTCTTGGACTCAAAGATGTCCGTGAGTGCCTTTCGCAGGTTTGTATCATTGGTGTAGGATTTTCCACGAAGATGGTTGTCCAGAGAATGGAAAAAGTGATAATCCGTTGGAGCAAGACCTGGTGAGTAAGATGGATGACACAAACAGGAAAATTTGGCAAAAAGTGTGCACGAAACGGGAAATCCACACATTATGGTGGTTTTCTGTGGAAAACAGGAAAATTTGGCAAAAATTTTCCCAGCTAAGCCGCTCCATGGTTTCCCTGGCCACCCACCCCATATGTGGCCAGGCATTGTCATGAAGGAAGAGTACCCCTTTGCGATTCACCAATGCTGGCTCCTTCTACTGCACACGTTCCAACTGCTGAGAGTACAGATCCCCAGTGATGGTTTGGCCAGTTGATAGCAGCTCGTAGTGAACCATCTGGCGTTTAGCCCACCAGACACATTAGATTTCTGGAACCAATGCCTTGCAGGTTCATTCACAGCATCATCCCCAAGCGCAAGACACATTCGGCGACTTGATGCTGCTGCTGACAAGCCCATTTTGAGATCATAAAGCAAACAACACCTAATCATCTCCTTCGATACCTCCATTCGTCTTCACTTCTGCACGAGATGTGATTGATGTGAATGTCCAACAGCCCTGTATTTATACAGTCAAACCTTCCTGCTCCCCCTGACAGATTTGGAACCACACTGTACACTTATTTGCATATCTTCTATCACTTTCTTTTAAGGCAACATAAAAACGGCAAGAACTTTTGTGGTTATCTAGTTCTGAACTTTTTAGGTAGGCGACT
>JAHWFO010078328.1:372535-392430 GCA_023313115.1 Rhysida immarginata | reverse complement strand
ATTCACGATTTTCCCCATTAAAAGGAGACTGAACTCATTTAAATTTAGACTTTTTTTAAGTTTTAAAATAAAAAAGAATCTAAATTATAAATTAAAAAATGATAATAAAAATATAAATATTTAAATAAATAATAGATAATTTAATTTAGTAAAATAATTCGAAATTCAAAGTGATCTTTTTCATTTACCTTTCATTTATCACAAAAAACTAACACTAACCTATTTTCTACATGACTCTCTATATATGAACATGTTTGTGTACAATTATACAAGGAATTTTCCATGTAAAGTGACACAGAAACTTTTTATGTAAAATGCTGAAAATGTATTCATAATGCGAAACAGAAATTTAAAAAAAAAATCATTTCAACTAGTTTAGTGAATATATCCAAATGAAAACGTAGACTAGTACAGAAATATCATTTAAAATATTAAAAAAATTATATGACAGTTACCTTGAGCAAACAACCGATGAAGAAACTCAATAAACCATTCATTCAATCTACATCTTTTATCTTCATTTTTGTAATATACTTCAAAATACTCTCGCGGATTAAACGAACTCTCATACATTCGAACGATTTTATCGGCCATTTTGCTGTGCTCTGATTTTCAACACTTTAACGATACATAAGCAAGGTTAAAGTCAAAACTGATTAGGCTTCACTTCTTTATATGTGCAAATAGACGGTCAAGGTTTAATAGATCATTCCACTAAGATGCCATTTCAGACAGAATTGCGTATCGAGGAAAAGTGAAACAGAGTAATGATTTCTGGAGTATGTGCTAAATTTCGAATGGTTGTGTCTAAAGGGAACACAATGAATGAATTCCACAAATGCGTAGGCGAATAAAACGAATGGCACACTGAAATTATCAAACAGCTGGAATCATTTCTATAACGTTGAACAGGTCTAGAAATCAAATACGTCACACAATCATTGTGTTCATTAATGGTGTTTCCATATCGTATTCAGATAGTTGAAAACGAAAACTATTGTTTTTATCCATATGGTGTTTAAAAAAGGGATTTAAGATTTATTTCTATAATAAGACTAAAAGATTAAAAATCTCTTTTAATTAAATTTTTTAAATATTTTATTAAAAGCTACTGTGGATTATATTTTCAAATCCGATCGTAAATCAAGTCTCGTGTATCAAAAAAAATTTTTGAACATATACATTATGAAATATTCAAATTATTAATTTAAAACATTCTAATAATACTTCTCATATTTTGAATTAAAGAAAACTTTTTTTCATAATTTTTTTATGTTCTATTAGAGCTTTTTAAAACTGTCGGAGGGAACAATTAGAATTGAGTTTCAGTGATAAAATTAACACCAATCAGTACTGAAACTTCAACATAGCTTACATATTTTTAAGAAACACAGTCTATACTCCACTCATCCTTAGTATGCCCGAGATGATGAGTTTCAATTGTTGACATTGATATAACAAGAATTAAACAATACATAACAATTGACATGTCCACCACATTTCGAGCAAATCTGATTTGCATTAAGAAATTAACTTTATTTTCCGAATATAATTTTTCTTTCTGAATATGAATGAATTTAGTTATTGGCAAATAGATTTAATTAATTTTTTATTATACAGGGTGTCCCATATGTTTCCATACGTAGGAAAAAAAATAAACATTTTTTTATGAAAACCATTTTTATTTATACAGGGTGTTTTTGAATTGAGTACAGATTTTTTGGGAGATGATAGAAGAGGTCCTTAGAAGTATTTTTTGTCATATGAACAAGGGGTCCCCGCAGCTCCGTTTACTTACAATACTGCATTGAACAATCAAATGACACCGGGACGCAGTGTGCGTTGGTAGGCCTAGATTATTTTATTTTTAACAATTAACACAAGCAATCTACTAGAAAATAAAGTGTATTTATTTTAAACACAATGTTAAATAAATAAAAATGTTAAATAAAATATAACAAATAAAATGTTAAATAAAATGTTAAATAAAAAAAAAAATCAAAAATGATTTTCGTAAAAAAGTTTTATTTTTCCAATGTATGGTATAATAAAGAATTAGTTAAATCTATTTGAAAAATAAAGTTAAAAATTAGAGGGCACCAAAAGGTCTAGGTGTATTTATTCATATAAAGGAGTGAAATTCGGCATGCATATTCCTATAATCAAGATCTCCATTATATGAAGATTTTTTTTCCCGAGATATCTATGCCTTCCCGACTCGGTGGCAGAAATGCATCGAAAAGATGGGGTCTACATTGAAAAATAGTGTACCAACTCTGCCTGTAATAAAGGAGCTGTAAAAAAATATTTCTTGTTTTCATTTGACTGACCCTCGCAAGTAGAATAAGAATGGAGCTACCTATAGGTTTTACAATGTCAGTCCGTCCCCCTCATAATTTCTTCATTTTTTTGAGGTAGAATAATTCGGAATGTAGCTTATTATGGGCATGTCCACCTGCACTATTTAGTTTGGTTTTGATTGGTATACGGAGGTCGGAATTACGGGGGTGGGATTCAGAGAGGGCAACATATCTGTGTGCTATCTAGGTACGTAAAGGCGTAAAACCCAGTATCCAGATTCCTCTAGGCAAGATCTACCTTACTAGGAAGTTTAGGCCCAATTGTTCCAGTGGGATCGGATTTGCGGGGGTGGCAGTCACTTGGTTCTAAGGCATGTAATATACCATACGGTCGGAAATGATGAGAAAGGAAAAGAAGATACGATTTTTTTTTGATTTTTTTACATGTTACGTTCGAGAAAATCAATTTATTGGTTAAAAAAACTTGGGGAGATGTAAAAAGTGCAGATAAAGGGGTAAAAATAAATGACTTGCCTTATCCTACTCGGGAGGCGGGGGGGGAGGGGGATTAATTTCTTTGTAATAAACATATAAATGTATTTCTGCTTCACTGTTAAAGCTCCTCCTTGGAATGTTTACAAGATTTTATTTAAATAAAACGATCGCACCCGAGGGACTGAAACAGCATTAAAAAATCGAAGAGAATAAAACACTAAGCAATTTTTGGAGAAATTCAGTCCGAAATATAGAAAACCTCAACCCTTGATTGAAACAAAAGTTAATTAAATAAAACTAGCCTGAGTCTTATTTATAAAAAAATCTGTTTCGGTTTATATTAATCAGAAAGGGTTTAAACACACCTGAATTGGGCAATATTTATCGGTTATGGTTATTAGAAACAAACATATGTGGACAAGAAGTTTTTTTTTTTCTATATTATAGTTATGGTTTTTATTAGCCTGATTTATGGATTGAACATTCGGTTATTCGCACAGGCATTAAAATTAAATGTATAGTAAAAATGTTCAAGAGGTAAAATCACAAACATAATTATCTCTTTCACAATGCTATTATTCAAATTCCTCGTAAATTTTCGTCCTTTGAGTGCGTATTCGGATGTATCCGAATTTCCTGTTTATTTTAATACTAATTCACTACAAATTCAAAAAAAAAAAATTATTTATACCAGTTGAGAATGCGTGATATTGCACTACCATAACGATATTGATCAAAAGCATGGTTATTGTATTTACGAAGTAGGTCGTTCTGTTGCCAATTTTTTCGAATTTTTTGCTTTTTACTTAAGATTCGGATAGAAAAAATAAGTAAAACTTACAAAACGTACATAGGTCCTAACTATTCGGGAACATAGTCAAAATGATGGTTAAATGTAAACATCATGGTTCCGTGATTCGGCTCGAATGACCAAAAGTGGTAACTTTAACTACCATTTGGCCATGTTCCTGATTAGGTAGGACCTGTGTACTTATTATGACTTTTACTTACTTTTTGAAGCTCTATCCGAATTTGAAGTCAAAATAAAAAAATAGAAATAGATAAATATTTTATATATTTCCAATTTATAAGATTTAAAGAATAAAGACTTGGATTTTTCTTAGGAAAACGAAATTTATTAAAAAGAACCCCATTAAAAATAATATTTGGAAATATAAATATTTTATTTATTTTCTGATTAGAATCTTTTGCATACTATTATTTCTAGGAATATGCATTTTTCTTCTTGAAAAGGAGAATATTTTATATTCATTAATATCTCATTGATTAAAATAAACATTTAAAACTATCTCTATATTCCAAAGAACCCTTCCAACATCAAGATTAAGAAATTGTTAATCGTAAGAATATTTTTTACTGATTATTTTTTATATTACCATATTTAACGTAAATCTTCTCAAACAACTAGAACTGTTTGCGGAGGTGGATTATTAGAAAAAAAATTTTTTTACACGTTTCCCGTATGAAAGTGATAACTAAAATATTGAGAAATCTAATATATAGAATTTCTATTAATGTTGATTTAATATAAACAGGTTTTTAAAGAAACTTATTCCGCTAAATTTATAACATTAATTAAAATTTCCAGTTCTATAAATTGCTTATGTAACATTAAAAAAAAAACGAATACACCTACTGAGCACAATTGCACTCCCCCCCCCTTCCCGCTCCACGCTTATAACCGCTAAATGCGTCAAAATATTATAATAATAATAATAAGGCCAACCTGCCATATATTATATGTCAACATCGAGAAAAGCTGTTGACAGTTTTCAGCTGAGGAAATTGTGTTAAAAAAATTATTAAAAACGTTTGGAGGGAGTGACTTAGGTCAATGGCAGACAAATTACCCTTGGAAGCACAACATTGTCTCTGTAAAACATAAGCTTACTTCTACATCCATTTATAAAATTTTTAAAAACTTATTTCGGCTCATGCGCATAAAACCATTCATATTTGAGTTTACAGCAGACTTTCGATCATAGTATCGAACTCTGACTTCGAAAACTGCGTCCATCTATATTCAGGTCTTCAACCTTACTCTATGAAACTGCGTCAACCTGAAATTTCACAATTTTATCCCTACTGCTGGAAGTTGATTGCCGTTTCCTTGCCTTCATGCATGGGTGTAGCCAGGATTTATATAGGGCGTGGGGACTCAAACAAAAAAAATCCACTTGTTTTCCTCGGGGAGGAGGGCAACTCAAATTTATATTTGAGAGAATTATGTGCTAAAGATCACCAAATACCAACTCTATTCATGTACAGTATGTAAAACTTATTTAGCACAGACTTCTGCGGACTATCAAAAAACCTCCGTTTAAACCGTAAATGGCTAAATGTGTGGAAAAAAATAAAACGCAAAGTTCCTATCTTACCAATGTAGTTACGCAAATTCCAATACAGGGAATGAATAGTAACTTGAGGGTGCTCTATCTGATGGAGCACCTTTCATCATCTCAAATATACAAATTAGGATACATCCAAATTCTATCTCGAAAACCGCAAGAGATACACCAAAATACCAATTGCACATTTGTTTAACAGCAAATTCTAAACAAAACAAAAAACAGTTCACCAAAATCCGATGAGCGGATCACCCACAATCCTCATTGTAAGCTCTGCAACATTAAAACCTTGAGTCTTGTCAAGATTGAGGCAAGGGATGAGTGGCCATAGGAGGAAACAAGAGCAACAGAGTCCAAAGATCATGCAAACAACCGATGTTTTTTTTCCTTCTGAATACCACTTGCCAAGCATACAAATTATTTCATGCACCATTCTCATCTTGTTCTGGAAAGTTCCACAATTTACCATAAAATCACCAGTTTCCTCGGAAATTGGTATAAAAAGGCATGTTGAAGCCGAGAAAAAATCAGACCAAAGTAAGATGGCATAGTACACTAACCAGGAAATGATCAACATGGTCCTCTGCTTTGGTGAGGCGAGGCAAAATTATCATGCAACAACCAGGCATCGTTGAAATGTCGTGCGGAATTATGCTATGATGCAAGTGGACATCCTACCGAACACTATTCAGATTGATGGAAAGACTTACTTTGTATCAGATGACTGTTTGGAAGCAATAAACAATAGAAGAGCCAATTGTTCTGTTGCAGAGATGGAATTTTATTGTGTATCTTTTGCGGTTTTCGAGATAGAATTTGGATGTATCCTAATTTGCATATTTGAGATGTTGAAAGAGCACTCTCTAGTTCCTATTCATTCCTATTCTGTATTGGAATTTGCGTAACCACACTGGTATCCAAGATAGGAAGGAGGAACAGACTTTTGACTTACCCTGTATATAATGTAGCTTTAGCTAAAGCTCGTAATAAGGAGTCATTGAATTATTCTTTAGAGGTCATTTTCTCGGACGTAGCATTTCGAAAATGGAAACGAATGTCATATTCATCTTGTGCTCGTGGTTCCCGTTCGAATGACATATTGCATGCCTTATATTGCCAATAAAAAATTTTAAAGGGGGGTTTCTATTTCAATCACAAATTAATCAGGTGAGCTCAGAAAGGGTTTCTAACGAATAGCGAAAATAAAATTTGAAAAAGTTAAAAATATTCTCGAGAAATCATCGGACAGGCAGACAGACACCCAAACAGAGCGAAACCAATATATGCTTTCAGCCAATGGCTTTTATCAAAATAATAAGCACGTATTTTTTTTAGTTTTTTTTATGATGCGTATTTTTCGAGAAAAACGGCTGGTACAGGTTGTGTGAATCGCGCTGTATATTTTATTTCAATTAAGGGAAATAGTTTGAATAATTCAAATTTTCTATTTTCAGTGGAAAATTTTCAGTCATTTCAGCCTCGTTTTAGACCAATCGGGAATTAGACCAATCGGAATTTGGACCAAACGGAATTAGGCTAATCGGAATTAGGACCAAACTTGGATTAGAACCAATCGGGATTTAGACAAATCGGAACTTGGACCAATCGGGATTTAGACCAATCAGCGTTAGACCAATCATCCTGAACTGATTGTGATCAAAGCAGCACAGTGCGCACAAGGAACACACAAAGACATCAAAAGTTGTTTATTTGGGAACTAATGCATTGTCACAGCTTTAGGGATTCTTATTTATTTTTTGTAACCAATAAAGAATTTACAATTACAGCATATCATGAATTTAGAAAATAATTAAGCACAGTAATACAGGGTAAATCAAAATGATGGACTCGATTTCAGAAGTTTATTGGTATTGTGAGACATGTGCTACGAAAGGTAAACGTTCAAAATGCTTCAAAAACGATTATTGTGGATTTGTGGTTTCTCGTCCGTTAGTTTAATCACCGAGTTGTTTACATGATAGTCAAGCACACAGAACGATCTCTGTTCTCCAGTCAACACCATTTTTCTGAATCGCTCGCTGCTACAAAGTGAAAACTTGTGCTCGAAATTTAACTTTCACGGTTTTGTTTCTTCCATGCAGCAAGCGATTAAGGAAGATGGCGTTGACTGGAAAAAAGAGATTGCTCTGTGTGCTTGACTATCATGGAAATAACTCTGTGATTAAACTAACGACGAGAGACCACAAATCCACAATAATCATGATTGAGGCACTTTAAACGTTTACCTTTCGTAGCACACATGTCTCACAATACCATGTGTTCATTAGATTTCACAGCGTATACTTCTGAAATCGGATCCATCATTACAGGGTGTTGCAGATAACTACAGGGCAGTATAACGGGAAGCCTACCCGCTCGATTGCAGAGGCCGGCTCGACATCAAATGATAATTGGGTAATTTTATTTTGTTAAACTTGTTTGTTTGGCAAAAGGCATGACCAATTAAGCCAAGAAAGAGTGCGCGCTGTACTACTACAGAGTAAGGGGTACACAAAAAGAAAACACACTTATGAATGTCCTCCGCAGCTAGAGGGGACCAACAAACAAACCAAAAATTCAACAGAGGAGAATAGTAATAAATAGCGCTTCACACTTTCATTATTATTATGTTTGGTCGTTACGGGCTAACCCAGGTTGCATCTCGTAGCGAACACAGGGCCAAAGCCACGAAACGCAGCAGACCAGTTTGCTCTACTGCTGAGAAAGTGTCACCTGGGAACAAGAACGACAAAAACATGACAGTTTTGACGTTCACCCCCCCCCCCCCTCCCGACTGTGGAAACTGCTGGCTGCTGCAGGCCACTTTCATCTCCTTCCATTCTGCCAATCGACCGAGCCGGCCCCTGCAACCGAGCGGGTAGGCTTCCCATTATACGGCCCTGAATTTATCTGCAACACCCTGTACATCTCAAGACTGCACTTGTATCTTAAGGAGGAAACTACCATTTTAAACCAAAAGCTTAGTCATGACTATCAGCTCAAAATTATCCAGAATGTCCTAGTTTGTAAACATCTCTATATTTCAGGACAAATTCCTCTGTGCTTCATAAAAGAATAGTATCGACAGAACCACAAAATTTTCAGCATGGTTCATAGGCTATACCTGTTATTTCTTCATAGTCATTTTTCATCAAATTCACTTTGCAATTTGCTTTTTGGGGATTTACTATATCACCAGGGGATCTAAAAGTAACAGAAAATTTGAAAATGTAATAATTCGCAAAGCATATACATTAATCTGATCCAGATAGCCCAGAATTCACAATAAAAGGTTTATTTAAAACATTTGATGCATAAGCAATGCATGAATATTAAGATACAAATGAAATTAAAAATGATTACACAACTATGTTTAATTAATTATATTTATTTGGAATAATTTTCTCATGAATGCATTTACATTGATAAAATATTGAAAGCATTCTATATACATTTACAATTTCTCGCCATGCATATATAAGAATCCATCAACCTCTGATTCATTTCCATGAAAATGTTCGACTATTTCTAGAATGTCAATTTTTGCATCCTCCATTGCTGCAAAACAAGCTTCTTTGCTCATATGGGGTCCGGGTAAGAGCGGCTCACCCAGCTCATTAGTTTCTACGTTTACTGTTGTTGCAATCACAGCATGCCCACCTTTACGAATCAGTGATGAAATGTTTCTATACGCTTGAACTATACCTGTGTGATCCGTGTAACAATCAGCAACGAAAGCCGAGGTGACGATGTCGAATTTCGCTTCCATTGGATGCAATGGATTTGCCTTCAGAATATTGCAAGGTAGAACTCCCTTTATGTATTTACGGGTTCGGTCTTCTAATTTCTTGCTATCACTGTAAGACAAAAATTTCATTCAGTGGAATATTAACCCATAATCTGGATGTAATTTAAACGATTATTTAGTCTAGATTAATTAATAAATTTGCATCATCTCAATTTATCAGTAGTGGTCTTAAAGGATTCATGCAAGAACAGTTTTACGGATTTCCATAGTCTGTATAAAAATGATGCAAAATAAGAATTTTTGAGACATCATCATTGGAAAGTTCAAAATATTAGACTGGGAAGAAGCTTAATCTCGCTCAAGGTCAGGTTGAACTGGCCAGGATGGCTGAGGTTTCTATCACTTTTGAATTGCAGTGAAGCACACCGTTGGGAAGGAAAGGGGAAGCACACTCTTGAGTGACTCTTTCTCGCCCATTTTCTCAAAATCTTTCAAGGGGAAGGGTGTGATTAAAAATTGTTTTTAGACTAATGTGGTGTTGCTCCACAATTGAAAAGTTTTCTCTATCTTTAGTAGTTTTCGAGCTAGCAAATGGATGACCTTAAATTTGGGGGTCAAGATCAAATTTGAGTGTAGCAATGAACTCCCCTCCCCCTATTAACTATAAACCACACTCATCAGATCTTGCCTACCTGGCAGCTTTGAGATATCTGCCATGTTACCAGACTTTTTGGACACCCTGTACAGGGTGATTATAAAGTCACTATACATTTTGGTGAGAACATTAACGAATTTCATTCATTTGCACACCCAAACACACTCAAAGTGAATGTGTGGTTGGGGGGTTACAGGGTCAAAGTTCTATGGACCCTTCATGTTTGCCGAGGGGACTATCAATGGTACGGTGTACCTCGACATGTTGGAGCAATCCCTGGAGCCACAGTTGCGAGATGATGGGATTTAGGATACTGATGTGTTCAAACAGGATGGGGTACCACCCCATTTTACCAACATCATTCCTGACTATCTGACTCGCGCATTCCCAGGCAGATGGCTTCGTCAGGGCGCGCCAAGGTTGTGGGTTCCACAGTCCCCAGATTTGATCCCCATGGATTTCTTTGCGTGGGGTGTTATCAAGTCCAAGTTGTACCAGGTCAAGATTACGCACCATTGCACAGCTGAAACAACGGATTACAGCCGTGGTGGAGGACATTACATCGGCTATGTTGCGCAATGTTTTCCGGGCCACGGTGGAACGCTGGGAGTTGTTCCAGGATGTGTTAGGGGGACACATTGATATGTACTAAGAAGGTGTCCTCGTATGATATCTGGTTGATGCATACTGTAATTGCTGCAATAAAACGGATATTTCACCAAAATGTATAGTGACTTTATAATCACCCTGTATAATGTTAGGTAATACTTACCCATGCCCTTCCAAGTTAGCAACATATTTAAGTTCCTTTGAGTAATCCATAGCTTCAGGTTCTTTTCGCAGCCACATTTCCACTTCTTTACGACTTGTTTCTAAAACGTTACTAAGATATATTTCTTTAATATAAGCACTCGATGATATGGCACCCTGAATAGTACAGGCATTTCCAATATCCAACAGATTATTCCCATGAAGCTTTCCTAAAAGAGAATAAGAATAATTAAATAAACCCTAAAATCTAAGAATTATAAATTTTGCTTGAACAATTAACTTCTTATTGCATCACTTAAAGATGTTAAGATACTTCAGGGAATTTGTTAAGGAATGGGCGATTTAAATCACAATTCAATATACACAAACTGGCCACTTTATTAGAAACTAGACGTTAAACGTCACAACAAATTTGACTTTGTTTTTTTAAGTGTTTTAATTTCGTTAGATTCATAAAATTTTTAACTTAGCGTTACGTTGTTTTGATTGCGTTTTTCCGTTGAATTAAGGCTCGGTAAAACTAACAAACACGGTTGCAATTAAAGGGAGGAGGCGAGATCCATCTGGTCACTTTCGATGCTGGCCTATCGAAGATTGGATTTTTTTATTGGAGACTAACAAAAATCTTTTTCCATTGTATTAATCCAGGTGCCGTACGTGAAGAAAATCTCGTGACGGCCCCTCTCAGACTTTAATGAATGACAAAGATAGGCGAAACTACAAAAAGCGAACGAGAAGTTGCTGTTGGGAAAGGGAAAATATTTAAAGAAAAGGGAACCATCTTTAAAACAAAATTCAAGGGATAGATTTTATGTTTATTTTCTTATGTGAATTCGCAGTCACGATGTTTGACTTACAGTGGTGGAAAAAAGTTTGAGACCACCTCAATTCAGAAAATAAGCAAATTACATTGAAAAATGTTTGATAAATTATAGCGATACACATGTTTATTGTCATATTCAATTTCATATATTTCCAAAAAAAAAAAAAATTGAAAAATGAATCGAATGATATATTTTGCTATAGAGGGCCGGGGAAAAGGATGCAAATGAATACCAACTGCTTTAAAGAATGTCATATTACATAGACTATTTAAAGGCAAACACAATAGTGCATTTCTCTACAAAATCACTGCAGCTGCCGGTTCACCCATGAACAACCCGAAATGTATTGTCAGCATCAGAGCATCATGCGTACATAAAGACGAAGTCCAAACCAAAGTTGTCGTCCCTGCATAAAGAAGCCAGACTGAACTTTGCAAAACGATCGTGACGAAAAAAGTTTAATTTGGGCGGCCCAGACGGTGTTCAGTACTACAGGCATGAATTGCGTCAAGAACCAGCAAATCTTTCATGGCATGTGCAGGGCGGAGGATCGGTTATGGTATGTATGTGCTGCTTTCACCGAGTCAGAGAAGTCCCAAGTGGCATTTGTTTCACCACGATCGAAGGCAACCGACTACCAGCACATACTGGATAACTTCCTCCTTCCTCTTCGAGATCAATTAAATGAGCCAGAATTCATTTTTCATCAGGACAATGCACCAATACACAAAGCAACATCACTGAATTGGCCTGCCTGCAGTCGCAACCTTAACTCGACTGAAAATTTGTGGGGTTGTCTGGTTGGAGTGGTTTATGCTCATGGAAAACGGTATAACAGCGTCTCCGATCTGAAAGAAAGCTATATAGACCGGTGGTACCAAATAACTCCACAAAAACTGGAAGCTCTTGTGAAATCCATGCCGAAGAGACTCATTGATGTTATTGAAGTGAGAGGACGTCAAACAAAATACTGATCCACAAAGTTTTAATGATTCTCAAGGAAAATCCATCCTGGTCTCAAACTTTTTCCCCGATCGTCATATAGCAAAATGTATCGTTGATTTTATTTGGTAATTATTTTTAGACTTTTTTTAGGAAATAGATCATGTTGAATGTGACAATAAACCTATGTATCACTATAATTCATCAAAAATTTTGTAATTCATTTTGCCTATTTTTTGAAATGTGGTGGTCTGAAACTTTTCCACCACTGTATTGATTACTTCAACGAGGGAGGTGAAAGCAGCAGTGAATCACTGATCTTATCAAGAGACGCCCAATTTCTTTGCGGACGTGCAGAAAAAATTTGCTCAACATTGGTGCAGTTGTGTGGACATGGATGGTGACTAAGTTGAAAATGAAAGACACCGTCTATTAGAGGACACTCCAAGCTTTTAAGCTTTTATCAAGTGCATAGCTCAGGTCAGTGTTTTGCAAATTGCTGAAGGGTTCAGAACTTTTCGCTTTCATATATTTTCCGTTGTGGTTAGGATACTATTTACAACACAAAACTATCAAGGCTCATGTAATATGTGTTCAATAATATTAACCCAGAAAAATTCACCACCATATTGAAGAAGGATCATATTCTAACATTCTCAGGGCTGCTGAACACAGAGGCGTAGCGAGAGGGAGCGGTCCTTAGCCACAATAAAGCTGTCCGTTTTACAGTTATATTAAACTTGATGTTTATTATGTACTTACTCGAATTGTTTGGGGCGATAAATTGAAGGACTGCCACAGGCTGAACAGAAAATCCATTCGATTCACGGAAGATGACACCTTGCCACACAATCAAAAGCGAACCAAGAACGGCAAGCGAAAAAACATTTGAAAGCTTCCATGGGACGGTTAGTCAACTGACATGAATTCCATAAAACATATCTATATTTCAGGATAATTCTCTAATATTCTCCTTGATTTAGAGAACTATCCTCCCACCTTTGACAAAGGATAGTGTCTATCTGAAACGTCAACTTTTTATTTTTGCTGTATTTTTGTTTTATATTATTTTTTATTCTTATCTATTATAAAACATATCTAGGAAATGGTTGATGGTGCAGTGAGACGATACTGTAAAATAAAAGATAATTTTCGAAAATGAGAGCATCTCTTTACTGATGGATTTTCTCTGCTACTTACTATAATAGCCAGTGTGTGTAATTGAAAGGGATTTGCTTATCTCGAATTTTCTTCGATTAGCAAAAATAATGCCTTCATATAACATAGGTATGTCTTAATATATATCAGGCCAATAAAACCATCTTTAACGTTAAGAGCTGATTCTTATATGTTTTTTTATGCTGAATCCGTATCTGACTTTAGTTGTTTTCTATCACTCACACATTTCTTGTTTTTCAATGAAACACTTTTAAATTATTCAGAGATTGTGGCCTGTTATACAAGGTCTTTATAATTAAAGTTCCATTTTGACATGGCCATAAAAAAAAACTACTGGACCAAGAGCTATAATACTTGGTAATATTATACAAGAGGGCATGGGAAGTTCATATCCACCAAAAAAAAAAATTAGTTCAAACGGTTACCACCAGCATGGAATGGCGCTCTATGCAATATTCGTATACGAAATTAGACACGAAGACACAGGTTAACAATGTGGTTTATGCACATGCGCTTTACAAGTCATTTGGTTTTCAGAAATAAGAAAGGGAGCCTCGTTGTCAGTATGCCTCATTTGTTGCTGGTCGACGATGCCTGTTTCCATGCAAGACCGTGCGCTTCTGATTAAATGTTATTATGAATGCAATAGCAATGTCCGGCAGGCTTTGCAACATTATCGTACCGTTCGACGAATACAACATCGCAGAGTTTGAAGAAGATGATGACAAAGTTTTAAGCCACAGGTTTGTTATCGGTAGTACCTGGCCGAGGAAGGAAACCCGTCTCTGAGGCAACCGTGGAGGCTGTTTTAGTAGCCGTAGAGGAAGCAAAAATGGAAACCTCACAAGGGGCGTGCAGCGTAAGTGCTGTTGCACGTCGAATGGACTTACCACTGAGTACGGTGTACAAGATCGTACGTAAAGTGCTGCGGTACTACCCATACAAAATCCACCTTGTCCAACAACTCGAACCCAACGATCTTCCTCGTAGAGAAACCTTCGCATTGGGATTCCTTGCACGGATGGAGGTGGACGAGCATTGGCCATGGAACATTTTGTGAACGGACGAGGCCTATTTTTACCTGAATGGGGATGTCAACACCCATAACTGCAGGATTTGGGCCACCAGTCCCCCTCATGTTCTCCGCCAAATTCCATTGCATTATCCTAAAGTTACCGTGTGGTGTGCTATGACAGCAAATGTCATAATTGGACCGTATTTTTTTTGAAGAGCAGTCGAAAGATGGACTCGTGACATGCACTATGACGGATGCTCGCATGGCGTCGAAGCTAAGAAGTTTTGTGATACCAGAACTTCAGCAACGTGGCATTTTAGACACAACGATTTTTATGCAGGATGGGGCTCCACCTCATATTGGTACATGTGTCAAACAGTTACTTCAGCAACATTTCACAGATAAACGGATTATAGGCCGAAACTTCCCCCCTTTCTTGGCCACCCCGGTCACCAGATATCAACCCCTGTGACTTCTGGCTCTGGGGTTACCTCAAAGCCACTGTTTATGGTGATAACGTCAGGAATTTGTCGGAACTGAAAGATGCGATACGCAGACAGGTGCGCAACATTCCTCCTGATATGCTACGAGCTACAGTTGAGTAATCTGCTTTCAGTAAATGGTGGAGGCCACATTCAACATGTAACTAATTTTAGTAACGATTAAAGACTTGTTAACCTGTGTCTTCGTGTCTAATTTCGTATACGAATATTGCATAGAGCGCCATTCCATGCTGGTTGTGACCTTTTGAACTAATTTTTTTTTGGTGGGTATGAACTTCCCATGCCCTCTTGTATAATATTACCAAGTATTATAGCTTTTGGTCCAGTAGTTTTTTTATGGCCATGTCAAAATGGAACTTTAATTATAAAGACCTTGTATTTCGTTGTGGTCCAAAAGTATGGATAATTTAACATTTTAGCCGCTTCTCTACACACCCGTCACTTCAACATTGATGTCTCTATGTGCATAACTTGGAAAGGTGACATGATAGAAAAAATATAAAAGCAGATTCGGATTCAGTATACTAAGAACCACAACAATAAGGCAAATTCATTCAAGATAATTTTTCATTGCTGGTCTGTGTAATAATAAATTATTAAATGAAAACCACAAGGAAATGATATCAGAAAAAATGGAAGGAAAAATTCCACAATCTGATTCGAACCAAGAACTACGAATATCATCTTGACTATCTTGTAGTCTTAAACCTGGTTATAGCCTTGCTGTACCGTGTTCACGTTGGCCCAATTGGTAGAGGCAACGAGCGTGATACACGTGGTTCTTGATTCGAATCTTGATCGTAGAATTTCCTTCCATTTTTTCTGATAATGGCAGATAATGTTAGACACACAACAAACCAATTTAGGAGCGGTAACAAAGTTAGGAAGCAAGCATTGAGGGAGGAGGAGGTCCAATTGAACATTTTAAACAATGGGCACATTTGAACATTTTTAATTTTATCACCAAAGCATGTAATATTTCTAGTGAAGTTTAGAAACATTCCGCAGAGTAGCAGCATAATTTAGACTTCAAAAAGTTTAATCATCAGCTTTTATAATTTCATACGTGGGATGATTTATATAACATTAAAAACTGTTATTGTAGAATATTGATGATTCTTTTGTTTTGTGTTTTTTTTTCCAACACAGAGAACTAAGTTACTTCGTGGGATTTCATGGGGCACATTTGAACGTCGCGTTGACGGCACATTTGAACAGTGTTCAGTTCTGCCCTACAACATTTGATTTGTTTAACACTGTTCTCAACTATCACACCATGGAGTAATGCTGCAAAATTTATTTTGCTTATTATCGGTCCGAGAGAGAAAAAAGTTGAGAAACACCGTATTGAAAGTGTGTTGTAATATTTGATTTAAAAACGTACCAAGTTCTTTAACAAGTTTCTGCCCATGATGACTCATATGTTGAAAATCTGAGAGACTAATGGGTATTGTATTGTTGCTGGCGATATGTTTTGGTTCAAACTCTAACAAAGAAGGGTAAATTGCTGTACGAGTACGTTGGGTGAGCAGAGAATGGGCTCGCATACAAAGTCAGATTCAGGAAAAATAGAAAAAAATGGATATTCGCATATTCTCTAAATAAGGTTGATGTGAAATGGACAGAGGAGATATGATTATGCAAATATCAGTCAAATACCTAAAATATAAGTGGGCGCACTGTGGTATTGAAGTACTTTGGTGTAGATTTCAGGAGTTTTAAAAAAACAATACGAGATGGGATAGTAATTGGTTTTCTCAGAACATTCTTCGGTGTTTAAAATTTGTAAAACTTGTAGTTTAAACTTTGTTCAAATGTACCCCAGGCAGTTATGATCATGTTCACAGTTGACTTTGAGTTAATGTAAAATGAAAATTGTATATTGAGTAAAATCATTTTTTCTATAATGCAAGATCATTTCCTAATAATTTGGCTCAATGAAAATTCATAATGTATCAATGTGATTACAAAAAGAAATATATATAAAAATGTTCAAATGTACCCCCTTCTCCCTTGTAGTGATTAGAAAATAGATATCTCTGGAGAAAAAAAAATTGTTAGAATGAAAAAAAATTATAGAAAATTATAAAAATGAATTACTGAGTCTAGAAGAATTTTGATCACTTCTAAGAAAAGTAAACTTGTGGAATGATCTTGTAGACTAATATTCTTATGGAAGTCTTGTAAGGTTGTACAGGTCTTGTAGAATCTTCTGAAATAGTAGAAGTCTTGTAGACGAATTTGAATAAAAACAATTATTGTATGTTGTGAAAAACTGACAAATTGGAAGATTGTAAAAATATATAAATTTCAAAAATTTTTGTGGATTTCAATAGAATTTGAAGAATAGTAGCTTTCACGCTAATGTATGCCTAATTTTTGATGTAAATATTACAGGGTGTTTCAGAGATCACGACTCAAATGTTGTCAGACAAGGATGATGATGATGATAGCATCTACGTTTAAGAACAGATTGTATTGATATGATTGGATTATCAGTTGCAGTCTAAAGTGACTTTGTTTAAAAAAGCTATAGTTATACAAACTATGTGTCCTGAACTCTGAACCATCCTGTGTATTTAGATTGAATGAAAAACTATGCTGATTATTTCTTGCTGTTTAATGGTTGTGTAGAAATGATCACATGACTGTTAATAAAACAGAAAAATAAAGCTTTTTATTTGAACGGTAAATGATTGCTATTAAGCTCATATGTATGATGGTTTAATCAAATTATGATCATTAAATTTGTATTGCAGTATTTTTTTATAATTAATTTCTTGTTATGACGCACTTTGATGGAACTTATCTTAATGTTTGATATACAGATTGATGGTAGTCTTTTATTTGTGTCAACTAATCTTATGATTCTATCATGTTATTCAAAACAAATTTTTAGTCATTTAAAGAGTATAAAATGTTATTTCTAGGACAGCCAAATTCGGATATGAAAAAAAACTCATTTTTAATGAAAAATACCTAATTGTAAACAGAATACAGGGTGTATCAGGTTCGATGGTCATAAAGTACCTAGCGTGATCCTTTGCATGATTACAAACTTAAAGTTCCCTATGCAAAATGTTCAAAACTCGAATGTTAAGGGTCTAAACATCACGCGAAGTTTGCTGAAAACCTGTCGAAAACGTCATTTAATCTCAATAATTGCCGCCGATTTAATTGTAATCGCCCCTTTGAATATAATGAACTGCTGGTGCGGAAAGTTCATAAATGACGTAAAGACGCAATTTACATTTTGAGTTTTCGACATTTTCGATAAGGAACTTTAAGTTTGTAATCATGCAAAGGATCACGCTAGATACTTTATGACCATCGAACCTGATACACCCTGTATATCCAAATTGCAACCAAAAACACCACTCAGCAAAAAATAAATAAATAAATAAATCAATAAATAAATAAATAAAAAATAAAAAAAAAATCTCCCAAAATTTTTACAACTATCAAAAAGCTTTCGTGAGATTAAAAAAAATTGTGGGATTAAAAAAACCACCCCGAATCTCTTCAAAATTCCATAATTTTTTTCATAAACCCCATTCATTCTCTCTAAATAATAAAAAAACATACAAAAAATATCTTCCAATTGTGTAAAATTAATTGGTTAATTAATTAACTGCCCAAGTTAGGACAGTTAAATTGGGAGATTCGAAAATCCCATAAAATCAAGTATAAATCATTTTTCAAACTTATATTCTCCAAAAACAAAAACATATTCTCAACCATAAAGATTTCATCTTCCAATAAAAAATACTAGGACAATTTTGTTGGGAGATTAAAAAAATGCTATGACGATATTACTGGGAGGTATAAAAAATATTAGGACAGCTCAACTGGGAGACTATAAAGTTCTCTAAAGTCGATTATAAATCTCAATTTTAAGTGATAATTAGGATTTATAATTACCACCATAAAAAATTGCAGCAAACTGAATTTGAAATTTAGTTTCTTCTTGTAACCACACCCAATTAAGATAACCTGTCGCATACTTCTAAATACACCTAGACCTTTTGGTCCCCTCTAATTTTCACCCTCAAAACTTGATGGTCTTATTTCTGAAAAAAGAACTTGAAAAAGTTAATCCGTTCTCAAGTTATCGTGCAAACGGCGGACGGACGGCCGGATAAACGTACAGACCAAGGGCGCATTCTTATAAGTAGCTTTTATGCTAAAGCTCCTAATACAGTAATCTATGTTTTCACATATACACGGAAAAATTGCATTTTAAAATCATTTTGTTTTTTTTACAAACTATTTATTTATTTATTTATTTATTTATTTAGTGTTGACTTACAATGAGCCCTGGTCGGAGCCTGTATGGCCAGCTGGCCAACGTGGGAGGTCTCCGGTGGGAATGTTAAACATTTTAACTATATATAAAACATTTCACAAATTCCATATTTTACGAATTTTTTGCAATATATCAAATAAAATTAATCTTTAGAGAATAAAAATATATTTATATCCATGAAATAAATATACCAAAAAATTATATTTGGAGAAATCAATTTTTATTTTTCCTCCTGCTCATGCTGCATAGCTCCACCTTGATCTGTGTGGATCTGAATGATTCTGCCGTATGCACACCGTCTTGACGTGCATTTCATTGGGATGTGTTCAGCTTTAACCATTCTTTTTTCTTTTGATACATGATCTTTTTATTTTGTATGGATGGATCTCCCACTGAACTGCTGGATGGCCCAGGTGAACATTTTGCAGGCACTGTTCCAATAAGTCCATGTGCAAACAGGATCGACATTTTCTTCAAAACTATCGCACGTTACAAGCAAATCTAGATTAGTTTTTTGCCTGAAATATTTTTGGGTGCTATATATGTTAGCGTTTGAAGTGGGACATAATCTTCATTCTCCCAGGATGATTTATTTGATAGAAATGCTATTTCACGTTGGTCTTCATCAATAAAATTTTTGCTCATTTGTAATAGTTTCTTTCTCGCTTGGAAAATTTCCGGATATGAGAGCTGAGATTCGGAACCACTTGTAATTTCTTCAAGAATGGTTCCGATATCAGAGTTTTTATTTTGCCTCTCCGCGTAATGCTGAAATGTAACAACTTTTC
>JAHWFO010078328.1:353651-367535 GCA_023313115.1 Rhysida immarginata | reverse complement strand
ATCTTTAACTGTGTCACAATAAACTTCAAGAGTTTTTCTTTAAGAATCCGTATGTGGTGTGTCTATATTCTGAATAGCTTTAATGTAATAAATTTTTAAAAGTGTGAAGTTCTTTTGTAATCATCCTGTATATATGCTCAATTGAATTCTTTCAATTCAGTGATATATCCTGCAAATTATTACAGTATAGAGTGATACACTGACTGCTGCAGGGGATGGCTGTGGCCTAGTTGTCTCGTCGGTTGGCTCGTTGATCGATGGAGTTAAGCAACTTCAAGAGCGGCCAGCTGCTGGCTAGGTGACAGCCAGTGGCTTGAGGACCACTGCTGGGTGGGATGGCTATTTGGGGCCCAGCTGTTGGGGGACTTTAGTCTGACCCATTTGATGAGTGACCAGTGCTGGATGTCCAGCAGCTGGTGATAGCCATTGGTTTGTTCGTCCGCCAGCAGCTCTTCCATCATGATTAAGCCGTCAGTCCCGTCAGCCGTGTTACTGTCATCTCATAGCAGTCGTTAGTTACTGGGATTGCGCAAAACACCCTCTGCACAAAACACTGACTGCTCAATTGAAAGTGGACACTTTCGATTTTAGATGTTTTGTCGAATATGTATTAAGATACTTGATAAATTATCCTGAAATTCAGAGATGTAAAGAGCATGCTACACCTCGTATATTTCAGAGAAGGTTTTGCCCCGATGGCAAATAGGGGACCAGCAAAAACTTGAACAAAAAAAATAATGTTCAGGTTCACCCTGAAAAAATAATGCATGATATGCGTTGTAGGCTTCTTTTACTTATCTGCGTTCATTTATAAGTGAATAGCACGCATATTCATGGAGATAAAAAGGTAGCTTTAAAAAGAAATCGAAAATATTTTTAGGGTTTTACTATTTTACAGAAATTTGACCACCCTGTATTCAGAATATAAAAATATTAACATTGCTGAAATATGAGCATTTTTACTAAACAATATTTAATTGCGCATGTACAAGTGTTACCAAAATATCTTTTGCATAATTTATTAGCTAAATGTATATAATTACTGTTATGAAAAGCCCAAGCAAATATCATGAAAATTCAGAAAGATATCGTCGATAGAAGAGTTGAGTTTTAGTTGCTCTCAAAAATAAAAAAAAAAACGATAAGGCGTTTTCTCCAATTTTTATTTTTGGACCGGACACCTGTATCAACTTCTTCTCCTTATGCTAGCATATTGACTTCATATCAGATATATGAATCAAGCATTATTTTATACGGGGTGATCCCAAACATTTTTTTTGTTCAATTTGTTGCTGGTCCCCCTATTTGACTTCGGGACAAAACCTTCCCTGAAATATATGAGGTGTAACTTGCGCTTTACACTCCTGAAGTTTCAGGATAATTCGTTTAGTATTTTTCTAGATATTTGACAAAACGACTAAAATCAAAGGTGTTCATATTATTTTGTCCAACCCTTGTATATATATATACAGGGTGAATACAAAAGTCAGAACCCCCTTTTATTTTTTGAACCGAAGCAGATATGTCAATTTTGATGAATCCAATGAATAGGAAGTTGTGGGTGACCTATCTTATGGTGCACTTTTCATCATCCCAAATATACAAATTAGGACACATTCAAAATTTATCTCAAAAACCGTAAGGGATAGAGAAAAAAAAACCCAATTGCAAACTTGTTCAGCATAAAAAAACAAACAAAACAAAAAAAATCATCCAAATCGGACCAACCAATCACCCACAATCACGTGGTGAACTGTTTGTAGCTTACAAACAGTCCCATTGCACAAGGAAAACTGAATGTTGATATTTGCACCATGTAAAGCATGCAAATCAAAAAATTAACATAAATTACCATACTCACATTCACTTTCATGCGGAAAAGCAAATAAAAGATACGTTTCAGCACACAGAAGACAGAACAATTCCAGGATGGCAAGCTACACTGTTCCGGAAATGGTCAACATGATCTTCTGCTTGTGGGTGATTGGTTGGTCCGATTTGGATGATTATTTTTGTTTTGTTTGTGTTTTTATGCTGAACAAGTTTGCAATTGGGTTTTTTTCTCTACCCCTTACGGTTTTTGAGATAAATTTTGAATGTGTCCTAATTTGCATATTTGGGATGATGAAAAGTGGACCATGGGATAGGCCACCCACAACTTCCTATTCATTGGTTTCATCAAAATTGACATATCTGTTTCGGTTCAAAAAATAAAAGGGGGGTTCCGACTTTTGTATTCACCCTGTATATTAAACCAGATTCCTACTTCTGGTTGATTTCCTCTGCTGTCTTGGATAAACAGAAATAACACTGTACAACAAATCTGAACTTTTTTCTGTCCTTTGAATGAAACTATGTGATTCTGTATAAACAACAGGTGCTTGATTCATATATCGAAACCAAAATGGTCCATCACGTACCGATTTTGTACCTGACCCATTTCTCAGAGAAATGTAACAGAGGCTTGATTATTGAAAACACAAACACTAAAATGATTTTTTGACAGTTTCCTCTTGTAGGCATCTGTTGGTGTGTCCCTGATAATAGATCAGCAGTATTCAGCTAGCATACTTCCATTCCATCGTTAAGCTCTGCCTGTGTGATTTCATGATGTGATCATGTCATAAATGTAGATGGTTGAAAGTCAGGAGCTTGATGGTTTGGGTCATGGGAGGTGTCTTCCTCTGAATCAACAATATATTTATCTGAAGCTGGAGGTATAGGAAGATCTTCAGAACGAGGAACTGGTCGCATAGCGCTTCTATATAGATACTACGTAAAAAGCTACAATGTGGATTTTTTGGAAAATGGTGCATGGTAAACAAAAAATAATTACAGATTCGTTATTTTCAGTCAAAAATATACAAGAAACACATATTTTCCTCTAAAGGACATTTATCATGCTGTACAGTGTAATTAATAACTAAAAATTAAACATTGATTTTTAATAGCAAAGAATTACTATTTTTAATCAGATTTTTTTTTCTGTGAATATTTGATTACATGTATGTATCGGTTGCATTCGGCTATCGATTTTTACCGCCGTTGACTGACGCTCTCTATCGGAAAATTTTAAGCACTTTCTCTGCCTGAAACAACAATAGAAATCAGCCAAGCACTTTATGAATACAATTTCCTCCTCCCTTATTGATGAGTGTAATCGGTTGATAGATAAGTCTTCTAAGCCCAAATGAAAATATGTTTATGTAAACGAACGACTTAATGTGTTTTGGCATTACATCTATTGACCAATCAGTAAGTTGAGTAAAAAAAATTGATCTATTAAATCTATTGACCAAGAAATGCAATCATATACATTTACACAAAATTAGAGAAATAATTCATTCTTATTAATGAATTTTGAATGGTTATCATTTCTCTGAATCCATTCGAATCATTTGCATTCATGAAACTTTAATACAATTAATATGTAATAATTAGGCAACATTATAAATCTGGTGACTTCGTCGTGAATGAATGGAATTGTCATGAATCCACGAGAGCTTGATAGGTTCACGATCGCGTCAGTGAATTCTTACATAATCATTAATGATGAGAGGAAACGTAAAACGTTAATACCAATTACCTTAATAAATTAAGTAAAAAAATGAAATGGTACGCAGAAAGAGTGGGTTAAGGAAAAACTTTAGAGCAGTTGTTCATCATTATTTTATTTTCGAGAACTGACATTCTGGCTTTTAGCGAGCGAAAAAAAAAATAAAAGAAAAACTGGGAAAAGAAACGTGTCTCTTATCTATAAATAAATAATGTAGAAAATTATAAAGCAAAATTTATTTTCCGTTCAGAACTTCCATTTTATCTCACCTTAAGCAAAATATAGTCCGGAGTTTGACTTTTATAAACAAGTTTTGCCAACATCTTTATGCCACTGACAAAAAGAATGAGTTCGCGGACTTTAGAATCAAAGATGTTGATAAAAAGGGGAAAAATTGCTTATCAAATGTTATTAGGTCATTAGTAAGTTATCATTAGCAAACTTCATTTGATTATTGATGAAAGACGATATTTTTGTGTCGGTTCTTATGTAACAAGAAATTAATCCTGCCGAGGAAGGTATAGAAAAGTAGCGGAAGCGCTGAGGTCATCTATTTTTACCCTATTATCTGCACTTTTTAACCCTCTCCCCCCATTTTTTAATCGAACAATTGATTTTCTCGAACGTAGTATTTAGAAAATGAAAAAGAGCTCTTATCTTCTCTCGTTTCTCATCATTTCCGAACGAATCATATATGACATGCCACATGTTGCCATAGTTCTAAAGACCAAGTGACTGCCACCCCCACACCTCCGACCCTATTGGAACAATTTGACCCAAACTTCATAGTAATGTTGATCTTGCTTAGAGGAATCTGCATACCGAATTTCACTCCTTTATATGCATAAATATGCGTAGACCATTTGGTCCCCTCTAATTCCCGCCCCCGAAACTCCGACTCCAGTGGGCTAATCAAAACCAAACTAAATACTGAAGATGCACATGCCCATAGTAAGCTACATTCCGAATTTCAACCTTCTGTCTCAAAAAATGAGGAAATTATGAAGACGGACGGACGGACAGACAGATGGACATTGTGAAAACAATAAGTAGCTCCATAATAAACATGAAGATTTTGTACTTTTAAAAGTTTTAATTTTTGGAATTGTTAAGTAGCGCTTCTTTTTCTTTCACATGGGTTCTTACTTTACCACTGAGATTTATTTATATGGACAATAATTTAACTCGTTTATTTAGAAATTTCTTTAGAGAATTGCTTTATACAAATAGGATCTTGGTTAATTCGATTTTCAGCTTGCTTCCTGGCTTAAACCTTGAATCTTTAAAGCATAAAGTATTAGCGGCTGAATGCTGGAAATTTTCTCAGAATTCCAGGCTACATAATAAATCTTATAGCTTTTTCCTCAAATGTCATTTCTCATTTGGAATCGTATTTATGAAGAAACACCAACTCTATTCTTACATAACATAAACGTCGACGTAATATTTTAATGCGAAATTAATAAAAGAGACCTTTAGTTCGATAAATTTTATTTCTTTCTGAAATACATTGTAAATAGAATATAATCAGTTAATTAATTTTTTTTTGAGAAATATGAGTCATTTTATACGTACCGAAAAGTGACTATCAGCAATATAAGTTTGTCAAAAACAATAGAGAAAACTTGCATCTTAACTACAATTACACATTACTACAAATAAAGTGTACACATTTCTTTCTAAATAAATAAATAAATCGATTTCAAACAAAACACAAATGCAAATATTTAATTATCTTTTATTTAGAAAACTGTATTTTATATTGAGTGTTTTAACATTAAATTCGGAGTTTACAATTTTTTACCATATATATAGATTTGTTTTTTGGCTTCATCAGATTCTGTTAAATCGTATTCCTTTCCAACACGATGCTCACATATTTCTAAGACGTCAATTTTTGCATCTTTGATTGCCGCTAAGGAAGCTTCTTTGCTCATTTGCGAACCAGGTAAAAGCTTGTCTCCAACCTTGTAATTTTTTGAGTTCACAGATGCTGCAATTACAGCATACCCATCTCTACGAATGAGTGATGAAATATTTTTATATGCTTGAATGACGTCTTTATGATCCGTGTAGCAATCAACGACAAAAGTTGAAATGACGATGTCGAATTCCGCTTCCATTGGATGCAATGGATTTTTGTTCAGGATGTTGCAGGGCAAAACTTCCTTTATGCTTTTGCGTGTTCGGTCTTCTATTTTCTTGATGTCACTAATAAATAGAAGTTAAAATCAATGAAAACATCGCGCTATCGCAACTCAACCTCTTTCTAACAATACAATTAAAATTCGAATTTAAACCTGTTCATCATAAATGCATCGACGATACATATGCAGTCACGCAATATACAGTGAAAATAATAAAAGAAAAATGTCTTAATTTTCAAAGGAAATAAATCGTAGACTAAACTGTAATTTTTATTTAATTTTCAGTAGATTGATTGATAGCGCGCTTAAGCAATACCAGTTTAGCATATATCATATTTTAACGTTCCTCATTTACTTAGTGTGCTGGATTTGCATTATATTTTGAAAAGCATAGGAACCAGTGAAGTCTCCGATTGTAATTTTAATTCCCGGAGTTTGGCTTTCAGTTTCTTTGTTTCTCTTGGATTAGGATAGCCTCTGAAATTCTGTGAAATAACGATGAATCAACCTCTGTAAACTTATGTTCTTTTACCAGCGCAATTAACGGAACATACCAACTAATCCTCCATTCTACTATGATTCTCAATTGCTTTCAATTACAAATTCTTTTAAATATCTAGGCTTAATTATTACACTTGGGATATACACGTTGGCAATCTATAAAGTAACTTATCAGAAATCAAGGGATGATTTCCACACTCCAATTTCTTGGTTCTTTACTAATCCCTGATGCACTCCTCGATTTGTTACAGTGTTATCTTCTGGGGATCCTCCATTTATATAATCTGGCCAGACTCTTAATTTACAGAAATGTTTCCTATATACTCTCTTGAAAATACATATGCCACAACCCGTTTCTCAATACTTTGTATTATTCATCATCCCAACCGTCCGGCAGATCTAATTTGTTCAGCTATGTTCATTTATTTATAAAGTCATCAACCACCAACTAATCTTATCTTCACCTATTAACATTAGTAAGCAACAGTATAAGCAAACTTACTCTACCCGCAATGCAGCTAATCTGTGCCTACCAAGAACAACTACTCCCGTAGATGCATATCTTACGTAGGAATTAAATATCGGTCTTACCTACCTTTAGACGTTCAATAACTGTCTCTGTATAAAACTTTTAGAAAAGAGGTAAAAAAAATTTGTACTGTTGATTAATATTCGTAAAATGTTTTCTGCAACCTTATGAAGTTTTTGATCACTTAAAGTATAAAAATTACGATCGTTTGCCGTACGACTTATACATAAGTTGGTTTATAATAATTGTACTGTCATTGACCAATAATTAATTATCTAAGAAAAATTAGACAATACTACAAGTATGTCCTAATTTGTGTTGTTGTTCTTGTTTACATTTAAGTTTCACACAAGTTTTGTATAAATACCCAATGCTATTGTTAATTATCTAACTTACAGTAATTGCAAGTTTTATATAGTTTCTTTTCCTAGTGCCTTCGGGGACCTATCTCGTCGGTCGATTGACCCTACCTGCCCCGGATAGGCATTGTTGTACTTCCTCTCACTAAATAAATATAATATAAATTTCAGACTGAGAGTTAAGGTGTTTCCCCATCATGAATATAAAAGAGCAAGAGCTTATACACTACATGATCAAAGGAGTTGGGACACCTGTTGCTCTACCGTAAAGCCGCAAAAAGCTTCAATCAGTTGTGTGTAGGACCACCCCGAGCTGCTATCACTGCCTCCACCCTACATGGCATACTGTTCACAAGTTTACGGTATGTGTCCACAGGTATTGACCTCCATTCTTTGAGGAGTGTCGTGGTCAGTTCCTGGACAGATGTAGGGATCAGGACCATCCTGGATCTCATACGTCGTTCCAATTCGTCCCAAAGATGTTCGATAGAGTTGAGATCAGGACTCTGGGCGGGCCAATCCAGTTCTTTAACCCGCATCTCGTCAAACCAGTCGGATATGGATCTTGCTTTGTGTCAAGGCGCATTGTCGTGCTGGAAGAGGAACGGCCCGTCACCGAAGTGTTCCCACAGTGCTGGAAGTGCCCCGTTATCCAGAGTGGTCCTGTAGCCATCAGCATTAAGGTTTCCGTCCACCTTGATGAGCTGGCCCAGTCCAGTCCAGTCCAGGAGAAACACCCCAGGTGTTCACAGGGATGTCCCAATTCCTTTGATTATGTAGTGTATCTGTATATTTTTAACTAACTTTTTCCTGTAGCTTTGCATTTTGTAGTGTTTATTAATGGCTTACTTGTGTCCTTCAAGGTTAGCAACATATTTAAGCTGTCTTGAGTGATCTATGGCTTCAGGGTCCTTTCGAAGCCACATTTCCAGTTCTGTACGACATTTTTCTACATAGTCACTCAGATATATTTCTTCAATGTAAGCACTTGCTGATATGGCGCTCTGAATAGTACAGGCACTTCCAATATCTACAAGATTCTTCCCATGAAGCTTTCCTAAAGCGAAATTAAGTATTAATAAATAAATTAGGCAATATTGGTATTCGTAAGTTTTCAGTGTATAAATACTATATTAAGTGATTTTCGATATATATCGGAGTGTTTTAAGGAATCGTTAACATAACCAAAGTAAAAAAGTAAGAACAATAAACAGCATCCGAGACTTGATCTTGCCTTTGGGAATGATGGTATAGGTTTCGAAATAAGTTTCGGTCTCAATCTGCACACATTACAGGGTGAGGCATTTATCTTGAGACAACTGAATATCTCGGAAACTAAGCATTGTACGAAAAATATCCAAAATCAAAAGTGAATTAAATGGAAGACGGTAAACTTGTACAGGGTGATTCAGTAATTTACGTACGATTCAGCTGGCCACCTCTTTAACGTCGGATTCAGCTGGCCACCGACAAGTCCTGACCTTAACCCCTGTGACTTCTTTCTGTGGGGGTTCCGTAAGGAGAAGGTGTTCAGCACACGCCCCCGCACCATGGAGGAGGTCCGTCAGGCAATCACCGAAACTTGTGCACTGGTTGACCATGAGACGCGAGGCGCAGTGCTGCAAAACTTCACCTTCAGGCTTCGTCGTATTGTATAGATGCATGGAACACACATCGAACATGTTGTTCATGAGGTGTGAAATTCCAATGTGTAATGTGTATTGTAAGATTTATATGACATTCCTATGTTTATTAGTTCCTGACTCGTACCCACCATAGAATCGGGTGGGTACGTAACTGACTGAATCACCCTGTAGTTGCTCTTGCTGACAAATGAAAGATTCGGGACAATAAGGCTCTTACCCACAGGAAGAAATTCTTACTAAATGCAATAACTACTGCTTCTGAAATCCATTTACAATATGTTTAAGTACAGTTGCATACATAAATTGCAATCACGGTAAAGTAAAACATCAACCATACAGATTTACAGATTTTTAAACAACATAACATCACTTTTCTCAAAAACTTCTTCCTGTGAGTTAGGTCCTCATTGCACCGAGCCCTTCAAATGTTAAATTGGTTTTGCCACCATAAGTAAAAGCACCTCGGATCTTAACAGATCTCCTCCACCAGCCTGTTTTTGCAGCAGAGACATCAAAAACATTGTTGGTAAACTAAAATATCACAACTTTAGAGGAACCAGCAAGCAGTCCCAATTTAAACCCCATAGAAAAAGTCTATAGGGGAGGCCGTGACCTAGTGAGCTTTCGCAAAGCAAGCCAGCTCTGTGCGGTTAAACACCACCGGGCACGGCTAGTCACTGGATGGGTGACCATTAGTGATATACAATCTTTAATCCTGGTCCTTCGGAGGGCACATAAAGCCGTTGGTCCCGGCTGCTGCTACGATCTTTAAAGCATTCTCCCAACATATTCCCTAAAGGTTGGCGTCAGGAAGGGCATCTGGCCGTAAGAACACCATTGCTAAAACCAATAACAAAAGCGACCCCATGAGAAAAAAATAGGAAAAGCTGAGGACAAAGCAAAAAGAAAAAGTCTATAGGGTGATCTCATGAGGGCAATTTATGCCAATAACAAGCAATACAATTCACTTGCCAAAATACGTCAAGCCTGAAAAGACATTCCCAACGAAAGACTGCACGTACGAGCCGAAACAAAGAAAGAGAGAATCTTTCAATTTATTACAAAGAAAGGGGGAAAATAGATTACCAAAACCTTCCTAAAACTTTCATGCCATCAATCTTTGTAATTTTCCTTTACACTTCTGATCAGAAAATGGCTTGAAAGTTCATGGTAGATGCTTATCTCCATTATTTATTTGACTTTCTTGCCTGCAAATTATTAAGTTACTTTCTTGGTAATAAATTTTTGTATTTATTAAATAATAATGAGTAACCATGAATAAAAAAAAACATTTTGCTATTGTTTTTATTTTTTTTATAATTGACTGTATAATAGAATGGGATCATTCAGTACGAAACCAACGGCAAAAAAAAAGACTTGATATATTCTCTTATGTAATCTTTAAATTTACAAGATTAAACAGAGTATAAAAAACCGACTTTGATGAAAGTTTCACTATCGCGTAGCTATATCAGTCCATATCTTGAAAACTACTGAACCGATTTTGAAGAAACTTGGACTGTTCCCTAAGTTGAGAGATACTTAACCCAATAAAAAAGAATTATTGCAATTCGATTTCTAGTTTCTGAGAAATACGTGGACAAACATACATACATACATACATACATACATACATACACTTATGAAATTTGGCACACCTGTTTAGAAGCCCACATACATTAACATATACGAATATTGTGCAATTCCAACATTACTGTACATACATACGCATCAAATTGATAACCTCCTAGTTTTGAAGTCGGTTAAAAATAAACAACGTTAATAAAGAAATATGATTTTTATTATAGATATAAATTTAGCATTTGATGATATCAGAATATCAATAAATTTTTGAAAACAAGGCAGAGAATTAAAAAAAGTTAATTGAATTATTGATATTCTGATAAACATTATTTAATCTTACCTGTAATCATTATCATTTTGCATTAAAATGTTTATTTAAAAGTTTAAGAAGTAGTTAGACAAATATTATAAATTTATGATTAGTTTACTTCTGAATATCAAAGTACAGACTTACCTTCTAAAAAAAGTCTATGCAGGAAATCGAGCAATGTTTCTTTAATTTTATCACCGTGTTCTTCAACGTAATAATTGTAATAATAGTCTCTTGGATCAAAGGAATCTTCATACAAACGAAGAATATCTGACATTTTTATATTATTGCAATAGAAGAGAGGTTGCCTTCTTCGTTTTGAGTGAACCTTCTGAACGAACGGGAAAAGGCCACTTATCTAATCTGTTCGAAATTCATTTCATTTATAATTGTATGAACTTGGAACGTGACCAATATAAGTATCAATACGAATGTTGGCCTCTACAGATGGGCTAATGAAAAAAATAAAGTTACTACAATTATTAAAAAAAATCATACTTCTGTTTAGGATTGTTAAAACGTTGAAGTGATTCTTACCTAAAATCCATACAATTCCGCCTACTCATTCGACGAAGAGAAATTAAAATGTTCAAGAAAGAAAAAAATATATTAATCGATCATGTTGGGATAACCTGACAACTCATTGCAGTCCGGAATATCTAGTGATATTTTTTATTTTCATGAGGGGTTTTTCTGTTTTTAATTATAATGAAATCCCTGTCATTTTAAGATTTTATTTTTGTTTAGGTCATCTTGTTGAAGTGTCAAATTTCTTAATGTTTTTATCACTAATATTGACTTCAACGTATGATTTTCATTCCATAGAGCTCCGGGGCAAGGTCATTTGTCCGATATTTGTATCACGCATAATCTGCATGTCGGTATTGATATATACGCACACTTGTTTTCCTGGAATATGAAAGTTTCTGTGAGTATCCCCACTCCTGCCTGGGGAGTCATGCTAGGGCCGACACCTGAGTAAAGAAGCTTCCACCGTCCTTCTAAATCCACTGTTCCAGAAACCGGTCATTTCGTAGAGGTGATACATATGATATCCAGTCGATATCGTTTGGCTTCTTCCACTAACTCTGATTCCTTCCCTGTCATGGAGAATACGTTCCAAGGGCCGATTGCCAGCACCCGATCCCGTTGTCGCTTTACCCGTTTCTCCTCCAGGGTAAAGGCATACGTTGCCCCCGACCATTTCCTCAAGCGCATAGCGAGTGCACTGGTAGGGCTTCTCGGAGTCATTGCCGTGAGATAACAGCCGGGAGAATTACTTTCCGAACGCGGGTGACTTTAACCTGCGCCACACTCGAAGCAGTATGAATTCTCTCATTCGTCGACATCATAAGATATATGTGAGTGTTTGGATGCTCTTCGTCTCACTTCTCAACCATGATCTTTCTGGCAAGGGGGATCCTGAAGTAGAAGTTTTACAACCAGCATAGCTCACAGAATCCCTGAAGCATCAAACGCTCTGACCCACGGTAAGGAAGCATCCACTTGGCCCTCTTGTTCATTATCATTATGAACTGGATAGGGGAGGCCGAGGCGATGAGATTGGTGGAGTGGTTGCTCTTTGCTGACAACCTTGTCCTCCTTGGATCTTCCCGCACCAACCTTAAACATGCACTAGACCGGTGTCATATGTAAATTTTGGTAAATTGTAGAGAGTAGGCAGTGGAAGTAAATGATATGACAGAGGTCGGATAAATATGCATAAAATTCAAATTTTATTGAATGAGTAGAAAATAAAGAAATAGATGTTGCTTATCTATAAAGACTTAAACTAGTTGGCTTAACTAATTAAAGATAAGACATTCAAATTAGGTAAATAGCTGTATGCAGGCAGGCACATATAAACACTTCACTACACTATTACTGAAGCACTAGTAATGATGCCAATCATAACCCCGACGTATTTCTTTCGGGGAAGAATCAATGAGTGGTAAGTAATTTTACTCAAGCACCAATAATGAAAAAATCAAACGATCACTTATCATAAACAGATAATATATGTAATCCACTTGATGCACTTTCTAATGATCAAACAGTACATGAGATGAAGCACTAAGGACTTTCACTGTAGAGGCTTTCGTTGGATGCGATAGATGACGCAAACCATGCCAAAAACGTTATTCAGGTAAGTAAAGTCAGAAACGGTAGATAAACATGGTGGGTAAAATACGTGGTAAGTAACTTTCATGAAATCACATTATTCGTCACCTATTCTAAACGTGCGACGAATGTAACCGGAGAACTGAGGCCAAGAAAGCAAACTGAAGCATTGACAGTTCACTCATAGGACACGCTACAACTCAGTTTCCGACCAGCACAAAACCCACTTCGTAGCTAACGTATGCCTTCATACCATTCGGCCACAAGCCTCTTATCGTGGAGTAATATCTGATTCTATAGCTCCTCAGTTCAGGAAAAGCATGTATTGCCATTTGCGCACTTGCCAAAACATGGATTCGGGCTTGTTGAATAGAGTCAGTGGTAGTAATATACTTCCAGCGAGGCAGAACTGGAAAACGTAAAAGTTCATCCACGTCGACAGTTCTTTAAGTTCGTCGTAGTGAGGTCGGCTCCGGCGACGACACTCTCCTCCTCTGTTCCTCGCTACGGATTCCGGAGAATTGCTAACCCCTGTTGCTCGTTCGTCAACGGAGAATCTGGGTTCGAGTCGCTTGGGTATTACCAAGCGCCTAATGGCAGAAGATCGCGATCGCTGCAGATCCTCGATAAGGCTGCTGCCCCCGCGTCCCTAACGGATAAGCGGGTTTGAAAAGTAAGTAAGTATGAAAGTTTCGGGACGACTACGAAACTTGAAATTACGTCTGTAGAAAGAAGATGTACTTAGACAGATTACAGTGGGGCCTACCGAACCTTCCAAAATGGTGCCGCAAGATTGGGTAGGGTGATCGCGCGGAAAATTCAAACAGGAAACATGTTAGTTAAATTCAAAAACGAAAAATTACGCACGTCCCAAAGTTGTACCTCCGGTGTCAAAGTTACCTGGTTTTACGTTATTGATTAGTTAAAGGTTAGTTAGATAGGCAAAGGTTGCCCATATCGTACCACCTCCTAAATCGTTCCACTAACTGGCAAAAAAACATGCACACCTGATGGCAACTTAGGACATGGATGGTACATTTTAGGCAACCGGTTACCTAAATCGTACCATTAGACAAGGTTTGACATTTTATTTTTTTATATTTATTCATGTATTTCCAGACGATTTTTTTT
>JAHWFO010078328.1:327750-348651 GCA_023313115.1 Rhysida immarginata | reverse complement strand
AACTCGAAACCTAAGAGAAAAATTAAAAAATTAAAATATATAAAACAGTCTTCGCTTTTATCTTCAGCTCCTTCGCCCCTGCCGTGTATCTTGACCTGTTCTGTGCCTTCAGATTCATTGCAAAACTATAAACCGCATTGGAAACGGACTTCGAGGTGGGATATGCTTTCATTGTCAGCCATTATTGCGAAAGTAATGAAAGCGAAAGTAGTGAAAGTGAGCGAGGCAACGCGAAGTGATCACAATGGAAATAAGATCACTTTGATCCTGAGCGTTCTCAACACGACGATGTGATCGGGGAGTTTTTAGAGGCGCCAGTGATGAGCGATCTGTCATTTTTAGATGCAGTGCTCGCGTTGATCATGAACGCTTACGCTCGATCGCGACTGGAGATAGTTTTTAGAAGCAGCCATAATGTTAAACGAAGTGAGCCTCAATTGCTAAAGCGTTGTGTGTAAACATCTATTTTTTTTTAATATTCAATTACTAAAGTGTTTCTACGTTATCACCTACCATTGAAGCAAGCGATTAACTACTACGAGGGGAGTTCAATAAGTAATGCAACACATTTCTTTTCTCGGCCAATTTTGGTTGAAAAAACTGGATATTTCTTGTGGAACATTTTCAAACATTTCCGCTTCGTCTCGTATAGTTTCATTGACGTCCGATAGGTGACAGCGCTATAGTTAGCTGTTAAAATGGCGTCTACAATGGAGGTGCGTTCCAAACAACGGGCAGTTTCTTTTGGCGGAAAACCAGGGCATCTCAGATATTCATAGGCGCTTACCTTGTTAACGACGGTAACATGTATGTCACACGCCATATCTTTTGAAAGGATTGATCTAGAGGCTTGGAATTTTCTACACACGCAGGCCTTATACAGAGGACGGAGCGAAAAATATAGCGAATCCTCTAGAGTGGACCAAACCATGTGTTTTTGTGGTTTCCCCAACTGACTTCCCTTCATGTCTATGGAGATTTGATTGCGTTTAAGCAATATGTGACGTCGGAGTTTGACTGTGGACGTCAGAATTTAAAGAACTCTATTTGAAGTATAGCGAATCCTCCCGCTACTTCTCGTAAAATTTTGATGTCATAACTTTTGAAAGGATTGTCATGAAATTTTCTACACACGTAGGCCCGATACAGAGGACGGTGAGAAAAATGTAGCGAATCCTCTTGGGCGGCCCGGGGCCCCTCGGGGGCTACTTATATGAATTTCATGGTTCCTTTTTTATCTTTTGAACAAAGAGGGCAAATCCTGAAATTTCGTAAATTTTTAGTGCGATTCTAAAAAAATAAAACCAATATACAAGTGATATAAGCCTCTAGAGCCCCGCCAGAGGTCCCAAATACAATTGAAGCTATAACATTTGAACGGAACGACCTAGGAACCTGAAATTTTGTATATTTATAGTGTTGTACTTAAAAAGTACAGCAAATATACAAGAAATGTGATGTAGGCCTATGCGGCACGCCAGAAGACCCCGAGGACTCAAATACAAATCAAGTTATAACTTTTGAATGGAAAGGTCTGGAAACCTGAAATTTCGTATATTCATAGTGTGGCACTAAAAAAATATTGCAAATATACAAAAAAAGTAATATAGGTCCCAGCAGAGCCCCACAGGCCCCAAACACAAGCAACAACTTTTAAACGAAAAGGTCTAGAAATCTGAAATTTTATTTACTTACAGAAAATTACTTAAAAAATAAGCTCATATACACTAAAAACTGGTATAAGGCTCTTGGGTCTCGACATGGGCCCTGAGCCCCTACTCACAGATCAAGCTATAACTTTTGAACCGGAAGTCCAGAAATCTAAATTCTTGCATATTTATGGTGTGCTACTTAAAATTTTAGCTCTTATACACAAAACTTATATAGTCGTCTGGGGCCCTGGCAGGGGCCCTAAACACAACAGAGCTATAATGTTTGAGCGAAAAGGGCTTAGAAATCTGAAAATTTGTATACTTATAGTAGTTTACTAAAAAATTTAGCTATTATACACGAAAAACTGGTATAAGGCTCTTAGGTCTCCACAGGGGCCCTGAAGCCGAAATCACCAATAACCTCTAACATTTGAATAATAAAGGCCACAGTTTTATATTTTTACAGTGCGTTACTTAAAAATTATAGATAATTTACAAGGGGACTTGTATAGGCCTCGGGGATGCTGGCGGCCTCAAATACAATTGAAGCCTCAATATTTCACTTTTACTTGCAGTTGGTTGAAATAAACAATGGAAATACCTTTGATTCTATCCACACTCACATCATTTTTAAATATAGGTCTAACTTTAATTAGCCATTTTTAACAATCGCCCTAACATTATTTACCCACATTTAACAATGACCTAACAGCACTGACTTTTAAAATGAAATGAGCATGTGCATCGACAAAGCTTCATAACGGGCACGTGCTCTAGGCTGCCATCAACAATGCTTAAATGATAAATACTGTATTCACTTTTGACTCATCAGTACGAATCGAATGATATATTACATGCCCTAAATTCATGTTCTTAATATTAGTGCACGTGCTTGAAGTGGTCCACGAGAGCTCATCAAAAGTTGATATATCGCAGTTTAGTTCTTCCATTTTCACTTTATCGTGCAAACGATGGCCGGACGGACACATAAGAGGTACCAATTAAGCTTGTATTCTTGTATATAGGTTAGCAAAAGCTCGTAATAGGGGTTCATTGAAGTATTTTTGGGGGTCATTTTCTCGAACGTAGCATTTCGAAAATCGAAAAAAATGTCATGTTCGTCTTGTGCTCGTGATTCCCGTTCGAATGACATATTACATGCATTATATTGTCAATAAAAAAATTTGATGGGGGGGGGGGTCTCAAAAGTCACGTGACTGTTAGACCGATTTCAATCACAAACTAATCAGGTGAACTCAGGAAGGGTCTCTATCCAAGAGTGAAAACAGAATTTGAAAAAGTTAAAGCATTCTTGAGTAATCGTCGGACATACCGACAGACAGACAGACACACAAACAGAGCGAAACCAATATATGCTTTTCAGCATATAACAAGCGAATATAACTATTTTAGTTTCAAAGAAGTAACCATGAGAAATGAAATGGTAAAAAAATTGCGGGACAAATATAAGTCTTACTTTATTACAAAAAACTAACTAGAGCATATTTTCATCAAAAATAAAAGAATTTTACAATCTCGTATCAATTATGTTAAGTTCGATATATTTTATAAAAATGGCTTTACAGTACAAAAACATTAAAAGAATTCAACTCGAAAACGTTCATAACTTTATGCCATATATGTAAATTGCCTTTTCGACTTCTGCTTTCTCTAATTCTTTTTCAGGTTGGTATTCGACTATATCTAGGACGTCAATTTTTGCATCCTTGATTGCTTGCAAGATAGCTTCTTTGCTCATGGAAGAACCAGGCAAAACTTTGTCTCCAATCATATAATTTTTTGAATTCGTTAATGCTGAGATGACAGCAAACCCACCTTCTCGAATGAGTGACGAAATATTTTTGTATGCTTGAATGACATCTTTATGGTCTGGGTAGCAATCAACGACGAATGACGAGGTGACTATGTCGAATTTTACGTCCACTGGATGCAATGGGTTCTCCTTAAGGATGTTGCAAGGCAAAACTCCCTTTATACTTTTACGGACTTGGTCTTCTAACTTCTTGATGTCACTATTAGATAGAAAGTTAATTCATTAAAATGGATGCTGAACATTTAATCTATCTGTACAGATCTATCTATCTACAGGGTGGTTATAATTAAAGTGACACCATTTAGACCCTTCTAGCGCCCGTTCTGGTAATCACATTTTGACAAAGCTTGAGATATATGTTATACAGATCATGGGGAAGAGAATTTTGCAATAAAAAATTAGTTCACATTTTGACCGCAACGTCAAAATATGGCGCATGAATAATAACAAAAACAAGTTAAAAGCAGAGAAATTTATAAAATCAGAGCATTTGTTCAATGTGCATTCCATTTGTGTCAATGACATGTTCAAAGCACTTTAATGCATGTTCCACAATAGAGCGAAGGATTTCCTAAGGAATCACAGTGATATGGCGTGTTATGTTTGCTTTCAATTCAGGCACAATCCGTATTCTTCCTCCGTATTATCTTTCAAATATCCCCACAACCAGAAGTCACAAGGGTGAACGAGGAGGCCATGCAGTTGGAAAAGTTCTCGAAATCACCCGATCATCTCCAAAATGAGCATGAAGCAGTTCCTTCACTTGTCGTGCAATGTGGGGTGTTGCACCATCTTGCATAAAGACAGTAGTGTCTAAACATTGTCTTGCTTGTAAAGCAAGAATGACTTTCTGCTGCAGAAGTTCGCAATAACGAGCATCAGTGATTGCCTTGAGGAGTGTTCTCTTCAAAGAAAAGGAAGGCTAAGAATGAAATGTGAAGTGAATCCGCACCATACAGTCACGTAATCAGAGTGCAAAAGCTTTTCATGCACAACCATCGGCTTTTCAGTACCCCAGATGCGACAGTTTTGAGCATTCACTGCTCCGTCTAGTGTGAAATGCGCTTCATCTGACCATGGCCATGCATTATCAACGGCTATTCTAGCCAGAAACTGGCAAGCAAATTCAGTGCGTTTTTCCGGATCTTCATGGTGCAACTTTTGAACCATCTGGATCTTGTATGGATACCACTTTAAAATGGAACGCAAAACTTTTTGTACCGTAGACCACGGAATAGACAAATCACGTGATACGGCTCGAGCACTTGGCGAAGAATATTGGGAACTTGAAGCAGCAACAGCAACGTCTTCCACAGTCTCCTTTGCAATTCGTTTTCGTCCTCTCCCTGGCAGCACACCCAACTCACCAGTTTCTTCAAATTTCTTAATCATCTTTTTTAAACCATTAATGGACATAGGCTCATTTCGCAAGTTTTTCAAACGTCAATATTCCCTTAGTGCAGCAGAAGTATTATTGCAGTTCTGGTAAAACAACTTCACCAATAAAGCTCGATCCTTTTTAGCTAAAGCCATCGTGAAGAATGACTTTACATTTACGAGTAATAAAAAGAAATCACAAGGTGTGAGGTCGGGGCTCCGCGGTGCCCACTTTGCAAGTTCCAGGTTATTGTTTGCTCGACCAATCCACCGCTGTGATTTCTTTTTATGGGGGTGTGTAAAGGACAAGCTGACCCTTAGTCTTCACCCTACCCCTTCCCCGTGACCTAGACGAGCTGAAAGAACGCATTACGGTAGCGATAAGTGGGATTGATGGAGACATGTTAATGCGGGTTTGGGACGAATTCGACTACAGGGGGGCATATTGATCATCTTTGACTGTGTCACAATAAACTTCAAGAGTTTTTCTTTAAGAATCCGTTTGTGGTGTGTCTATATTCTGAATAGCTTTGATGTAATAAATTTTTAAAAGTGTGAAGTTCTTTTGTAATCACCCTGTATTTTGTTGAAGTCTTAAACCCTTTTAATAATTCAATTATGTACTTCAACGTACCATTACTATTATTGAAAATTGTATATTTCGTGAAATCTCACAAAATTGTCGAAAGATCTTGTATGTATTGCATATTCATCTAGTTAAGAATGTTGCTTTAAATAGATTTTAAGTTAAAATTGCACTATTCCGGAATGATAAACAGATCACTGTCCAATACGAAAAGAAACTTCTAAATATTAAAAAAAAATCGATAGAGCAAGTTGGCAGTATAACATTTGATGGACTCGTTCAAGTAGTAACAGAATTTTCTAAGATATATATTTCAAATTTATCAAAGCATTTTATATCTTTGGTATTTTATTTAACTTTGATCTATCTGTGAAAGATAAACTGCTAAGTAACGCTTACTTGTGTCCTTCCAGGCCGGCAACATATTTAAGCAGCTTTGTGTAATCTAGGGCTTCAGGGTCCTTTCGCAGCCACATTTCCACTTCTTTACGATTTTTTTCTAACACATCGCTAAGATAAATATCTTCCACGTAAGCACTTGCTACTATGGCTGTGTTAATAACACACCCACTTCCAATATCTATTAGACTCTTCCCGTGAATTTTTCCTGATAGAAAATAAATATTAATAAATAATTGATAAAACCTAGGATTTGTATATTTTTAGCAAAAAGAGATTGTTTATTACATCTCTTATACAAGGATCGGTCAAAAGGTCCTTATAATCACCACAGAAGTCCGTAAAACAACAAATTCTGCAAAGACTCCGAAATCAAGTTAACCTAACCCGTTCTATATTTAATGAACTCGCCCCAGCTCATTGAAAATATTTAAGACCCGAGATATGATACATTTTTTTCCATCTGAAGAGAAACAACGCTATGCTGAGCTGAAAACGTATACGAGGACAATGCTCTATCGTACAAAGCCACAACCATATAGCGACAACTCTTCCAGAGTGATCAAATAAGCTGGAAGAACGACATTCGCCGTTCCTTTAGTGAGGCCTTCAAATACACATCAGATGTTAATAAGACAATGGTTGCTGCATTCCAGAACGAGTGTCATGGAGAGACATCTATGAGAAAATAAGACCAATCACGAATGCCTCATCACAGTATACGAAGGCCCAGAAATAATGCTCCAGCGAAAATATTGGAATCGCACCAGTTACCCGCCTCCGAAGAAAATGGACCCAGCCCTCTTTCGAAGTCATGCTCAGCGTTTTATAGGATTCCAAGGGGATCCTACTGATCGATGACTGCGACCTAAAAAAGATAAACGATCACTGGGACCTATTAACGGAACCTCCTGCGAAAGTTACGGGATGCCTTCAAAACAAGCGGCCTCGCCTGTCCCGGCACGCAGCGGGTAAACACCGTTTCAAAGATAACGAGAAGCTTATGATTAAGTGGAACTGTCCTCCAGGAACAAACAGGCCTTCTACAACAAAGGACTTCGGCAGCCGGCTTATTACCAGAGAAGATATTTGGCTTTGGATGGTGCGTGTAGAAAAAGATTAATCACTCTTAAAGAAGTGAATACGCTTGCCCCAAGATCTCTTCCATCATGGTGATTATAAAATTTTATGACCGCTATGATATGCAATAAAGTCCCAAATTCGTTAAACCACTATATTTTTCCCTTGATTAAAACTACAAAAAGATAGTAACATCGCGAGTTGCAAAGATACAGATATACAAAAAAAGTCAAAATAATTACTTCTTTCTATTGTCAATAATTCCTTAGTTTAGTAAATACTAACACGCAATGTACTGAAATTAATTAATGTTTAATTCGCCAGATACCAGAAAATTGCCCATCTCAGCTGTGCTCGTTCAAGTACGTTTTTCGTTAAGCAATGTTGACATTAGCGAGCACAATGCACTAAAATGCCTCTATCTATCTTGATAGTTTTCTATACACAAGGAGCTTCACTAAGGCCCCCCAGAAAACCAGTTTAGGACAACCTCTTATAATGCAATACTTAACTTACAGTGTTCTCTACAAGTCCACAGTCACCATGTTTGATATAGATTATTCCCACCTTAAGACTATTATTCTCACCCTCCTTTTGTGCCATTTCTTTATTAACATTAGTTTGTCTCACAAACTGTATCTACTATTACAGTAAACAAGATTCTGCGATTAGGGGACACGACCAGAGTTGATTCATATTCACACAACTGCCCATGGCCTTTTTCCTTTTTCCTTTCCCTCGTAGCAGCTTCACTGCCAAGCAAAGACTAGCAATGATTGCCAACCTTCACTACAGCCTTTTAACAATTAAATTTTTATCTTTTTAATACAGTTAATGGAATCACGGAGGAATCAACTCAGAGCACACTACATACAGGGTTGTGCATAACCTTTTGCTAGGGGTCTGGAAAATAAACAAAACTAAGTGGAATGTTCTGCGGTTGATAATCAAAAAGTACGTTTATTTCTGCTTTTTTTATCACATCAATATTTAGTGTGGCCACCACCTGCTTCTCGAACAGCAAGCATCCGTTTCGGGTAGGAGCGGAGGAGTGTCTCAAACAGAGCAGTATCGTACTCCATATCCTTCAGCACAGATGTCAGGTGTTCCATTAGAAGGTCTCGAGAATACCGATTTTCACCACGTTCTTGAATCATTAAAGATTCCACTGCGTCTTTTAACACGGCTCCAAAATGTTCAGCAACGTTTAGGTCAGGGGATGCACCGGGCCATTCGTTTGATGAGAAGAAATCGATAGCACTTTCTGCCACTGTTATTAGCAATGATATTTTTGCTTTCCTGTGATAATTTCTCAGGCCTACCCTCAGCAAATTCGGCATGGCAGTTATCATAACCTTTCTTCCAATTGTCCGTCACCCATCTATCCGATCGGTTTAACTTGTTCGCAACCCATTTGCGATTAATAAAAGACGCACCTGCTTCCATTGCCTCTCGATATGCATTTGCACGAACTCTATCCATGAAACGCTGCTCTTCACTGTCATTTATTAAACCAGCCATATTTGTTTGATACCAATAGACGCACAATGAACTACTCTCTGCCGAAGCGTCATAAGAGTGTGCTACAACGCTGCGGTTTAAGTCGCAGCCCCCTAGCAAAAGGTTATGCACAACCCCGTATGTTTAAATGATTGGACCGAAATTGCGATCCTTGAAATATCCTATGTATCTTCCGTATTCATGAACATGCAGGTCGTGGGCCATTAATCAATAAGCAATTACTACCTCGGGAAAATCCAGCAAATGAGAGAGGCACATTGACAAAATGGCGTCTACAATTCGATCTGCCATCCAGGTTTGAGATATCCTTTCCCGTCGAACTCTTACCTCGAAAATTACTCCCTTTTTTCCAATAGTTCGTCAAGTGGACTTTCCTTTTGAGTTTAGGTGACAAGACATTTCCGCTGTCATACGCTATCGACTATCCAGTCTCATTCCTCTGTCATACGCTACCCTTCCATCCTAAGTCCAATCTCTCTGCGTTATTAAGAAGAAAAAAATTTCCATTACCATTATGATTCTGCACGTGAAATCTAGCTCATTGTTTTCAGCTACAATGGATATCATACAAAAGTCTCATATCTTAACAATTGAGGCATTAATCCTGTCCCATTTAAATTTAACAAACATTTGGAGATTAGACAATTTTATACAGGGTAATTTAGTCCACTCCACCCGTACCAGGTGTTTTTCTCGAAAAATACGCATCATACGAAAAACAAGATTATGTAAAAAGGGTTTTATCAAACCAAGCTTTTATAATGCTTTATTTAGTGGCAACAATAAAGCTTAATTTTGCAACAATAAACAATAGATACATTTACCTCTCGCCATAACGAAATGTCCAATTGTTACAACAATCAATTCGTAGTAATGAGTTAGTACCATTAGAACACGAACCAATGAACCGATTTGAAATTTTTTTTCTTTATCATAAATTGTCATCGATTCTGCATAAGTGTGTCAAATTGCAGCTCCCTAGCTTGTCGGAAAGTTGGTTTAATATTGATTACAAGATTTGACCTAAACAAACCTACACATCAAAGTTATAAAAAGCTTTTAATAAAAAATACTGTTTAATATTTTTAAAAAAGCTATCCAATGATACCAAACTCGACCCCCCCCCCCACCTGAGGATGCGGGAGGGGGAAAGTTTGAAATTCTAAATAGGGAGCCCTATTTTAACTGTACTTTACAATTGTAGATAATATTTGAGAAATGTTTTATTCTAGTTGTTTTTTCAATTGATCCAACCGTTTAGGAGATAGAGGCACTAAAAATAGGAATCATCTTGTATACCACAACCGTCACTCGTAGTCTGGTAATAGTCACAAATCCGAAAAGACATATTTAAATAGATATTGGGAATCTCAGGAGGTTTAAATAATATCAAAATTAAGCATCATGAAAAAAAAGTAATATTTAAAGAAGTTCATACCTTGTTGTCAACTATTAAAATAAAACGGAAAAGATTATCATAATTACCGTCCAATTTCAATCTTGCCAGTTTTCTCTAAAATATTCGAAAAATTTTACTTTTATCGGGTATCCAATTATACACATAATAATCTACTGTCTTCAGCGTACATGGTTTTTCGCCCAAACTTATATTGACACGGCCTGTTTTGAGCTAATTTTCGCCCAAACTTAGTATTGACACGGCCTGAATACATAATTCTTCATATGACCAAAATAACTTTATAGTTTCTCTATTTTTAGATGACACCAAAGCTTTGATTCTATATCTCACCAACTTCTGATCCACAAACTCTCCTCTTTCTTTAACCTACGCGGTCTCCCAGTAAGCTGGCTCACCAAATTTCTTACTGATCGCTCATATTACCAATACGCAAGATTGGTGTCCCATTGGTGTCCCATGACTCTATCCTCTCCCCATTACTATTTAATCTCTTTATTAATGATTTAGCCATATTACTATCCCCGTTAAATGTAATCTTATATGCGGACGATGCAAACACTACCACTCTATCTGCCACTATTAACCAAACTTTATCCACTTTAAATCACCGGAATTCAGTTCATTTACTTGGCCTGAACCTCAATAAAACAAATACATGCTATTCTTCCAGCGCAATATATTACATGTTCCTACTAAACTACCCATTTATTACAACTCACATTTGCTGTCGGTCACTAATACATTAAATACTTAGGAATACAGTTAACACACGACTTTTTTGGGATTAACATATCAATAAAACTACATCCCTCCCCCGACTTTTATTTACAATCGTTAGAACACCCCCCCCCCCCTACAACACCCGACATAGAAATTCCTTCCCAATCGCCCATATTAGACGCAGCTACTAGCTCAAAAGTATTTCTATTGCCGGCAACAGACGTTGGTCCACCTTACCCCCAGATCTCCGTTCATCACCAAGCACCAAAATTTTCAAATCCCGTTTAAAAAACTTCTTCTCTGCACCCTCCCCTAACTAACTCCCTGCCCCTCACCATTCCCCTCCATTTTTTTAAAATTGTTTTGTAAATGATCAAAAATTGTATCTTTGTTCCCCATCCAGGGACCTACCTCGTCGGTCCCCGCCATACTGGCCGTGGATGGACGATTTGTACTTCCCTTTACATTAAATAAATAAATAAATAAATAAATGAATAAATATTAACTAAGCTTAGCAAAAGACAAGGAATTTCACATTTGCACTTTCTTCCACCCTATATTTTAATCCGTCTCTATAATTCCCTAATACACTCAGCCCTCTGCTATGAATCCAATTTTGGGGGCTCCACTACTGACGTAAACCTCCTACGTCTTTTCCGTTTAGGAGATTACCTAATATCAGATTACCCAATTCCGTTCCACAACATTTTAGTCGCTTAGATATCTTAACTATATACCAAATCTACATAATTCAACTTTGCTCATTCATCTACAAAGTTAATAATCATCATCTAATCGTCTAGATCTCTAGAAATAACTCACCAGCAAAACCTGCACCCCTATTCTACCCGACAATCAAACTTAATTAGACTTCCCTTTACTAAAAGTATCTACCAACGCCGCTGCGTCTCATATGCAGGCATTAAGTAGTGGAATAGTTTACCGGAAAAAAATTTGCTCAGCCCCTAAAGTTCACCATTCAAAAAATTGAAAATTCCCTTTTAACTAACAATCTAATTATCCTCCCTACTAATTTTTACATTACAAATACTTTATCTTAAGGCCATTTTGACTTTAACTCGGCCTTTTATATAAATGCATCAATGTCAATAATTAAATATTTTACGATCTTTCAATTTATATTGTAATCTAAAACTGGTAACTATAAATTAGTGTTCCCTCCAGAGACCACACACGATGGCCTGGTGACCATACAGGCTCCGGATCGGGCCAATTGTATAATTACTTTAAAATAAATAATAAATATTCTAACAATTTTAAATAGTCCAAAGAAATAAGGATAATAATGATCAAAAATCCAATTATGTTTATCGTAATTAATAATTTAGATTTTCATAATTTCTCTGAATATTTGAACACAAAGGCTAAGAAAATTAAATACTAGCTCTGTCCGAAAGTATGGGATAGATTTCAACATTATTTTCGTATTGTAAATGTAAACCAAATTTTTAGACAGGATGAGTATATCTCTTTAAGCACAAACAGAATTAGATCTTATTTACTGATGTTTATCCATGTTCATTAAAGAGTTTATTTAAAATTTAAAAGTTAAAAAATAACATTATATAATATTAAAATATTATGATTGCTTTTATTCTTATATTTTAGTCCATAAATTGAATTTTCACCTTAATGATAAAGTTTAAATTTCTTTTGGGTATTTTAAAATCAGTGAACTATTACTCTAACAAAAAAAAAAATTCTTCCAATTCTACCGAGCATACATATGTGTAAACTCACCTTCTTTAAAGAGCTTGTGAAGGAAACCCGGATATATTTCAATAATTTTAAAGCCAGAATCATAATATGTCTTATAATATTCTCTTGGGTCAAACAAATCTTCATATAAACGAAGTATGTCCGCCATTCTTTATGACATTGGCAATGGAAGAAAACAGGTTGCTTTTCGTCTCCAAAGTGAAATCGTCTTATAGATAGGACAAGTCTACTTATCTGATTGGATCAAAGTTCATTTCGTAAAATTTTTCATATTTATATTTTAAATTGCAGAGATTACGAAATCAAAATTTATATAATCTAGCATTTTTGATTATCTAAAAGAAAGTGTTTGTAAACAATTTTAATTTTTTCTTGCAATTATGTTGAAATTTTGAGTGCTACTGACCTTAAAAAGAATATACGCCGCTGTGGTTCTTACAAGATACAACACCTTTCTGCATATTACATTGAAGATTCAGATATAGGAATCCCCGCACAATTCTCAATTAGACCATGCCCTAATTACCATATCAGAAAGTAGAGTTCATTCGCGAAGCACTGGTTTCCACTTTATTCCACTTATTACTAATTTTGATTAGTTTGAGACATTTTTAATTTTGCATAGTAAATCTTAAAAAATTGTAACCGATTAATTGAAAATTAGTAAACTCCCTCCCGTATTGAAAATGGATGCAATTGAAAATGAATGTAGAAAAACAGAATATTTTAACGTCTGTATTCTGACCTTCAGCATTTCCTCTTATGCATTCTTTTTTGAATTTTTGATTTAAAATGTCATCCATGGTTAGCATGTCAATTTATTCATTGTTAGAGCTTCGCTTCCGTATTTAGCAAGAATTTTATCATTCATCATCACATTCCTCTGATAAAACTTACTATATACAGGGACTCGACAAACAAGAATATAACTTGTAAAATGATTTTCAAATATGTTGAAACAAGAATATAAAAATGTGTTGTTTAATATTACAGTAATATCGTATATATAGCAATGGCAAAAACTCCATGTAAATTTACGTATTCGATTGCAGCGTTCACACCAATCTTTCCAAACACGCACGAAATGAGAAATTAAATTTATTCTAAATTTTTTAAACTACTGCGCCTATGTTCTTTCCACTGCTAGAGCCATTCGTCCCTTTTAAAGTTGCCATAAACGTTAGAAAAGAAAAATTATTGTTGCAAAGCATTGTCGGGAAAAATCTTGTAAGCATTCCAAGGAGCTTTAGCTGTAACGCAAATGTAATTTTAAATTTTAATATTTCACTTTTACTTGCAGTTGGTTTAAATAAACAATGGAAATTCCTTTGATTCTATCGACACACACATCATCTTTAAATATAGGCCTAACATTTAGTCATTTTTAAAAATAGGCCTAACATTTATTAGCCATTTTTAACAATGGGCCTAGCATTAGTCATTTTCAACTATAGGCTTAACATAAATTTAGCCATTTTTAACAATAAGCTTAACATTATTTAGTCATTTTTAACTATAGGCCTAACATTAATGAGCTATTTTTAACAATAGCCCTAACATTAATTACCCACTTTTAAAATAGGCATAACACCACTGAATTTTAAAACGAAATAAGCACGTGTGTCGACAAAGTTTCATAAGGGGGATGTGCTCCAAGCTGCCATCAACAATGCTTAAGTGATAAACAAAAAATAACACTGTATTCACTTATGACTCGTCAGTACGAATCGATTGATATATTACATGCCCTAAGTTCATATTCTTAACATTAATGCACGTGCTTGAAGGAGTCCACGAGAGCTTATCAAAAGTTAATATATCGCAGTTAAGTTCTTTCATTTTCACGTTATCGTGCTAACGATGGCCGGCCGGATACATACCAGATATATACCGGATACATACTAGCTGGAAGATACCGATTGAGCTTGTTTTCTTATACGTATATAGCTTTAGCTAGAGCTCGTAATAAGGGTCATTGAAGTACTCTTTGGGGTTCATTTTCTCGGACATAGCATTTCGAAAATCGAAAAGAATGTCATATTCGCTTAGTGCTTGTCATTCCCCTTCGAATGACATATTATATCCTTATATTGCCAATAAAAAATTTTAATGGGGGCTCGTTAGACCGAATTCAATCACAAACTAATCAGGTGAGCTCAGGATGGGTCTCTATCGAAGATCGAAAGCAGAATTTGAAAAAGTTAAAGAATTCTCGAGTAATCGTCGGACATACAGACGGACAGACAGACACACAAACAGAGCGAAACATAGCTTTTCAGCATATAATAATATGAACACCTTTGAGTTTAAACATTTTGTCGAATATCTATAAAAATACTTGATAAATTATCCTGAAACTTGAAGGGTATAAGGAGGATCATCCTGTAAAGTTCAGCGAAGGTTTTTTCCCGAAGGCAAATAGGGGATCAGCAACAAATTGAACAAAAAATAATGTTGGGATCATCCTGTAAAAAATAATGTCTGAAATGCGTATGCTGTAATTGTAGCGTATGATTATGAGGTTTCTTTTAACTTATCTTCGTTCATTTGTATGAGAATAGCACTATATTCATGGAGATATAACGATTTCATTAAAAAACTTGTAAGTATTGTTTATAACACGCAGGGTTTTCAATCCAATGCAATGCCATTTTCAGGAAACTTGACAAACTACAATAAAGACACATTCTGCAATCAGAATATAAAAATATTTTGTTAAAATATGAGTGTAATGCTATTTTATGAGCAGTTTTTCATTGAACAAGGGGTAATAAGACCTAACAATGACTTGCGTGCTGATATTTTGGAACTCTTCTAAAGTGACCATCCCGATTATAAAGGTTTTAAATGAGAATTTTTTTTTTTTTGTAATATGATGTTCATTTTTCATACAAAAATCTGGGTGCGCATAATACACGGATGCGCATAATATACGGATGCGTGTAATACACGGATGCGCATAATATACGGATGCGTGTAATACACGGATGCGCATAATACTCGGATGCACATAATACACGGATGCGCATAATGCACTGTACACATTGTTTATTTATTTTTATTTATGTTTTTATTTATATATTATTACTTTAAAATATAAATAAGCAATCAAAACATGAAATATAGTTAGTGAATAAAGTATTTAATATCAGTGTATTAGACAAACACAACAGAGTGCCATCAGTTTAGCCAAAAGTAATCAAATTTAGGAAAATTTCAATACAAAATTTAATAAGACCACTAAAACAATTTCAATATATTTAACAACATTCTGATTACTAAACGCGGTTGTTATTTTAGAATACTCGCTACCTATTTTTCTAGAGGATATACCACTGGCAACGAGAAGTGTAATGTGGTTTGTCCTTAATGGTGCACCAGCGCAGTTTAGTGTGGTTGCTCTTGAGTTTTTAAATGAATGGAGCCATCCGAAGTCGCTGTTTTTCACTAATCCAGTGGAGAATGTAGAAGATTTGAGAAATCGGATATTGATGGGTATAATGCAATAAGAAACAACCCAAGTGTTTTCGAAAGAGTTCGGCAGTCAATGAGGAAAAGATCGGATTCATGGATCTAGCTGGTGGCAGTCCTTTTCAGCAGTTATTGTAGATTAAGAAGCTTTACATGTAATATTAAGTAATAAACGATTTTTATCTTTATTGCCCTGTATCTTCGAAAATCATCAAAGGGCAAAAGATTCTTAAAATAGTTTAGTAAGCAGCCTGTATAGGAAGCAAACCTAATGTTACGTTACTTATGTATATAAAACGTTAATTATATCTTATTGAAATATTTTATAATGCATGACCAACATTAAAACTACCGAAAGTAATTACAATTTTCTGCCATACATGTAAATACATCCTTCAGCGTCTACTATATCACATTCCTTTCCAAAATGAAAATCGAATACTTCTAAGACGTCAATTTTTGCATCCTTCATTGCTGCCAAACAAGTTTCTTTACTCATATCAGGGCAAGGTAATACCCTATTTCCTATCGTATAACTTTTTGAGTGCACCGTCATTGCAATCACAGCATAACCGTTTTCTCGAACGAGTGAGGAAATATTTTTATATGCTTGAATGATAACATCGTGATCCGTGTAGCAATCAATGACAAAAAACGAGACGACAATGTCAAATTTCGCTTCCGTTGGATGCAATGGATTTTCCTTCAGGATGTTGCTAGGCAAAATCCCCTTTACGCTTTTACGGGCTCTTTCTTCTAATTTCTTGATATCACTAAAATAGAAGTTAAATTGAAATATTTGTTAGTCTATTACTGATTATAAGCGATGTAATCTAAAAGTTTTCTAGGGAAAGATCGAAAATGGCCTTGCAATACCAAAACGAAGTTGAAGTAATTTCGAGTTGAGGGTTTGAAATAATTTTTGAGAGGTGTAATGATCTACTTAAATTAGAACAAACAGTATTCCATACTAAACTTAAACTGCACTGAGTATCCAGATTATTATGACCACCTGAAGTTTGTGTGCAAATTATCTGTGATTTCGCACTGAAGTTGCTAGAGGGTCAGACCATTATAAATGTTCGGACAGAACGGAGCGTGGCAAGACTGGTACAAGGCAACAGAAGGGCAAAATTGCATCAAGTTTCTGTAGATCTTAATCAGGGATCCTCTCAAATGATTTCTGGACGTACTATTTGCCGTACATTGCATCCTATGGGAAATGGAAGCCGAAGGCCTGCTCTGACACCTTTACTGTCTGCAGTTAATAAGACAAAATGTCTCCAATTCGCACAGGAACGCAAGGATTAGACAGTCAAGCATTGGAAAAAAGTCATATGGTCCGATGAAGCACGTTTCCAGTTGCATCATGCAGATAGCAAAGTGAAAATTTGGTGAAAACAGCATAAAAGCATAGACCCTACATGAATGTGTACAACCCTTCAAACAGGTAGGGGCATCTTACGGTTTGGGACATATGTTTTCCTGGCATGATTTAGGCCTTTTAATTGTGTGGAACAATGTCTGAATAGCACTACATACTGATCAAGTTCATCTTATCAAGTTGATGACGTATCCCAATGGAGATGGCTTCTTTCGTCAAGCCACGGTACTCGTATTGTGCAGGAGTGGTTTCAAGAACATGAGGGAAACTTTACCTTGCTTAGGTGGCCTCCACAGGCCGGAGCCTCAGCCTTAGTTGAAAGAGCCACAGGCAGCTGTTTCCAGAACCATCAAATCTCACACAACTGGATAGTGCTATTTATCAGGCATGGTGTGCTATTCCTCGCATCACCTTTCAACGTCTCATGGAGTCAATGCCAAGTAGAATGATCGCAGTATTGAAGGCCGAAGATGCCCCAACGATATGCTGATGGGGTGGTCATAATAATCTGGCCATTTAGTGTAAAATGGTCAAACAAAAATGAGAGTAAAATAATGTGGTAGTGATTTGATGACCTTAGTCAAGGAATAATGGGATCCTCAAAGCAAGATATTTCAATTTTGTCAAAGCATTTAAATCTAAAAAGTTTTTCCTATATTTTTAATCAACATTTCTTTAACTGTCAGAATAAGCGCTAATAATGCAATGCCGGGTGGTTCAAAAATTATTTATTCAAAAAAATATTTTACTTATGTCCTTCCAGGTTCGCAATGTATTTCAGTTGCTTTGAGTGGTCTATGGCTTCAGGGTCCTTTCTCAGCCACATTTCCAGTTCTTTACGACATTGTTTTAAAAGGTCACTCAAATATATTTCTTCTACATAAGCGCTTGCTACTATGGCGCTCTGAATAGTACTAGCGCTTCCAATCTCTAATAGATTCTTCCCATGAAGCTTCCCTGGGAGAAAATAATAATTGTCAATTATTTAACTCAACAGAATGAATAATAATTTTTATTACAAACATCATATTTCGATATGAACATAAACTTGCTATTGGTCAGCATAATTGCTACTGAATATAAACAAGATAATAACTCGTAAAACGATTTCCAAGTATGCTGAAAAGAAGCATATACAAAGTAAACAGTTTGATATAATGCCAAAATTGGCTAATGTTTACTATAGATCTAACATTAATTAGCTATTTATAACAAAGGGCTACATATGAAATAGCTGTTTTAATCGATAGGCCTAACATTAATAGAAAATAAGCCTAAAAGCAATTACTTAACGGCCAAAATAGGCTTTAGAGCAATTAAGTTTCATACCATTATGATTTACTTCAATTAGCTATTGATAACTAACTTATCAGTCAAATAAATAATCAAATCTAATAATCAAATAACAATAGGCCTAGCTACTTTTAACCTTATACCCCGTCCGCACTGCTGGGCTAGCTTATTGTTGAGCTAGCTTATTCGATAAGCTAGATATCTTGGCTTAAATTGTAGGCTAGATCGTTCGCACTGAAGTGCTCTAAAACTAGCCTACAGTTCGTCGCAGGTCGTCGATATTTTCGCCCCAAATCTCTATCAAAATGCGAACTTCCTCCGTAGTCCAGTTTTCCTTTTTTTCCGTTTTTTTCTATACTTATTGGTGTTGGTGCAGCCATATAAATTACAAAGTAGCACGATCTTATAACCTTGGTCAAGCCAAGCAAGCGAAATGCTCCAAACCTACGGAATCATGGGAAAAAACATATCCCATGATGCAGTGCGTTTGTGGCTCAACTGGATAAGCTAGTTTAAAAATCTAGCCCATCATAAGCTAGCTTATCAGAATCTGGGCTAGCCCAACAAATGCTAGAATCACAGTTTAAGCTACCTTATCAACTTAGGCTAGCTTATTTTTTGCAGTGCGGACGGGGTATTAGACTTAACAACAAATAGCTCTAGTTAAAAATAGCCTTAACATTATTTACCTAATGACATAGTATTAGAGGGGCTAATACCCTCTCTCTCTAATACAGGGTCTTTATAATTAAAGTTCCATTTTGACATGGCCATAAAAAAACTACTGGACCAAAAGCTATAATACTTGGTAATATTATACAAGAAGGCATGGGAAGTTCATACATACCAAAAAAAAAAAAAAATTAGTTCAAAAGGTCACCACCAGCATGGAATGGCGCTCTAAGCAATATTCTTATATGAAATTAGACACGAAGACAGGTGTAACCTGCTTTCAGTAAATGGTGGAGGCCACATTCAACATGTAACTAATTTTAGTAACGATTAAAGACTTGTTAACCTGTGTCTTCGTGTCTAATTTCGTATACGAATATTGCATAGAGCTTTATGGTGGTGAACTTTTAAACTATTTTTTTTTTTTTGGTGGGTATGAACTTCCCATGTCCTCTTGTATAATATTACCAAGTATTATAGCTTTTGGTCCAGTAGTTTTTTTTTTTTTTATGGCCATGTCAAAATGGAACTTTAATTATAAAGACCCTGTACTATGCTAATGAAGACAATAGGCCTAATCTCAATTACCTGTTATTAACAATAGGCCTAACTCTTTATTACCATTTTTTGAAAAAATAGGCCTGTTTATTAGCTTTTTTTAAAAAAATCCGTATAACTTTAATTAGCTATTCGCAGTTGTCAGCCCTCTAGCAGCCAATGACTCAAGCTTCCAATATGGCCGCCGAAGGGGATAGGTGAACAGCAGATGGCACCTCCTAGCATGGCAGCTAGCGGCGCAGCTAATTGAATAAGCATGAACGACTCTATATCCTTTTTGGATTGAACGTCAGTAATGAAGAAAAAGTGTTTGATAGAGTGGGGAGGCAGTTTTAAATGCTCAGCATATAATATTTTGTGGTTAGAACAATTCCTTTTGCCTTTTGAGAACGTTAACAGATCTAAAGACCACGTGACCATTATCTCCCACAAATCCTATCTCACTAGGAGAATTTCGTCTAAACTTCATAGTATTGTAGACCTTGCCTAGAGGAATTTGCATCCCAAATTTCATAACTACATACTATGTAGAGTATATATTATAGACAGATGAACCTCTCTAAACTCTACCACTGTAAGCTGACCCCAGTGGGCCAATCGAAACCAAAGTAAATAGTGAAGTAGCACATGACCATAGTAATGCTACATTCTGAATTTCAACTATCTACGACAAAAAATTGTATAAAATATGAAGGGGAGAGAGAACTGACATGGTAAAATCAATAAGTTGCTCTATTCTTCCGCTACTTAATAGAGCTTTGTGTTTTGATTATACACCTTGTATATACAGGGTGAATCAAAAGTCCTAGGACACCTTGAAAAATGGAAGGAAAATTTCTGCGACCCGGAATCGAACCAGGAACCTCGGCTATCATGGCCGACGCCTCTACCAATTGGGCTATCACAGACACCACGGACAGCCAAGCTGTCTCAAGGTGTCTTAAAGCCCAATGGGAGACGAGAACCCAACGGAAGCCCAACTTGGTTGATATTTGGGCTATATTTCTCTAGCTACACGAATAACAATATATTTTCAGCATGACGGAGCACCTCCTCATAGCCTGATACTTGTGCAAGAACAACCTTTTCCTAAATCGCTGGAACAACAAGATCATCCGATCTAACTCCCTTGACGAGTTTATTGCACGTATGGACCACATAAGATAAAGTGAAGATGCCTTCAGGCGTGCAACT
>JAHWFO010078328.1:282657-302750 GCA_023313115.1 Rhysida immarginata | reverse complement strand
TATATGTATAGGTACTTGAATATAACCTTTGCATAATAGAATACAATACAAATAGTCTTAACTGACACCAAGGAACCATACAACTAAACGACAGCGCGTTTTAATTTGGTTGTACTGCCATCTGTTGTTTGTTTTGTGAACTACAGTCTACTTTGACTGCATGTCAGCTTGTATTCAACTACCAGTTTAAGAGAGTTTAGCATATAAGGGGTTCAAACGGCGTATCACGATGTGTCAGATACCATTTTTTAAGATACTACAAAACTGCGTTAATTGTCTTGTAGTAGTTTTTGCGTGATGAGGAAACAAACAAGCACAGAAACAGAGTGAAAATAATTCTAAAAATGACAGTTTAGGCTTGTGTTAGTAAGACCTGTCGCATAAGATTTTCTATGTATAGTCACCGGGTCGGCTACAGTTTAATTATAGGTTACAGGATGGGTCATAAATCCCTTACCATCCCTTATAAAATTCGTGTTTGCGGAAATTGACGGACAACTCGTTTGCTCATATCTTAATTCGTTGAACAGTTACAGGCATTCCAGGTGACGATTTTCACTTTTATTTACCCTTTGTTGCAGGTGCTAAAGCATACCACTAAGCGCAGAGGAGAGAATAGAGTTGATAAGGGCATGGGGAGGAAGGAGTGCAAGGGCTGTAGCAGTGGAATTCACTGAACGGCACTCTGATCGACAACCTGTGTCCCATGTTAGTGTTGCCCGGCTCTTCAAGAAGTTCATGGATACCGGGTCCGTAGCAGACAAACCCAGGTGTGGAAGACCCACGACTGAAACAGATGAAAACACAACCTTAGCAGTACTGGTAACGCTTGCCAAGTCACCACACCGTAGCACCGGTCGCCTGTCAATGGCATGTGGTGTAAGCCGTACGTCCATCAGACGCATGTTAAAAAACAATTGGCATCCATACAAATTGCAACTGCAGCATCATCTGTCGGAAGATGACCCTGATCCTTGGCTGATCTTTGTGAATAGGCACTGGCACAGCTTGAGGCGGATCCCACATTCGCCACACAAATCCTCTATTCCGAGGAAGCCAATTTTTATGTTCAAGGGGAGGTAAACAAACTGAATTGTCGCTACTGGTCTCCTACCAATCCTCACTGGGTTGATCTATGTAAAATAGTCGGGGGTGGGGAACATATGATGTGGTGCGGTGTATGGGGTACCAAATTAATTGGTCCATTCATCAGTCTTGGCACCCTTAATCCTGAACGGTATTTGCGTATGTTGCGAGATCTCATCCTGCCATCCGTGTTGTCCGAGGACGGTACATTTCCACACTTCTTTCAACAGGATGGTGTGGCAACCCATTATGGATTACACGGCCGTGCGTATCCGTTGTAGTGGAGAGTGCTTCAGCAAGTGCTCGAGCCGTATCACGTGATTTGTCTATTCCGTGGTCTACGGTACAAAAAGCTTTGCGTTCCATTTTAAATATGGTATCCATACAAGATCCAGGTGGTTCAAAAGTTGCTTCATAAATATCTGGAAAAACGCACTGATTTTGCTTGTCAGTGTCTGATGAAGCGCATTGGTCAGATAAAGCGCATTTCAAACTAGACAGAGCAGTGAATGCTCAAAACTGTCGCATGTGGGATATTGAAAAGCCGATGGTTGTTCATGAAAAGCTTTTGCACTCTGATTACGTTACTGTATGGTGCGGATTCACTTCACATTTCATTCTTGGCCCCTTTTTCTTTGAAGAGAACACTCCTCAAGGCACTAAAAGATGTTCAATCAATGGTGCTCGTTACTGCGAACTTATGCAGCAGAAAGTCATTCCTGCTTTACAAGAAAGACAATGTTTAGACACTACTGTCTTTACGCAAGATGGTGCAACACCCCACATTGCACGACCAGTGAAGGAACTGCTTCATGCTCATTTTGAAGATGATCGAGTGATTTCGAGAACTTTTCCAACTACATGGCCTCCTCGTTCACCGGACTTAAACCCTTGTAACTTCTGGTTGTGAGGATATTTGAAAGATAATGTCTATGGAGGGAGAATACGGACTGTCACTGAATTGAAAGCAAGCATAACATGCCATATCACTGCGATTCCTCAGGAAACCCTTCGCTCTACTGTGGAACATGCTTTGAACGTGTCATTGACACAAATGGAATGCACATTGAACAAATGTTCTGATTTTATAAATTTCTCTGCTTCTAACTTGTTTTTGTTATTATTCATGCGCCAAATTTTGACGTAGTGGTCAAAATGTGAACTAATTTTTTTATTGTAAAATTCTCTTCCCCTTGGTCTGTATAACATATATCTCAAGTTTCGTCAATATCTGATTACCAGAACGGCCGCTAGAAGGGTCTCTAAATGTGTCACTTTATTTATAACCACCTATTGTGATGATATCTTCATTCTCAAGCAGTTGACTAGAAGACCCTCAAAAGAAACTCGTCTTTTAGAATCTTTTAGCTAATAACAGATAGCGCCATGAAACATCCCATCCATCACAAGTTTTTATTTTTCAATGTAATCTACTCTTTCGAATGAATCAAACTTTTAAAAAAATGACATGTAATCTAAAACCAAATTACACATTTAAAAAAGTCAAGTCCGACCCCAACTAGAGTGATTTCTTTAATGAAAACAATTTTTTAATGTTTATAAAAAAAATTAAAAAAAAATATCGGAATAATTTGCAGTCATTGAACTGGCATTCCATTGATCTGAATATACGCACAAGAGGATGCATTACATCTACAGAACACTGGTTATGCAAACAAAGGGGAAGCTCTCTTAGATTAACCGGAAAAACTCAGTTATTGCGTATAAATAATCTTACTTGTGACCTTCCAATCTAGCGAGTTGCTTAAGTAGAATCGAATGATCAAAGGCATCCGGATCACCTCGAATCCATTTCTCAATTTCCCTGCGATTATTTTCTAAGAGGTCGCTCAAATAAATTTCTTGTATGTAAGCACTTGCCGACATTGCAGCCTGTATTGTAGAAGCGCTTCCCACATCGAGAAGATCATTTCCGGAAAGCTTTCCTAGAAAATTCATACAAAATTATATTAAAATTCTGTTAAGTCGTCTATACAGAGTGTAAGTTAAATATTGGGTGCTCCTTGGAGGATTTTTTTAACAACAAAATAAGGCGAAAATGTTCGTGAAAAGTTTTTTTTAATATATGGCTTATGTTTCGAGAAAAATGACTTTGAAATGTCGTCAATGGTTCATGCGATCAATATGTTGTTTCTTATTGTTTAAAACACGTCTGTGGATGTTGTTTGAGAGTTTATATCAAACAATTGTCCAGGTCAAATTTGAACGCCCATCGTAGAATTCCACTTTTTCCATAATGAAAACAAAAGCAAAAAACTCGTAAAACGGGGGAAAAAGTCCATGTATGAAACAAATTCTGGACACCGTACGTTGGAATATTCGCGTGTAGAAAGAAAAAGCCTCATGACATAGTTTCTATTTAATACTTGCATAGTGGAAGATTGGATAAAAGTATACAAAACAATCACTAAATGCCACTTTGATATTTCTCTCCCGCCCATACATCGATTATTCTGGTAATTTCTGATACAAAGTTCTTTGTTTAAAATTTTTACAATAATGGTAAAACAAGTAGAAATGCCCACTTTTACAAAATGCATATCAACCGAATTTGTATTTTTGACAAAAAGTACACTGTCTGAAATTTATATCAAAGCAAAATTGAGAAGCGGAACAAAAGTCGGTCGTTCTTCGAGTTAGCCGCTCTTAAAACATGCATATCGAAAACATGGTCTTGACTTGGAGAAAAAATTGTGCATAAGTGAGTGGAACTTAAATATTTTCAGTGAGATAATTCAATCTCAAGTTGCTTCATCAGCACATAATCTAAAGTAATTTTGTAAACTTTTTTTCCACGGAAGGAATGCATGAACAGGGAGGATTGTGAGAATTCGACTGATTGTCTACCTGACATAAAAGACACGATAAGTCTTTCGTCATTTTGACTTAAATAAGAATCAAGGATGTATTCTTGATCATTTCCACTTGAGGAAAGTATGCACCTCCTGTGAGCTAATGCTTGATAATTTTCTTGGTCACTTTTCCTGAACCAGGTTTTCAATTTTAATAATTTCGACCACAAAATATTCTCTTGGACTCTTGGAGAAAATGATTTCGAGAAAATTATTCCAGATTCAATCCTGCTTCAATCAGTGGTCGTTCTATATGATAATACATAAAATATAATAATTTTCTCGACATCCTTTTCTCCCTTTGTTTCAGCATCCTGAAAGTTTGAAATTTAGTGATTGTTCTGTTTAATTTTAATCAATATTTTATAGTGGTAAGTTTTAAATAGGAGCGACTTCATGCGCTTGTTGTTCTGCGCGTACATGGACTCTTCTCCCCGTTTTACGAGATTTATGCGTTTGTTTTCTTTATGCAAACAGTGAAATTCTATACAATATAATACAATCTCTGTTGGGGAAAAGTTCTAGACTACTATTCTCTTTCCACTTCAATTTATTCAATAAAATTGAGAAAATCCCAACGAACAGATAAAAAACAGAAAAAATAAAAATATTAAAAAAAAAACCCTACCCCTTCCCTATTTACAATGGAACTAGCCACAAGAAACATTGGCAATAATTTATCAGAAATTAATTAACATTTTAAAACACATATTCATTTTCATAATGGGCACAATTTAAATCATTCCTACAAGGTCTTGAGTGTTGGAAAAAAAGTTCAGTCCTACTCTTCCAGAAAGAGTGACCTAAAACGTTGAAGGAAAAACAGTCCATTAAGGAAGATGATTCTCCAGGAGCAGTTCTGAAAAGAACTCTTGTAGAGGTCCTGAGTAATATGTTGAGAAGAAAAGCCCATTATGAATATGCATGCTTAAACGTGTTCGAGTGCAATTGTCACTCATCTTCAGAAGCCAGTAAGGTGGAATGTGATAAAACAAACTTAAACAGAAATTGTATTATATTGTATATTTAAAAAATTGTGATATTTAGTTTCATGACGTCATGCCATGTGACCTTTTTATTATCTTTGATTTCTTAAGTTTGTTTTATTTCTTTTAAGTTTATTCCAAATTTTCCTATACCATCTTATTTCGCCTATATTAGCAAAAAACTGGATTTTGACAAGAGTAGAACAGGTACTTCCGGTTGGAATTTTGAAAAATTTTCTTAACAAAAGTTGTTTAAAATTGTAATTGTAACACTTTTCAATCCTTTCAAAATTTTAATAAACGCAATGGTTAACGAGATATTTCAAAATTTATATTTTGGCGCTGGAAAACTAATCAGACCTCCCGAGGAAGATTATAATCTTAAGTTTAAAGTTTGGTCTCGATAGCTTTAGCCGTTTGGACGCTATCGTGGACACACACACACACACACACACACACACACACACAAATATTTTCTAGAAATCACTTTTTCCTAATCTAGGCACCATAAAACGTGAAGATCAGTTAAAATCTCGAGGTCGAAATTTTTCATGATTACAATACTTTTTATAAGAAAGTAAAAAAAACAAAAAAAAAAAACAAAAAAAAAAACAGAATTCACCAACATCTTCATTCTTGAGTTGTTGGAGGAGAATCAGGCTATTCCTTCCTTTCGACCCTTATAAGTTCCTTTTCAATCTCTTGTTTAGCAAATTCATCTAGCAAGAAATCGCCAGTAAAGATGGCCTATTAAAGATCTGGTTATATAACGGTCATCATTTGCTTTCATTACTTTTTTTTCGCGCATAGTTTATTTCAAACCATACCGATGGAAAAACATGCTATTATGAAACCTTCAGGTAGCACAGAAAAAAAAGTAGCAGCAATAAGTTTCTAAGAAAAAATGATAAATAAAGTAGAAAGATTATAAAGAATGCATATCTATTTAACGGATAACTAAGCCAAAAACAAGAACTTACGCAACTTTATCAAAAAGCGGCGTTCTTTAGCTTAGATCATTTCTCTATGAATTTGTAAAGCATGAGGAAAATCCTCTAAATCATAAGGAAAAAATATGCCAAATTATTAGGATGGCTTCCTAATGATAATTTAAAAATAATAAAAAAAAAACCTGATGAAATCTAGTTTGTCTCTGACTCGAATCAACTTAGTTTTTCATTTATGTTGGAGCATTATCTCCAGTTTTCATTTATTACTTTCTTATCAAATGTTAAAAAAATTTTAAAGTTGACCCTAATAAACTGATTTATTACTCTGAATACGCATGAGGCAGTCGGCAAATTTTTTTCTAAAAAAAAAAAATCTCTAAGATCACGAAATCCCATAAGCATATTTTGACTAAACAAGGCATTTCGATAAATGATTGTCTACGTCGGACTGTTATGATTATTAAAAACAAAATTTGGCAATGAATAAAAGTTTTTTCTTAATATAATTGGGCAGCAAATCAAACACATAACTTAATTAAGCTTTAAAACATTTACGCGGGAATCATCCAGAAGTACTGATTTTTGCTAATTGAATACTGAATAAAGCGATATTAAGTTTCTAACCATTCCTAACTAATTATCAAGACTCGGGTTTCATTTCGATATCTTATTTAAAAAATCGATGTAAATTAACACGCAAATATTCCTTCCTTATAAGTAAACAGTGATAAAACATTTAAAGTTGATGTATAAGTTAATTTAAATATATATTAAACTCTAACCTTCCGAAAACAATTTGTGGACGAAATCGACAAACCATTCTCCCGTTTTCACGTCGCTTTCTTTTAGGAAATAATTTTCAAAAAACTTCTTTGCGTCAAAGGATTTCTCGTAGATTTTCACGATATCGGCCATTTTGTTATAGGAGAGCGATTTCTCCAGAAAAGGAACTTTGGCTAGGCCCCTTCTTTTATATACCCAAGAAACCCTCAAAAAAAGAGTGGATTTTTTTTTTCCTTTCTATTTTTACTAGATATCGGATGACTAACTTTTTTAATATCTCGAAGCTATAAATTGAAATTGAGAAAGAGATAAAATTGCGTTATCATCAAGGTCACCCCATTGCCCAATGAAAGAAGATGTTGTTAATGTGTTTAAGCAATGTTTAAAAATAAAGTTCTTAATATTAAACGGAAAAAAGTCTGGAACTCAAATAGACCACTTGGTTTTTAAAGATAACGTGAAATTTCAATTTGCTATAAAATTTGTTTTTTTTTTTTTTTTTTTTTTTTTTTAGACTTTTAATATTTTAATGTTCATAAAAAGAGAAACGGATTTAACGTAAACTGAGCGAGAATGCAAACTAAGAAAAGGCGATTTTGCAATATATTTTTAAATGGTTAATTTTTTCCTTTTTTTTTTAATTACATTGAATTTAGCAACTCCTATGTAGACGCCTACTGCTTTAATAAGCTGCGTATCAAAAGTTTAAAGACTCATTTGTTTTTGAGGGAAAATTGTACATAAAAAAATTACAAACATTCTTTTAATATAGGGGAGGGTGGGGCACGTTGAAACATGGGCCACAGTGAAACAATTCATATATCGGCAAATGCAAAAAATGCGACGTTCACGCCATTTATGGGGAAGAAGTAGAACGTGGCCGCTACCTTTGTCTTGCCTTAGAAATCGACTTTCTGATGGTGACTTTCTGATCGACTTTGTCTCGCCATTATTAAAAAATTTTTCACATAACTTTGAAAAGGAAAAGCCAGTTGTGTATGTCTACTATACTTTAGCATTTTTTTATTTTTTAATATTATAATTATGAGAGCAATACAGTTTAATTGCACCTTATGGTATAATGTGTAGCGACCATTCTTATTTCAGTTGTAGGATGACATGCCATCAAACATTACTGCAGGATTTCGTAAAACTGGCATTTATCTATTTGACTACAATGTCTTCACAGATGATGACTTTACTTGCAGTTCTCTGATAGATAGACTAGTGCCTGGTCCACGGTCATTAATAAGCAATGGAGCCAATGCTGACAGAGGAACTCCAACTGCCGCAATTACACCTGCATCACCCAGCTCAAGTAGTTCTGCTGCCAGTATAGTCCCCAGCAATACTGACACACAAATTCTAACCGGTCCCCCAGCAATACTGACACACTCCAACCTTTCTGCTGGCATTATGGTCCCCAGCAATACTGACACACAAAGTCTAACCGGTACACCCCACTTCTTCGAACCACATATCCTCGAAACTCACATTCTCGAAAAACGAGTTTAGTTGCGCGGGTGTTGCCAGACGACAACGCAGAGATTTTTAAATATTTCATGTTGTAAAATACGACATACCCCTTTCAAACGGAAAATTATTTAAATTAAAGCAAAAATAAAAGAAATTAAGAAAGAAATCAAAATTAATTCATTTCTATTTATTTAATAAAATAAGTATTTCTAGTCGGCCATAAGATATTTGCCATATCAAGTTTGCTATGGGAATTTTGCTTGTAGTCGCATCTCTCTGCTATCTCTAGTGCGAGTTTATTTGTTAATAAATTTTCGTTTTTCCGTTCGAGCATCGTCCGCCACATGCGACCAAGAGGCAACAGTTATTAACAATTTACTTTTATTATTTAATAAATACATGTATTACCAAAAAAACGATTCATTTAATATTGCACAATATTTTTATTTATTAATTTTATTATTCTTACAGTAGAAAATTTCTGGCCATGCCTCGAATATAGTCTGAGACACTCCGGTTAGCACGATCTTCAAACACCTCGTTACTTTTAAAGATTATATACACGGTGGAAATGCAAATTCGGTGAATGTCGGAAAGGTGGACACATCTTTATTGCAATTGCAAAGCAATTTGTTTCATTCATTTTAGGTCGAAGTCTCTTTATATGCGGGAATCTTTTTATTATTATTTATTAGCTTACAAATAAATGAGATTATTTCTTTTTAAAATAATTTATTAAATCATTTTGTAAAAAGTCAAACATTTTCTAATATGTTTTATTGCTAGGAGTTCCATTATTCAATTAAAAATACTGTAATTCTTAAATTGCTACTTAAGCTCGTTAAAATAGGCGGAATAGGAATTGGGTATTATTCGAGAATTGTTTTTATTCGGCCGCAAAAATTAGTCAGTTTAGCAGGGGAGCTCTCTGGGAATAATACACTTTTTGGTTGTAATAAATATAATCAACCTTCTCACTAGTCCAGCAAGTGAAATGAACAGTATGCTCCGCACAATCTTTTACGTTTCTTTTTCTCACAGGAACAGGCCTTCCAACTTAAGGCAACAAGATTGCCAAGGTGCGTTATCGTGCTGAAGCAGAAAAGGGCTATGCCAAAGTGCTGCCAGAGAGATGGGAGTGCTGCATTGTCCAGAATGTCTTGGTAAGGCTCTGTGTTTAGATGCCCGTCCACAGAAACGATTGCACCCAACCCATACCATGAAAAGCGCCCCACACCATCAACGACCCTCCGCCGAACTTCACCGTGGGCACAATACAGCTTGGTAGATAACGTTCTCCATACCCAAACCCGTCCATCCAATTCCTAAATGGTGTAGCGGGATTCATCACTCCATTCAACCTTTCGCCATTGATCCAGAATCCAATGTCGTCGCTGCATTGCTGATGCTGATGTAAGGTTTGTGGGCTGCCGCTCTGCCATAAAAACCCATTGCATGCAGTTCCCTGCGAACAGTCAGGATGCTCACAGTTGTTCCCGTCGACTCTACGAACGCTCTTGTCAGTCCATCAAGCGATGTGTGACGGTTTGCAGTGACCACTTTACGAAAAGCCCTTTCGTCTCTGGATCTCCGACATGATCTTGGGTCTTCCAGTCCTAGGCGGAACACTTGTGGTGCCTTTCTCTTTCCATGGAACACTTGTGGTGGGGATGTTTAGGAGGGTTGATGTCTCTCTAACAGTTTTTCGTGCGAGATGGCACCCAAAAATTATACCTCTGTTTTGTAGTGCTGGGAAGAATGCCAACAATGAAATTGCAAAAGAATGTCTCATTTTCATTCAAATCAGGGTTGTTCCATGACTTTTGATAGGGTAGTGTACGATCTCTACAGGCATCTCCACTTGAGCAGTCTTGAGAAGGCCCCCAGAAACTTCTTTAGCAACTCAAGAACGCAATACACATCCACATTTCTCATTTAACAACATAACAATTCTTTAAGAGGATGGCATTGTTAAAAAATGAACAACTGACAACAATCACTTCAGAAGTTCAGAGTTCAAAGAGCAAAATAACAGAGATACAGCTATTTAAGTAAGAGGTAGAATTCTAAAAACTGACGTAACTATACGTAACAACTTTTATTCTAAAGTTAATCGCCTATTTCTTCTTCACTTTGTATATGGGTATTTAATGTGCCTATGAAATCTTTGAATATGAACCTTGGCACCGAATATTTTTATAATCGTTGCCTATATTCAGTTTCGGTTTGGCATTTTCTTATCACTCCATAAGGCTTCCTAGTTAGTCATAATAAACGTGCATTTAAAGTATTAGATATTTATAGTTCTGTTTTGTGAACTGATATTACAATCATATAAATATGACAGCGAAATTGATCTGTTTCCGTATTGTATATGCATATAGTTCTTATTAGTGTACGTTTAGCCTTCCCCTTTTCAATGGCTTTATTGATTTTAATACAAGGAAGGTTAAAATTTAAATAATACAACACTCGACAGTTTTCAGTAGAAGGAGGCCAACTTTCAATTTATAAGACCCTGCCATCTATTGATAATTGGGGAAATCTTTCGTGGGAATTTTCAGAAAAATAAAAACAGAATTTATGTGGGAACGAAGTAAATAGAATGAATGCTGGTTTAAAGTGATGAAAAACATTTGGCTTCAATCCTTAACGCTCAAGGCAAAGTCCTTTTAAAATCCGTGAAGAATTTTGCTTCTTTTCCTCTGAAGATTTATGGTTAGCACCTGACTCACCCTCACTCAAGCGTACCACTGAGATTTATCTGCGTTTCCTTTTAGTGGAAATAACCAATGAAGGCTGGGGCTGTGTTTACCCCCTCTCCCCAACCTTCACGGCTTAAATCTCCCCTTCTTAGCTCTCTCTCACATTACGCTTTCTTTCATCGCTGCCAAAAGCATTTCCTTGTTTCTGTCTTATTTAACAAAGGAACATCCATAGCCGCCGCTAATATTTCATCCGAGGAATGAACATGAAAGGACAATGCATTATTATAATACATAAATAGTACCCAACTGTAGCTCTTACAGATCCAACGTTTAAGATACAGGATAATTTTTAGCAACATTTTTTATTCATATTATAGATTATAAAGTCTATTAACAGAATCCCTAGGGAAAATGAAAATTTACTTTCTCTGTAAGATGGAAGTAGTAATGTCCCTATAATGAATGCATGGCGTCATCCTATCGGAATCTTCTAATTAGTCGATTACAAATATTGAAGTAAGAAAACTAATAGAACGAACAACAAAAAACCTAATTAGGTCATCCTATAATCTGATTGGTGAATTACTTATCCCTTTCGATTAGAGATCTTTCTTTGTAGTTTTATGTTCATGACAATGGTGTTTATACAAAAACGCATCATTCTTTTGATGTTTATCAAGGTAATACTGACCATTATAAAAATTTTGAAATCATCTTTTGCTAAACATCCTAAAAGTGTAAGAGATGAAAATATAAATCAATTGACAGAAACAGGCAGACATTAAAGTGGACTCTTCAAATGTGACTATAGAGATGATTCTACAGAGTGTCCGAAACGTCCCGCACCGTAGGCGAAATTCTTTTATTTCTATTTCGTATAACATTGGCTGGATGACACCTTTCCTGAACAGTGGATTAGTCGTAGAGGATCTGTTGAATGGGCTCCACGGTCGCCAGGTTGGAATCCAATGGACTTTCTGGGAATATCTGAAGTCATGGGTGTGTACAGTGAAGTTTCACGATGTGGCCCATCAATCCGAGAACGAATATCATGCCATAGACAATAATTATGGCTCTAAGGGTGTTAAACAAGCTGGAATTCTGCCTGCAGGCCTATTTGGAATAATTTGAACAAATACTGTGATTTCAGACACCTTATGATTTTCAGGTGAATGCAACGCAGAGAAAATACTGGTGTACCGAATACAAGTTCAGGACTGCTATGAAGGGAAACTGTCATCCATTTCATGAAATATATTCTATAATCACAAATTTGCTGCATTCACGTACATCGGCCCCGAGATCATCAGATATCAAATGTCTTCCAGGAATGAGGTTTCAAGATTGCATTTAGAACCGCTAACAAATGCAAGTACGCACTGAACCCAAAACAGCCAATGGACAGCGACAACGAATACACGGCTTATGGAGTGTACAAACTCGCATGTCCCACATGTGGGAGTTTTTACATCGCATCCACGAAGAGGACATTTAAAGAACGTTTCAATTAACTAGAAGGTCATGGATAAACAGCGATGGAAAATCTGCGTTCGCGGACCACCTTCTAAAAATGAGGCACCAATTCGGACCATTTCAAGAAATTATATCTGTGCTAAAATTCGAAAAGGACCACAAGAACATCCTAACCCGGAAGCACTTAAAAATCAACCAGGATAAAATCTTGAATAACCCAACACCAGTTTTGTAAAGAACCCAATTTTTGACGTCGTTAATGATATCCTCATCGCCCCACTAGAGGAAAACACTCACCAGCGACCTTTGTCCAATTGTAATAATTTTTAGTTTTTTATATGTACCTCTTATAAGAACAATGCAGTATGAATCTTTTGTAAGACCTCTTATAAAACACTTCGGTATGAATTTCTTATAAGAGCAATTCAATAAGAACCTTTAGTAGAGCCATTGTTATCCTTGTAACTTAGTTTGCTTGTAATGCACCAATCAACTTCGGGTGGATTTCTCCTGAATGGTGGACAGATACCATAAATTTGGCAGCTTGGGCCTGCCTCATCGCATAGTCTGCTCCTCTCAATGTCTAAAGTTTCGAAGAAAACGATCCTCGTCAGATTCCAAGATCAGTTTGGCTTTCGTGCCGCCCACTCTAGTCAGATGCAGATATGGAGGCTCATAGAATACCTGAGCACCCCCTTGAACATTTCCAGGTACTGCGGAGTGGTATTCCTCGATGTCAGTAAAGTTTTTGACCAAGTGTGGCATGGGGGCCTTGTCAACAAGATGATTAGAGACGGGTTTCTTCCCTATTTGATTTTGATGGTGAAATCCTTTCTCACCGACAGGTCCTACCAAGCTAAAGTTGGTGAAAATCTATCCACGCCCCATGTTGTAAAGGCCGGTGTCCCTCAAGGTTCTGTCCTCGGGCCCGTATTATTTAATTATTTTGTGCATGACTTCCCGAAACCCAAAAATTGTAATCTATATTTCTATGCTGATGATACTGCCATTATGACATGGGCACACAAGCCGGCTCACATTATCACTTGTCTACAGCACGCCTTGAAGATGTTCGAAGACTGGTTTAACTGCTGGAAGCTGAACCTTAATGTCGGAAAGTGCAAGGCTATGTACTTCAACAGAAAGTTCAAGCGTGCCCCAGAGTCTCTTGTTCTATTCAATAAGAAACTGGACTAGGTAGACAACTACAAATATCTTGGCGTTATCATCGACTCAAGACTCACGTGGAATCGTCACGTGACCTACGCTCTGAACAAAACGAAGAGGGCTAAGTACAGTCTCATAGCTCTCCTGGGCCGCAAGAGCACCCTCAGCATCGACCCAATAAGTTACTTCTGTACAAGTCGATTATTAGGACCATACTCCTCTATGGCAAGCCTGCGTGGGCGACTATCTGTAGAAGTAGATGGAGCGAGCTATAGTCATTCCAGAATGTAACTCTGAGGACCATTGCCCAGCTTGACAGAAGGACTGTGAAAAACCAATCCATCCATTCAGATTTAAACATGATCCATTTCGGAAAGTTTATACAGGACCTCCTTTTGATTAGGGTGCAGAAGATGAAGATTCACGACAATGACCTAGTGACTGGAATACTGAAAAACTCAATGGATATGAAGTGGCATATGAAGTATCGAAAACCGAGGCACATTCTTGACATTAACTTTCAAGACATCACAACGTTTCTTTCCCGGACTACCGGAAGATGTGATAATCTTCTTTCTCGTTGTTCTTTTTATTTCGTTTGTATTTTGTTTCTGACAATTGTCAATCTTATTTTCTTTTTTGTATAATATGGAAGACCGCTTGGTTGTTGACTATCTCACTGTATTTCATTTGGAATTTATTCTGGTTCGATGAGCTTTGTGAAAGCGCTGCTTTCGTCCCATCTGAAGAAATGTACACTTCACTGTTCGATTGTCGATTCGATTGTCCTGCATCATTGTATTCGTTTCCTGCCCTGAAGACGAAGTTTATTTCGAAACGCGTAGCTATACCAATATACGCTACCATATTACTAAAACTGGACCTGTTCTTATTATTCTAAATATATTCTGATGAGTCACTTATCATCCTCTTCTGCAGGAAGGGTCTTTAAAAAGTTATGATTCAGACTGTCTAGTACCTGGTTGAAAATCTTCATGATTTGATTAACCATATTGTAGTTTTGTGCAAGCCCAATTGCCACCTGGAAAGATAACGGTCGGCAAGGATTAAGAAAAACTTTTGAGGAACTAGAACACTGCGTTCCGTCGGAACACTGATGAAGGCTCTATTTTGTTGGTAATTTCCAATTTCAATTTGAGGAACAAGAAGATCAAGTTGTTCATCTTTTCTGGTAAGAACGTACAGGGTGATTCAGTCAATTTCTGACCATTTCAGTACTATGCTTTATTGACCCATTAATGTTTACAAACTTAGCATTTCAGTATGATATTTTAGGCAGTTCGGAGTTTTTATTCCCGTGGAAAAGTCTTGATGATACGCTCAATGTGGCCACCTCGAACGTTTTGAACTGCTCGCAGCCGAATGGTGAAGTTGTTCATAACTCTATCCAGGATTTCTGCATCCACAAGGGTGCAGCAGTCGACAATGCTTTGTCGCAGCTGGTCTAGGGTTCTTAGTGCTGTAGTGAACACACTGTCTTTAAGGAACCCCCAGAGATAAAAATCACATGGATTTAGGTCAGGACTCGTAGGGGGGCCAAAGAAAGCCACCCCCGAATCGATCTGGAAACCTGTTTAAAATGACACGATTTCCGAATTTCTGATTGAAAAAGTCTAACACTGCATTAGTGGTGTGAGGCCTAGCCCCATCCTGTTGAAACCACTGATATCGAAGCTGTATGCGCCTCCTTCGCAGCTCGGGGATGAAGAAGGTTTCCAAAATGTTAAGGTAAACCTGTGACGTTATGGTGCCCTCAAAAAAGAACGGACCAATGATGCCGCTTTTGGAAATCGCGCACCAAGCCATAACCTTTCGTGGATAAAGAGATGACTTATGGATCTCATGAGGGTGCCGAACGTTGTGTTTATTAACGTCACCTGACAGATGGAAGGCGGCGTCATCTGACACCCACAGGTTGTCCACAATGTCCTGATTGGCTTCCATTTTTGCTTCAAACTCCATCGCAAATTGTTGTCGCTTCTGTCTTCCCGTGTCTGTTAACTCCTGATAAACAAGGATCTTATTTGGGAACAGGTGTAAATCCTTTCTCAAAATTCGCCATGTCGTGGTATACGACAGCCCTTCTTCAATGGATAGGCGGCGAACAGATTTTTTGGTAGGGGAATCGACAACCTTGTGCGAACATTTTCGACAACTTCGGCCGTTCGAACACGAGCTTCGCTCCCGCCTTTTTTCTTGCCTTTAACACATCCAGTGGCACGAAATTGATTGACAAAATCCATGATTGCTTGCCTACCTGGTGCGTCTCGACACTTATACTCCTTCCGGAAATTTCTTTGCACGGTTACAGGTGATTTTGTCTCGAAATGCCATTCGACAACCTTGCTTTTCTGCTCTGTTGATAAAGCGGGCGCCATTTTTCAACAATACGATTTTCATGCAGCGCCGTTGCAACAATACAAACTCCAACTATTAAGAAATTCGATATGGCGCTCATATTCTTTCAATTGTTTATCCCTAATGCACGTCATTCGAGTGAAATGGTCGAAGATTCCATGAGTCAAGTCGTTCATGACTTCTATGTTTCCATTGCCGGGCAAATTCGGAAATTATTGACAAGCCAGCTATATTTCCACGCCATATCAATAAAGATTTCCTTTCTTTAACAAGGTTTTTCCTTTAATTAGTCACTCTTTATGACAGACGAAACAAGCTTTAATATTGAAACTCCAATTTCAGAAGTTTCAATTCGAAAACGAAATGAAAATGTAGTTCCAAAAAGTCACTGATTAAGTATAACATTGCTCCCACAGGGTTAAAGCCAATTATGAGATTTTGATAGGATTTTGATTTCATAGCCCCGGTGGGATTCGAACCCAGCATCTCGGATTGGTATTATGAGTTGCATTTTTGCGTAAATTAGCGAAAAGCAATCAACTGTGTTTTAATTAGATTTTATGGTTTGTATTGAGTATTTTATTATATAGTAGCTTATCGAAGTTGTCATCCTGCATGATGAGATAATACAGACATGTTACAAATAAAGCTTTCAACTCTGGTCACGAACTTTCATATTCATAAAAACTTCTCTAACGAGTAGAAGTATCAATAATCCCCCCAAAAATATTGCTGAAAAAGGCTACATAGTTTTGTTCTGAATACGTTCTCAAAACATTCTTTATGTGCTTATTTAGGAATTGATATTTGCGTTTTTGTTCCATAGTGGTTCCTTTTGTACTTAATATCTAATAAAATATTTGATACAAGAACAAGATATATTCATATTAAAATACTCAAAAACGCAAATCTCTGAATGGTTTTTTGAACAAGATCTGCCGCTACCTAGATATCGATTTAAATTCGCTTTCTCTGTATACCTGTTGAGTGTTGCCACCTATTGAGGTTATTATTAATTTTAATGCTGCAATTGTTTATTTGAAACGTATCTGTTATACTAGACAGTTAACCTAAAATTCGGATTTTTTCCCTATAATTTAAGCCGGCTTTAAACATTATGATCGGAAGGAAATGAAAATCTCAGGCTTTATATGAAAAAAAAAATTGTAAAATTAAAATCGAAAAATAAATAGTAAAAATGAATATAAAAATTAAGTACCGAAAGGTGTTTTATGCTATCAGTGTGGGGAAACGTGTCTGTCTGTCTGTCCGTCGGTCTGTCTGTAACTATAACTCCCTCCAAGACTATGAAAGATTTTCAAAATCTGTTTTCGTCAGTCGATGAATATGGCTCATGGCACGAGCCAATCACAAATATTATCTAAATCGGTTCATTGGCACATGTACAAATGGTACCTCAATTTTCCCGCCAAGCAATTTTCAATGGGAAGAATATTAAGTAATATATCAAACAAATCGTAATGACGAGATAGAAGGGGTTATTCGTTACTATTTCCGTCAGTCGATAAATATGGTACATGGCACGAACCAGTCAAAAAAATTATCTAAATCCGTTCAATAGCACGTGAACAAATAGTACCTTCACGACCCCACCAAGCAATTTTCAATGGCGAGATTTGTTAAGTAATATATCATATAAATCTTAATGACGAGATTGAAGCTGATATAAATTACTATTTTCGCCAATTAATAAATATGGTTCCGGGAATGAACCATTTTGAAAATGGTTGAAATCGAAACAATGGCACGAGCTCTATTGGTACCCTTATGACACCCTCAAATGTTTTCAATGATAAGATACGGCATGTAATATATCAAACAAATTGGGATGATGTGTCATGAATGAATATATTTCATAAAATTAATGATAGTCGAAATTGGTTCCAAGAAACCTCGTTTAGTGGAACCATTATGGCTCATTGGAACTTTCAATGCTAAAATATGGCATGTAATATATCAAACGATTTGGAATGATGTGTCATGAATGAATATAACGTAAAATTAATGATAATCCAAATTGGTTCAAAGGTACGTGGTTAATGGATCATTATTGTTTATTAGAAATTTGCAATATTAATATAGGACGGTTTAAAATGTGGTTCCGCGAATGGTTTTGTTTAACCTTTCGGTACTTGGTTATGTCATTCCTTAATGATTTATTTATTTATTCACTGTATTTTGAATATATGATCCTCCTCTACCTTCCAATCGGCTTTGTTTTTAGGGAAAAGAAAAAAAGTGTTGTTATTCTATAAGATTTTTCCACAACTTTAAATTTCTTGGAAGCGACAAATTTCTTCAATTTTTATTCACATAAAATCTTAGATTTCTATTTTTTACTTACGATGGATAATAATCGAGACACAATAATAAAAATAAAAATAATAAATAATAATAAAAACTGATCACAGGTTGGTATATCCTAATACCTATTAATGAGCGCGAATTACACTGACATGAAAAATGTCCTTTAGATGAAAATGTGTTTCTTCTATATTTTTTGCTGAAAATAACGAATCTGTAATTATTTTTTGTTTACCACTCACCATTTTCCAAAAAATCCACATTGTAGCTTTTTACGTAGTATCTACAGGGTCGGGACACATTAATATGACCACCTGCTAGTATCTGGAATATCCACCTTTGGCGGCAAGCACAGCAGCTAGTCGACGTGGCAGAGAGTCAACAAGTCCTCGGAAGGTGATTGCAGGTATCTGGGACCATTCGGCGATCAGTGCATCCCGTAATTCCATCACCGTGCGTGATGGAGGGTCTAGCTTGCGGACATGGCGATCGAGATGGTGATCGAGTTTGGTGGCCATGGGAGTAGCTTGAATTCATCCTCATGCTCCTCAAACCAGTCGAGGACAATTTGGGCAGTATGGCAGGGAGCATTGTCCTGTTGAAAGGTGCAATCACCCTGAGGGAAACACTGTCGACATGAACGGGTGTACCTGTTCTGCGACGTTCGTCAGGTAACGAACAGTGTACCCTCCAGCGGTATCAGTGGACTCAGACCATACCACGAAAACATCCCCCAAACAGTCACACCTCCCCCACAGCATGTCGTCTGCCAACGATGGTGTCGGGATGCCCGTTCTCAAATGCTTCCCGGCGAATTCTCCATCGCCCGTCCACTCTGTTCACCAGAAACCGCGACTCGTCAGAGAAAGCAAACTTTTGCCACTCGGCCGAGATCTAATGGCGATAGTCTATTGCGAATTGGAAGTGTTCTAATTTGAAATTAGAATGCCCTAGTAAGACCCGAGTTCACGCTTTATTGCTAAGACACATTGAGGAGAGGCGAACAAACAGCAGAAAACTATGAACGCTATGTGGCAGGCGAAAATGGTAAAGGATAGTCTTCTTGGATGAGGCTTGGGTCTATTTATTGAGAGATAACAAGACACTGCCAATTTTTTATCGACAACATGGTGGCTCGATCTGACTGGGTACGTCTATGAAAGGAGAGTTTCCGAAAAGATTCAAGGTGGCTGCTGTGTACAGAAATTGAGATCTAAAGCAAAGATAGATCCTACCTAATATCAAGGAAAAGTCTTAGGGCCCATATATATAGTAACGATATCCCACGGTTATATGGCCCTCTGGCGAAGGACGTGTACATCTACCAGGACAAAGCTTCCAGCGACACTGCTAAATCGAATGGAACAGGAAACTGGGATTAAAGTTATCCCATTCTCAGACATCATTGTCAAGTCACCCGATGGCTTTCCTATGATTTTTTGTAGATTCGGTCTTAATAAAAGAACTCTTCATGTAAGGTTTCCGAGAACACTTTCTGGATTATGGAAATCCTATAAAGAGGAGTGGGACAGAATTGATCTCGATGATTTCCGTAGAAGCCTTTTACAGTGGAAACTATGATGTCGAGCACAATAGATGGTGGAGACATGGGTTCCAGTAGACCTACAGTAAGTGTATTCTCGTCACCATAAACATGAACATAATTTGTACACGTTACTCATGCCGGGCTAGAATTCTGTTATACCCGTATTTTCATTGAAATTGCCGATATTAAGCAAATTAAGCGAATAGCGCTCTTCGTCCGCTTAACCAATTCATGTATTTATTAAATTCAATTTTGAGATATAGGTTAGGTCTGGAAATAAAATCCGTCACCGATAGAAACCAGTGAATGATAAAAGCAAAATGGCGACAAAGTACTTTGGA
>JAHWFO010078328.1:178246-267657 GCA_023313115.1 Rhysida immarginata | reverse complement strand
TAAATACAGGCCTTCGTTTGTGAATAATTGTAGTTGTTTTCCTACCCTGATGATGCAGTTAATGCGAAACGCGTAGGTTCATTAAAACATTACCATTTTGCTATAAAAGTCTGTCGATTTTTCATTATAGTATCCAGCAAAATAGACCATTATGCAACTATTTGATTAATAATTCTTTCACACGCCGATCACGGGGTGATAAGTTTATCTTTTCGTTTACTTTGTATTTGAAGTATTTTATTATATTTTATAAACAATTTTTCGATCATGGTTTCAATTTCAATTTCGTTTCGATTGTCTTTCAGTTACGTATTTCCATTTTAGTTACGTATTTTTGATTTATTTTTGTGGAAAATGATTCCTGATCCTTTTTTCTTGTTTGTTTGTACAGTTGTACGCAGTTTAACTTTGAGGAATGGTTTTGAATTAATTATTTCTCGGGCCCAAAATCTTCAAAAACAAAGCAGCCAGACAGCTGATTACTCCACGGCTCACTCCTGCCCAGAACTATCATGGCTCAATTTGCTTCACTTTTTGCCGCTGTTAACAATAGGATTCGGAGTCTATCTTTAATATACGTCATTGATCTCTGCCTAGTACCAACACCTCCTAGAAAGAAAGCCTCACAACTGAAACGTCATATATTGTTACATCATGATAATTCGACCATTGTTGATCGTATTTCCACCAATAATAAGCCCTAAATTTGGTCGACTTATGATGATGTAACAATGCATGACTTTTCAGTTGTGAGGCTTTCTTTCTAGGAGGTGTTGCTAGTACGCGTACAATGACGCTTTGAATTAAGCATTGGTATTGCAGGAAACCCGCCCTGCTTTTTTTAATTTATCAAAATGCAAAAGAAAAAAGACAAATTTAAAACAAATAACATGAATCCGCGTACTAATAAAAAAAAAGAAGAAAGTATTTATTGATTGGGGGCTTCTCTGCAATATTCATTTCTTGTCGGTGTATTTACACTAATTAGAAGATGTTATACAACTAGGCAATTGTAATTAGGTCTCTATGTTCATTAAGGATCTATTTATAAAAAAGTTTGGCACATGCATATTACCCTTTCAATAAAAAGAATGGAAGGGCCCTTCATAGAGGCTTTGTATAAAGGTTATGGACATAAAGAGTGCTCGATAAAGATATTTTCTTAATATCGAGCTTTATGTACGAAAATAAATATTTCAATACCGTTATTTAGCAGTCCGTTATTTTGACAATAGAAATATAGTCTATAAAAAGAGCTAAGCCGGTTTAAAGTTTGAGAAGATAGTACTCCTAAACTAACTTTCGAAACTACGTTAAATTTAAGCCCCACAAGTCTTTCTATTCACTCTATTCAATCTGCTTTAAAGGGGTAAATGGTTCATTTTATTCAGTCCAGCTTGATTCCCTTATCTCTAATGGCGCAACATTTTTATTTACAGAACTATTAAGAACAAAAGTTATTCGACGAGTTCACTCTTTCTAGCTCCATGCTCACCGTGTTTATTGTACCTTTCTAAAATTTACTGAAACATGGGTTAACGCCACGACATCCACTAGAAAAGGGGAACTAAAGCGAAAAACCCCTACTATGGTTTATCATCTCCCATTGGAAATGGTTGGCAGAACCTTCATTAATGCAATCCACGGCGTTATCGCTACACAGCCGCCACTGCTTCTCTTATCTTCCCTCGTGGAATAAACGTAACCTGCCCGGGTACGAAATATTTACACCAACAGGAATGACTAAAAGCTTTTCTCCTACTGATTTTGATTTATGGCTCGAGAAGCTTCAAATAAATAAAAATGGTATTAAAAAGTTGGGGAGGTCTAGTTTAAAGGAAATCGATGGGGAAAATGAAAAAATAAAAATAGGAGAGAAAGTGTTGTATAACTGTTTACCTATAAATATTGATAAAGAATTTTTATAAAGGTGAAACTTGCTTTTTAAAGCCTAACGTGACGTGTATTCTAGTAAAAGTACGGTAATAAATACATAAAAGGCATGCTGGTTGGCAAAAAGTACATGTTGTTCAATATGACACTTTATGATAATCTTTACAGTAAAGCCTAACAACATCAACTATAAAAGAAGAACGTTTGTGAAACTACAGAATCTTAAAAACATAATAAGAAAATTCTTCGCTCAGACATTCATATTCCCATTGACATAATTTTCTCTCTTGAGTTTCTTGGCCTTATTTGGACTAACCTCAGGAACTAGGTTTCCGCACTTAGTCCTTCTTTAATATATCCAAAACAACAATAATAAAAATGTACAGGGCGCCCCAAAATCCCAATAGAAGCTTGTACAGGGTGGTTATAATTAAAGAGACACCATTTAGACCCTTCTAGCGGCCGTTCTGGTAATCACATTTTGACGACACTTGAGATATATGTTGTTATACAGACCATGGGGAAGAGAATTTTGCAATAAAAAAAAATAAAAAATTTGAATTCAAAATATGGCGCATGAATAATAACAAAAACAAGTTAGAAGCAGAGAAATTTATAAAATCAGAGCATTTGTTCAATGTGCATTCCATTTGTGTCAATGACATGTTCAAAGCGCGTTATTGCATGTTCAACAGTAGAGTGAAGGGTTTCCTGAGGAATCGCAGTGATATGGCGTGTTATGCTTGCTTTCAATTTAGTGACAGTCCGTATTCTTCCTCCACAGACATTATCTTTCAAATATCCCCACAACCAGAAGTCACAAGGGTTTAAGTCCGCTGAACGAGGAGGCCATGCAGTTGGAATAGTTCTCGAAATCGCTCGATCATCTCCAAAATGAGCATGAAGCAGTTCCTTCACTTGTCGTGCAATGTGGGGTACTGCACCATCTTGCATAAAGAGAGTAGTGTCTAAACATTGTCTTTCTTGTAAAGCAATAATGACTTTCTGCTGCAGAAGTTCGAGGTAACGAGCACCAGTGATTGAACATCTTTTAGTGCCTTGAGGAGTGTTTTCTTCAAAGAAAATGGGACCAAGAATGAAATGTGAAGTGAATCCGCACCATACAGTCACGTAATCAGAGTGCAAAAGCTTTTCATGCACAACCATCGGCTTTTCAGTACCCCAGATGCGACAGTTTTGAGCAGTCTAGTGTGAAATGCGCTTCATCTGACCACGTGGCCATGCATTATTGACGGCTATTCTAGCCAGAAACTGGCAAGCAAAATCAGTGCGTTTTTCCTGATCTTCATGAAGCAACTTTTGAACCACCTGGATCTTGTATGAATACCACTTTAAAATGGAATGCAAAACTTTGTGTACCGTAGACCACGGAATAGAGAAATCACGTAATACGGCTCGAGCACTTACTGAAGAATATTGGGAACTTGAAGCACTCTCCACTACAGCAGCAGCAACGTCTTCCACAGTCTCATTTGCAATTCGTTTCCGTCCTCTCCCTGGCATAACACTCAACTCACCAGTTTCTTCAAATTGCTTAATCATCTTTTTTAAACCATTAATGGACATAGGCCCCCCATTCGCAAGTTTTTCAAACGTCGATATTCTCTTAGTGCAGCAGAAGCATTATTGCAGTTCTGGTAAAACAACTTCACCAATAAAGCTCGATCCTTTTTAGCTAAAGCCATCGTGAAGAATGACTTTACCTTTAATTTTACTGTCATTTTAAAGCTTTTCTAATTTTACATCTCATTTGCATAACGTCTCTGATTGAGTAAAAATTCTCAGACAGTTTCTTAAATGACCAGTGCCATATTTTGACGTAGCGGTCAAAATTTGAACTAATTCTTTTATTGCAAAATTCTCTTCCCCATGGTCTGTATAACATATATCTCAAGTTTCGTCAAAATCTGATTACCAGAACGGCCGCTAGAAGAGTCTAAATGGTGTCACTTTAATTATAACCATCCTGTATTTTCAAAACCGTTAGAAAAATAAATATCCGTGTACACCAACGTTAAATGCATATGCAGACCTAAATTTGGGATGCATGACGAAATTGACCGCCATCTTGGAATCCGCCATATTAGATGAAAATTGTTTTTTTTTTCTTTTTCAAATAGAAATTAGGTTCTTTGACATATCAAACACCATGAGAATTTTTTCAGAAATTTCATCTTGGCATCATAAAACAAGCTGTCCAGCTGTCTTAAAGGTATATAAACAAGAAATTGTAATGGCGGAATAGTACATTCGCACAGGCCTACTACTAGGTCATGGAACGGATTAAAAAAATTTTTTCTTTGGGGTTCTTAAAACCTTAATTACCGGTACTCCAAAATGGCTCTTAGCAGCCAAATAGTTTCTTTTCAAACAATGTTTCTCTCAATGAGAGGAGACCGTTCATGTCTTATTTATTGTGTTTGTTTCGATGAAAAGGCTTAACCCATTTCCATGATCCATACGTCAATGCATAGTTTAATGATCCCTCTAAGTGCGAAAAATTTTTTATATTAAAAAAAAAATCTATCGGGGAGATGGGAGGTCTGAGGGGGGGATCATTTATAACTCCAATACGGCTTATCAGAGCCAACAAGTTTTTTACAAAAAAAAAAAAAAGAAAATCGCCTTAATGAAAGGAGTCCGTACATGTCGAGTTTATTGAGTTTGGTTCGCTGGTTTTAAAAGGTACAGCCATTTCAAAAATTAGTATCTCTAAAAAGTCTTACCCAATTGACATAAAAAAACGCCAAGGTACAATTTAAGTATGTATAATTTTATTCGGTTCTGCTATTTGCCGTTTGGGAGGAGTTAGCTGTACAAAATTGGTCACATATGTATAGACGAAAATTTTTTTTTCAAAATTTCAATATATCTTTTCGAGAGGAGTTAGCTGTTTTAAACTCGATCTTTCAGCGGTAGGCCAAAAGGTGGACAGTTTGTTAGAAACACTCCCCTAATACTCTATTGCGTTATCCCTAGCAGGTATATTAGCACGAACTCGCCGTGGCATGGATTCAATCATTCCATGACGATACGAGCCTTATGACACGGAGCACTGTCCTGCTGGAAGTATCCTTCCGATTGGAGAAATACAGTAGCCATGAAGGGATGAACGTGGTCGGCAACAATGACCATCCTTGGTGCTGACACGCTTAGTGGCCCCACTGTTCATTTGCTGTGTCAGTTGCTCAACAGCGGCAAGCCGATTGCCCGGGCGTCGTAACCAATGTCTGGTTCGTCCAGTCGCGGTACACCTTCACAACGGCAGCCCTAGAGCAGTTCACAAAGGTGGCCGTTTCTGAAATGCTGCCCCCCTTGGCCCGATAGCCAATGATCATCCCCTTTTGGAGGTCCGACAGGTCACTTGCTCTGCCCATGACGGCGACAATTGCTGTGTTAACGCATGCTACTACACGTCTGCTGTTGTCAGCTTTTAATGATATGCAATGGTTTTTCATATGCATACCATGAGACGTTCCAACATGTTCGAGGAGAGGTGGTCATATTAATGTGTCCTGACCCTGTATACTAAAAACAACTATTTTCAAAAAAAAGGTTCTTCAAAAATCTAAAAATGTTTTCCTTTTTTCGAAATGTTTCATAAATTTACCAAAACTCAAGGAAATTTGAAAGTTTGATATTGCTCAATGGGAGAAGCAGAGATGCCCATTAGATTGATACCGATTTGATTGCCTTGCTCTAATGCCACTTAAAATGGTGAGCTCTGATTTAATGTAATTACAGATGCCCATTATTAATACCCTTTGATAAAGATCTCAAACCCCTATTATTATTGATCAAATTAACGTTAATAATTCTGTCCCTTCTTCACTTTTAATGACCCTAATTTCAATCCGATCTCTTAATTTTGCCGCGAAAATGGTTAAATGAAAACGATGAACCCTGATTGCTGAGAATTACACACAAGTGAAGTTACGACAGATCATAACCGTTAAACAAGTGACAATTTGAAGAGAAAAAAAAGGACTGTTCGTAATGTTTTCGTTTAATGCTTCTGCAATACCGTTTTTTTATCGTTTACTCTCCTTCTATGCCATTGATTTTCAGCTAGTGAGATGTTTGCACCTCTTCTGTCTTTTTTTGCTTCCATTCCCTCGAAGTGCAATCAATATTTTTTGGGGCGATAGAAAAGGTAATTTTACCTTGGGAAAAAAAAGAGAAAAGCAGTTTTCTTTTTTATTTTCCATCTTCACGTTTCCGTTGTATTTTTAATGTTCCCTGGATTTCTTCCCCCTGACTCCAAAGCCTCACTTCATTACTATAATTTACTTTTGAGGAAAGCATGAGATGAGTATCTTGATTTCAGGTTTAAAAAGAATGCAATCAGTGTAAACTGCAAGGCAATCTGTTTCAAACAAAATTGACCAATCTAAGTATAAAGATTTTTTTTTAATATTTTCTTACAGAAAGAGTTCATTATTTATAAAAACAAACTTTTTTCTTTTAAATTCACTTTTTTAACAAAAATTAAAATTTATTAACGATTTCAGCACCACATTCTAATATACTAAGGGTTTTTAAACTGATTCCACAAGGCTGTTCTCTGTTTGACATACATGTTTAGTTTATTTCAAGTACCTTTACTTGGTAAGTTAATTACCACTATGGATGAAATAGTAACAAGCCAGGCAACCGAAATGCCCAGGACCGATAGGATTTTAAAGAAATCGAGAACGAAAAGGAAAGCATATGATTTCTAAAGGATCCTTTCATTGTTATGAATTAGATGAGGTTACTAAGGAAGCCTCTGGTTGCTAAGCAAGGCGTACTTCTAAGGGAAACGTATAGTTTAAACTGAATAAAACTATCTGAAAAGTTAAATGGAGAAAGTAGCATTTCTCTATAGATTAGAACATATACGAATCCTTTAATTTGTTAGCATTCCTATTTAATAATCTTTCTTCAAAAACTATTGCCAACGCTTTTCTACGTAAGGATGTATCATTGAAGGGATGAGTAGCTACTAGCTGTAGTTAAAATTTGCCTAACACAAACTAACTATTGATAATATGAGGCGTAAGTAGTTACATGCCATATCTTAGCAGTGAAAGTTTCCAATAGTTTCATAATGGTATCATTAAAACACGAATCATGGAAAAAAATTATCATTAATTTTACGTTATATTCATTAATGACGCTTCATTGGAAGTTGTTTGATATATATTATATGCCATATTTTATCATTGAAAGTTCCAATGAACCATAATGGGTCCACGAAAAGCAGGCACCTTTGAACCGATTTCGACTTTTAATAATTTTATGTTATATTCATTCATGGCACATCATTCCAAGTCGTTTGATATATTACATGCCATATTTTAGCATTAAAAGTTCCAATAAACCATAATGGTTCCACTAAACCAGGTTCCTTGACACCAATCTCGACTATCATTAATTTTACGTTATATTCATTCATGGTACGTCATTCTAAGTCGTTTGATATATTACATGCCATATTTTAGCCTTGAAAGTTCCAATGAACCATAAGGGTTCCACTAAACCAGGTTCCTTGAAACCAATTTCGGCTATCATTAATTTTACGTTATATTCATTTATGATACATCATCCCAATTTGTTTGATATATTACATGCCATATCTTATCATTGAAAACATTTGAGGGTGTCATAAGGGTACCATTAGAGCAAGTGCCATTAATTCGATTTCAACCATTTTCAAAATGGTTCATTCCCGGAACCATGTTTATTAATTGGCAAAAATAGTAATTTATATCTGCTTCTATCTCGTCATCACGATTTGTTTGATATATTACTTAATATATCTCTCTATTGAAAATTGCTAGGTGGGATCGTGAAGGTACCATTTGTGCACGTGCTATTGAACCGATTTAGATAATATTTGTGATTGGTTCGTGCCATGTACTATATTCATCTGCTGACGAAAACAGATTTTGAAAATTTTTCATAGCCTCGGAGGAGTAGAATTACGGACAGACAGACAAACAGACACGTTTTCCCACACTGATAGCATAATAATGATTTCCCACCTTTCGGTACTTAATAATGATATTATACTGGGTGTTGCAGATAACTACAGGGCAGAATAACGGGAAGCCTACCCGCTCGATTGCAGGGGCCGGCTCGACATCAAATGACAATTGGGCAATTTTATCAAAAACATCACAAAAATGTGATTTATGTGAATTGTCCACACACGCTTGCTAAGCTGAAATCGAACATCACCATAGCTATTTCTAACATCAATACTACCATGCTTCGCAAAGTCTCACGAAATCTGGTGAAACGAACACGCCAGTTCGTTTTACCACTGTTTCATAATGCAGAGTTTAATATGCAGTGGTGCAATATAAAGCGATCTCGATTTACCAAGGGCAAATTGATGACATTTTTTGGACCAATCATCAGTTGGTATATCATTTGGCTATATCGCCGTAGTTCTAATTTCCACGTAACTGCCACCCCCAGAACTCCGACCCCATTGGAACGATTTGGCCCAAAATTCATAGTAATATAGATCTTGCCCAGAGAAATCTGCATAACGAATTTCACTTCTTTACATACCTAAATACAGGTAGACCTTTTGGTTCCCTCTAACTCCCATCCCCGAAACTCCGACCCCAGTGGGCCAATCAAAACCAAACTAAATAGTGAAGGTGTGCATGCCCATAGTAAGCTACATTCCGAATTTCAGAAATGCAGAAATTATGAAGAGGACAGACGGGACACTGTGAAACCAATAATTGCTCTATTCTTCAATGGTAACACAATGAGCCAAAACCACTTTTCCACAACAAAATATTTATTACGCCTGGATACGTATTTCGGACGCTACGCGTCCATTTTTCAACAAGACTGAATGTTACAGTGTGCCTTAGGGCTATTTATATATAATAGGGACCAATCAGGTTCCTTTACAAGTGGATAAACATTTTCGCAAAGCCAATCAGGTAAATTACAGCCAAGAATACAGAATAAATTTGAAACAAAATAAGCCAATCAATTGCGAGCAGGACACAAGTACACCAAAGAATAAATAGAAATAAAAAGAGAGTGAAGTAGCCAATAAACGAGCGCGGGGGGGGGTGCAAAGGTTATCTCTACATAAGTCAGAGAGAAGGACCAATCCGGTAAAAGCCAAAACGAAGATCGAAACAAAGAGCCTCAAGCCAGGGTCCACTCAGAGAACCCAAAAGCTTTTAGTGCACGTACCTAAGCAGGTTATCCCAGCTAGTAAAGTCCATAGGGTCCTTGTCACCATTAAGGAGTTTGCTTCTCTGCTCTTTGTAAATCTCTAAAGTTTCAAGAAAATCGAGCTTCCTCCAGTCGAAGGTACGGTGGAGAACTTCGAAGTTGTCAGGTTTAGCGTCATGTCCAGTCTGTATAATATGCTGCGCGAAGGAAGAAGCTTCCGGATTGTAGTTGCGGATGTACCTGAAATGATCTTTGATCCTGGTAGTAATCATCCTCCGTGTCTGCCCGATGTAAAAGGAGTCACACGTCCCGCAATTTAATTTGTACACGCCAGAGCTTTGGTCAGGTTGTATTTTATCCTTGGCCGACCCCAGGAGTCTCCTGAGAGTGTGCGAGCTTCTATAGGAGATCCTGTGTCCAAATCTTCTGGCGATTTTGTCAAGTCCTTTACTGAATGTTCCAGGGTGGTTGCTTGAAGTATTACCTTTTTCCTTGTATGTTTTCTGATGAGGTTTCCAGAATACATACGTATCCATCGCGTAGCGTCCGAAATACGTATCCAGGCGTAATAAATATTTTGTTGTGGAAAAGTGGTTTTGGCTCATTGTGTTACCATTGATGTTATTTATCCACAGTTAAGGTAATTTGGTTTTTTATGTTGTTATATGCTCCTTTCTTCCTCTACTTAATAGTGGCAGTGGTTTTAAATAATTTTTAAGTCATTCCAAACCTCTCTTTGTTGCAAGAATGAGAAATTCAAACGGAAACTTTAACAAATTAAAAGATTTCTCAATGCAGAAGGGCTTGTGAGATGTATGAACTTTAAAATGAGATCAAAATCATCAGTGTTGATGGAGCAGTTCATTAAGTTAATGATTATTATCATAGCTTCATTTTAAAGAAAATATATTAAATTTTTTTAAATTTTTACATTTTTTATTATATAACATCTGAGCTAGTTAAAAAAAACAAATTTATCAGTTTCTTTGTGTGTTAACTTTGTTGGCATTTCGTGATCAAATATTTGTGGTAAACACAAACCCAAAGCTGTGTTTGGAAATAACCGTCAGCGCTTTTCAAATCTTTTATTGTTCAGTCATGGCATATTCAAACAGAAACATTAACCAAACAACGGCTTTCTCAATGAGCAACAAGTCACAATTACGCTTTTCAGGAGTATTGATCCAGTGTTGGATTATGTAATGGAACTTGATTAACATGTAGTTCGTTTAAAGAGCAACCAACAGAAGTGAACATTACTACAGGAAAGCACAGACAAATTAAGATATTTAACCTGAAATAAATTAATGAAGCCATAAACAGTTTACTTCACAGATGGGATGTCCGTCTGTAGACACTATTCCAGCAATGCCTTGCGTTACAATGGAGAGAGCAGAGAATAGTTACTTTCTCTTCTATCTGGGAGAGAGTGGGCGTAGCGTATTATTGGAAGAGACAAATCAACCTTGCATTGGGGAAAACGCGTGCTACGTTTCGGCTCTGCACGTGCTCTATACATTGTTGGGATCGTGTACATGGAGGATGCAGCGATAGACGATTATAGAAAAAGAAGATCGGTCCCGATTGCCTAAGCCAAAATTATTTCTTTATTAGTAGAGAGCTTATTATTTACTATAATAACTTAAAACGAATTAATTTTTTCACGTTCTATTTTCATCAATCGATAAATATGAGACAGAGCACGTTCGAAGGTGAGATACTCGGATGAGGTATATTAGCACGTGTTCTAATATTACTATAAGGATACCCCCTTAAAATTTTCAATGCTAATATATGGCATGTAATATATCAAACAACTGTAACGACGTGTCATGAATGAATATAATGAGTAATTAATGCTACTCGCTATTGGTTGTAGTACATAGTTTAATGGTAACATATGGTACCATTAGAAACTTTCAGTGCTGAGATATGGCATGTAATATATCAAACAACTTGTAATGACTGTGTCATGAATGAGTATGAGTAATTAATGGTGGACAAAATTATTTTAGTAGTATTATTAGGAACTTTTAATGCTAAGATATGGCATGTAATATATCTAACAACTCTTACAATATTAAAGGAGTAATTACCTTAGAGTGTGGATGTGAAGACTAACACAAGAGAGACAACCAGCCACTTTTCCACAAAGAATTTAATACACATGTATGTACATTTCTTTGGTCGCTACGCGACCTTCTTTCCGCATGACTGAATTGATAGTAAGTTTACACCAGTATTTATGAATCCGCACAGCGGTCTCAATGCCGCGACGACGACAACCATTCACGCAATTAACGGACTTTAAACGAGGTCGAATTATTGGCCTCTCCAAGGCTGGATGGCCAACCAGACGGATTGCTATCCATGTGTCGCGGGACGTACGGACGGTAGCCCGATGTTAGAGGCAATGGCGAGAGGAAGGCACACACGCCAGAAGACCAGGCTCTGGGGCCCGGAGAACCAAATACTGCAAACAGCGCTAGCGGACAGAACCATCACCCTGCGGCAACTGCGCAACAGCGTCACTATTCCCCGGTACTGCTCCAGTGTCAATAGCGGCAATAGCACGCCGGTTACACGACCCGACAATGTCTACCAGGCGTCCATTGTTGTATCTTCCTTTGACACCTGAGCACCGCGCGATACGACTGCAGTTGCGTCGTGAACGAGTGGGCTGGCGAATGGAATGGCGCCCGGTGGTCTTCAGCGACGAATTCCACTTTTGTTTGGAACGTGCATCCGGTATCGCCATCGTGGACCAACACCCAGGATCATGTCTGGGATGCCATCGGCTACGATACCAGAACGCCTTTAGTCACCATCCAAGGCACCCTGACAGCAGCACGGTACGTCACAGAGATTCTACAGCCCGTATTACTGGCCTTTCTGCACACCATACCCGGCGCAGTCTTTTCGCAGGATAACGCCAGACCGCACACGGCAAACATGAGCATGGCATGTCTGCATGATGTCGACTGCCTGCCATGGCCCGCGAGTTTCACCAGGCCTGGGCAGGCGTACACCTGCGGCTGGAACAATGCATAGCAGCTAGAGGTGGAGCCACAACCTACTGATGCTGCTTTCCGTTGGCACACCCTGTACAAACGAGTGCACGTCTTGGCTCCATAACGTAATAAAGGTGTGTTCAGATGTATCTCTTGCTGTACATTTGCTTTTGGCTCATTTAACTCCCTGTGGCTGGGGCAATTTCATTGCAAAGCAGTGTAGTTCTCGGTGTCCATGGCTGATGTTTCGCTGCTATAACACGACAATAGCAGTTAAAAGTTATTGCTGTAAAATCTCATTAATAACTCGTTCTCAATTTCCAAGTCATTCTTTTAAGCGTTTCACAAGAACTGTGCTATTTCTGAAATAACTCCTCCATTTTCAAATTAGTTATTTATAAATTGATAGAAAATGCGCAACTTGTCTTCTTCTGTTAAGATTAACCTTTTAGCCCTTTTTGAATATTTAATTTTAAAAGGAAATGGTGCGCTTTCTTTCGGAATGGAATCCATGTTAAATAAATACTGAAAAGCAAAACAACGCTTTTAGTTTGTGAACTTTATGATGTAGACGTTCAGAATTGTAATATTTCGTTGTTTTGAAAGAAAAAAAAATATAAGAAAAATTGTCTAAACTCGTTTTGCGTGTTCAAGTTCTAAATGATATTAGAATGAGAAATTTTTATATTTTGCTTCCAATTAAAATATTCTGAGAAGTTTCCTCTTAAATTAAACACTGCTCGTATGTTTCTACTATCCCCTTTTTAAATTAATTATCAGAGAGGAAATGAAAGCGGATTCATGGAAAAATATATTGCAAGCACAAACGTGGTCAGTGAAATTTCGACTAAAACAGAGAGCAACAACCTCAACATTTTTTTTCCTCACACGTAAAGTAGATATTCTAATCTTCTTTAGAGTTTATTTAAAACTCAAATGTTAAAACATCGTGCAAGAGCTCTATTTCCATCACAAATAATAATAAAAATTTTAACCATGAAATGCAAAATTTAAGCTGCTTTTTATGGGTAACGCTATACAGGACATTGCGTTGTTGAGCTCAATAGAATCTATCGATTCAGAACTCTTTCGATATGAACATTCAGTTTTGTTCTGAGAAATCAATATTCTATACCAAAATGCATATTGAATTTAGATGGTAAAATTTTCATAAATGCACAGTAAAAACAGCTTTTATTGCCTCATTACGCTGAAACCTTTTGCTTTTATGATGCCGATCAATTTTTTGGCAGAGTTTCCAATAGATATTGACAAATATTACGAGATTTGTTCTACTCTTCGGATTCAACGCAGAACGGAATTCGGCTTTGTACTGTAGAATGCTTCTCCGCATGCATCTCCCCACTCAAGATTCTGTTTCATCCAAAAATATGCTCTACTCTTTTGGGTTGACATCGAAACTCTAGATGACCATAATAATGTTTCCTTACTCATGTCTATAAACATCTCTGTTACCGCTCAGTTAAATGAGTAGCTTACGTGTTAATTCTGCCCACTCCATGCAGCAAATCAAGGAGGGTGTACAAAGGTGTAAGACGCACTCTTTTTCTGTGCGCAAACATACCTACCTGAAAAAACATGGCGGTTAGGAGAGAAACAAAATCGTTTACGACGGCCGCCAAAGAATTGCAGTTAGAGCAGTGTTATTCAACACAAAACCTTAATTTTGCTGTATAATTATTCGTTTCGAAATAATTTATAAGCTGAGATTAGCATCCATGAAAACTTTTTTTTTATTTAAAATTATAAAGCACCGCGATACATACCCCCTCACTAACGCAACGTATCACTCAACAGCCTTGCCCTCATTTCATATGACGCCAGCCAGGAAAAGTTACGAAGATTACCGAATTAATTAATAAAATGAAATAATAAATTAAGGAAATAGTTATTAATTACTATCCGGGTTTTTTTTTACTGGAAGGCAATTACTTTATTTTAATAATCCATTTTTAGAAACTAAGTTTGTTTAGAAACTTGAGAATCCATTCAATTGTCGTCTGCTGCTATCTTCATTGCTTTCATGTGAAGTGCTTATTGCTGAGTAGTAGAAGAAAGAAGTTCCATCAAGCGCATTAATACACACACACACACACACACACACATCCAATGAAGTTTAACAATAAAGTCTTTGTATAGCTATGTGTGCTCAAATGTTTTAGTTTTCGCGGTTTATTTTGAGAGAAACAAAATTTCGCAATTTCTTATTTTGCAAGCATCAATAGTAGCTTCAGATGAGTAATATATTTCAATTTGGTGGGAATCAGTAAGGTACATGTTCGTGTACTTCCCTTGTGAGTACAACGTTTCGTGCAGAATAATGTTTTCTCATGCGGTATTCTCTATCGTCTCGTGCAGAATAATGTTTTCTCATACACTTTTGGCAAACGTTCATGATTTTCACCGAAATGCACCCACATGGGTGCATTTACACATTCGTGCACACTTTTTGCCAAACTTTCAAGATTTGCACCGAAATGCACCCTTAATTGCACTAAATGTATCATCTTGCATTCCTACTCTAGCAATTATTTTTTTCAAGCCCTGTGTATGCGCTTCTCTTTACCAAATGTTGTGACGTTTTGCATGAGTAAAAGACCTGTTTCACCATCAATAGAGGGGCAACACCCTCAATAATAAAGCAGTATACAGGATGGATACAAAAATGAGTCCCCCTTTTATTTTCGTAACCGAAGCAGATATATCAATTTTGATGAATCCAATGAATAGGAAGTTGTGGGTGACCTATCCCATGGTGCACTTTCCATCATCCCAAATATGCAGATTAAGACACATTCAAATTCTATCTTAAAAACCGTACCAAATATACGAAAAATTCAAATGGCCCACGTGCCTGGCAATTACACGATACGACCAACGAGCCTCATGCAGTCCCACAATGCGACCTCTATCAAATGCTGTCAATCGGTGGATAAGATGTCTAACGGGTCTGCGAGGCATCACGGGTGCTTTGTACAGTACAGAAATCCTCTCTGAACGTCTTGCGTAACTGTCGGACTCACAGCAGTTGACTGGTAACAACTTAACAACATGGCGGCGACATCACGAATGCACTCTGGTGAGCGTTCTAGACATTACAGATCCTTGTGAATCTAATCGTTTACTCACACATCAATGGTATGCATGTGTACCGAAATAGGATAATATTGGACCACTTTTTTGTCAGCCAGTGTATATTTACTATATTGCGTTGTGTTTTAACTAAACCATAAGCTTTCTTTATCACGAACAAATTATCGTCATACAAAGAACTAGATTATCAGCGTTCTTGCAACTAGATTTTATGATCAACTTATTCTCCCGCCGCGACAAAGTTTTTGTCAGAAGAACTAAGGTAGCATTCGCGATCTGAAACAACAACCTATGAAAGGGTTTCCAGGTGATTCCTTTTCATTTCAATTTGACCGCAGAATAACTTAAATGATCAGACTTCTTCCAAACAATAATTCTCGCTGCCGGACTTACTTTGAGAGCACAGCTATTCCAATCCGACATGAGAGGAACAATCCTCATCGCTCCACCGCTTGCTTGAAGATGAATAAAAATAACTCCAAAACAAAGCAAAGTAAAACATTATAACAATTTTAAACATACTTAATTATTCCTCAAAAGCGAATGCTTGCACTAATACTAAGAATTTTATGTCAAGCGGTGGAACAATGAGGAGCCCCATGGCTAATTACATCGTTTAACAACATTAAGACAACAATTACATTGATGGAAAAAATTACTATAAGAAAGCAAAAGAATAATTGACCAATCAAACTAAAATAATTAGATAATTATATTTTCTATATATATATATAAGAAGAAATTGACTGAGTGAGTGAGTGATCAACGCACAGCCCAAACCATAAGACCTAGAAACTTGAAATTTTGTACAGAGATTCTCTACAAATTGTAAGTGAGCACTAAGAAGGGGTTTTTCGAAATTCAACCCCCAAGGGGAGGAAAAGGGGGGTTGAAAGTTTGTTAACGCATTAACTGGTGTTGCACTGTATTCTTAACACAGTAACTGGTGTGGCACTACATAATTAACCATATTAACCACTTTTAGGGAGGGGGGTAACGAATTATTAACAACGAGCATAAATATGATTATGCAATGACAGGACATGGATAAGGCAGTGTTTATCGAGGAGGCTAAGGAATCACACGGGTCTCCCTTGAGCTCCCTAAAAACGTCCAGAAGACTGGTGAAAATTTGTGTATTTGGCAAAAAAAGAGAAAGAACGAGTATTGATCAGTGAAATTTGCAACAGAAAGATAAAAAGCTATCCGGGCATTGGAAACATCTGAACACAGAGCAGGAGGGTATAAGAGCTTCTACGTCAAGGGCAAGGGAAATTTTAAAAGACAGGTATAAAGTATCCACTGATGCTCCATGGGGGTGATGATGGATAACACTTTAATCTGAGACAGAACAACAAGAGGGTAAGTAAAGTCCCGGGCAAAGTGTGCAATATAAGTAAGTTCATTAAGAATGATGGTTCCATTCCACCTCTGAGAATTATAAAACAGAATTGTGTTTGTAACAATACGTAGAATTCCTGTGTTCGGGCTTTTCTTAGAAGTTAACAATTTCTTGGAAATATTTAATAATGATCCGTAACTGGAGATAATGGAGAGTTAGCAGACTATTGAGAAAGATTGAAAGATGACAGAGGACGCAGTCCCTTCGTTCGAGCTACAGTTGACGACATAACCGATAACAAAGCATACATGAACGCAACTCTTCAAACCAACAACCATATGGTGCTATGTCCTATAATAATCTTTCGAAGGATTATAATACTAATTCATATCTATCGAAATGCCAGCGAAGAAATGAATGAGTATTGGGCAGAGATGACAAAAAGTTATCTGGGCATCGGAAACATCTGAACAACTGCTTCGTCTATAGAAAGAAATTGTAGAATTACTGAAAACAAATTTATTATTTAACTTTATAATGTTGTTCTGTTTAACCTACAACTGTAATTATCTCGGGCAAGGCCGGGTGCCTCTGCTAGTAATACATAAACTAAAATCCTAAATGGAGCTACATACCTCCCACTTAACTTCCATAATTATAATTAATTATAGTATCTAACGAACTACAGGTGAGGGTGCTAATTCAAAACAGATCCATGGAGATCCAATTCAAAATAACCTAATTACTTGTACATCGTGCCTCTATTGAGATTGTGCAACAGATTGTCTTCGTCTCAAATTATACCGCAGCTGCTTTTCTACAAGCCTCCCTGCCTACACACAGAAAATAGAAAATTTTTGAGTTGCTGTTCATGGCACCGCAAACCGCAGAGCTCTAGGACTATTAATTTCCTTACAATTAACATTTGAAGTCAGGGTGGTTTCATGTGGACACTCTGTATGTAATGTGCGTTCATTAAGGAATATAATATGATATCGATCACTAAGAAAAAAAATCGTTCGAATCTATTATTTTATAGAAAAACACGGTGGCCAATATAGTAAGAAAAAATAAATTTCTCTCTAATGAAATCTAAGTAAGCTCGATATTAAATAGGTCCACGATGAAATTGCGATTCGAGGAAGAACTAATTGGTGCCAGATATAGAAGGAAAGAAAAATGAGACGCAAAAACCCCTGGTGAACACAAATTGAACGCTTCAGGTAGAAACCATCCTTTGTCAAAGGAAAAAAAAAATAATAAGGACGATGATGATGGGATGGCCTTTTCTTAGAAGTCAGGTAAGCAATTATTACTTGCAACTTGTCAACATGTTGCGATCATGCTGGGCTTACCAATGATAACGTAATAATTAAAAGTCATTTAATAAGAATTAGCTAATGGCAAACTTTAATAGTTGAATAAACTTAGTTGCTTTACGGTTCATATACAATTTCTTATTAAGAATTTTTCTCAAAGTGTTGTGATATAAGGATACCTAAGGTTGAGTTATAATTGCACCAACTGCTAATTTCGGCTTGAATCATCTTGACTCATAAGAATATCATCTTTATTTTCAAAAGTTACCACAACAAACTTTTCACGATAAATATGACATTAAGCGCAGAAACAATAATGTAATAACGAAGTCACTATGGTAACAGTGTTGTCAGCCAGAAATGGACCATTGGCAAATCGATTCAAAAGAGCCATGTGGTTGAAAAGTAGAAAATGTAGTAGTCGAAATCTCTCCATAAAATATTATTAGATTGGATATGTAAGTTATTATAAAAATTGGAGCTTAATTCCAGAACAAATTGAACATTATTGAATTCATAAATAAAAAAAATATTTTCCTCAATTCTGTTTCCTTGTATCTGTCAACACGAAATCTTTAATTAGAAATTCGAGCTAGACAACGAGGGAAACAAAAGTTATAATTTTCCGGCATTTATTAAATAGGTGCTAGAGATTTATTTCCAGTTTGTTTGAAGGAATTATGTTTTAATTAAGCTGACATCCGTTTTATTTTCTCATTGGGCGGTGATTGAATTTGTAGTGTGGTTCTCGCTTCTCCGTCCTTTCATTACATGGTTCACTTGACGTAATGAATCATTTATTTCCACCCATAAAATGAACGGCATTAATTCTGTAGTGACTGCATTAATAATCTTAATGATCCAATTTATTCTGTTAATTATCAATTCATCATCTATCAACTACTTTTGCTTCTGTTGCTAGCACGGTTATTAAATTGCTCTTGTCTCAGTCTGTCAAATTAAGTTGTTTTTTTTTGCTGGAAATAATTATTTTTTGGAACTTTTTTCCATCAATCATTTAACTTTTATGTTATTGGCTTATTTTATCGTATACGCAGACATTAAATCTCAAACATTGCAACAAAGCACAGCCATTTGTTACCAATGTAAGATAATAGCGCATGAAAATTAGGATGCTCATAAATTGTTGAACGCATTCGAGGGATAAACAGTAAAAGAATCAAAGAACTTATTCAACTTTACATCAAATAATTCATTAAGGAATGACATAACCAAGTGTCGAATGGCTAAACTAATCGCCGTCACATAAACCATTAGAAGCATAAATTTTTCCAAACATTATGAATGTTCTTGAAAAATAATTATTCAAGAAAAAAAAAATAACCTACAGATGATGACCTTTATAATTAATGTTCTGTTTGTTTATCTTGTGAAATTCATGGAACCTAATCAATTACACAGTTCTAAACAGTTTCAACATTTTTATCAGTTTCGGGAATGAAAAGTCCCATTTTTAATGAACTTCACATACTGAATTCAAATATAACAATGAAATTTGTAAATTCGCTCTAGTTTTTATGCAAACGAAAAGTTTACATTTTTCAACTATGGGCAAAAGTACATACAAAATGCGCCAAAACTTAATATCTAGGCCCATAGGGGGAGGCCATGGCCTGGTGGGCTTTCACTAATAAGACGAGGGGCGTTCAAAATTGATCTGGACTTTATTTTTTATTAATTTCATTGTTGTAAAAATCTAAACTTTCATTGTTGGGATGATTACCGCCTGTCATGCAAGCTCATCCGGTTACCATGACAACCGATTGTTTGTTTAAACAAAATGCGGACAGCGATGTGTCGACCAAAGTGATGTAAAAACATAAGTTTCTCCACAACGAAGGTGTGAAAACATCTGAAATTCATCAGATTTCAAAGACAGTTCACTGAGTCATGTTTGTCTAGATCATCCGTCTTTGCTTGCACAAAGTTTGAAGGAGGACGAGAATCCACCGGAAATGAACCTCATAAGGCAAGGCCAGCAATTGCTGTCAATGATGGCATCATCGCACGAACAAATGAGCTGATACGGGACAACAGGCGGATTCATGTCCGAGAATTGGTTTTAAAAACTTTATGGGTTCCTTAGCTCTCAAAATAACACAAAAAAGTTGGTACTTTATACGGCATTTTTACGCGAAAACGGAGTTTAAAGTTGATACAGTCGAAAATAGCGAAATTAGGAATGTTAGATAAAAAGATGTCAAATAACGTATTTAAATTCAAATCATAATTATTTTTTCACATTGTGCTAAATAAAACAACAGAAATAATCTTAAGAAATCATTTATTTATTTCAATAAATTTCAATTCACAATAAATGTTCAAAGTGCCGCAATGCACAGACGGCACCGACGCAAAAAAATTACCGCGCAAATCTCGGAAGGCTTGGGTTTTTTGTCGTATTATTTCTTGAGCTTCATTTAATTTAGTTTTTAACTCCTCTAAACTCGAGAATTCGTGATGGTACACCAATCCCTTATAGTATCCCCAGATAAAAAAAAGCTATGGGGTTCATGTCAGGGGACCTTGGAGGCCAGGCGATTGGTGCATTACGGCCAATCCACCTCACTAGGAAAGGCTCGTTCAAATGGCCTCTAACCTCTCTAGCAAAGTGGCAAGGGTCACCGTCGCACTGAAATATCATGTTCTGGCGTGTTGATAAAGTGACATTCGAATCTGCCATGGCCTCCACAAAATCATTTTGTAAAAAATTTAAATAATTTTCACCATTTAATCTCGTTGGGAGTTCTTTTGGGCCAATTAGTTCTCTGCCCGTTCACAAATTCACACTAAATACGTTATTTTACATCTTTTTATCAAACATTCCTAATTTCACTATTTTCGACTTTAAACTCCGTAAAAATGCCCTATAAAGTACCAACTTTTTTGTGTTATTTTGAGAGCTAAGGAACCCATAAAGTTTTTAAAATTATCAGGAAGTTATTCAGTCAGGGTTAAGTAATTTTTTTTTCAAGATGAAATCAAGTAATAATTACTCTCAAACAGAAATTTTATTTTTGTGATCAAAATCTGAGCTAGTAGTAGTTAGAATTTTAGTGTTTAGGGTTGTTACAGACGAACACACATGCTAGCCATAATACTAACAAAGAAAATCTCAAAGAATTACTTCACAGAAAAAGTTATAGCTAAAACTGTCCAAAATTTAAAAAAATCTGAAAATAAAACAAAAAATTCATATCTCGAAAACTACAAAAAATCGCCCAACATACATGGGGTCCAGACCACAGACCTTCGTTGGTACAGGTTACATGGGACACCCTGTATAGATAGGAAAAGAAAATCAAATTACACTAGCGGATATTAAGAGAGAGAATTGTTAGTAAAGAGAACTTTAATTTGCATTGGCCTACCACTCACTAAGAGTGAAGACCTATGTGTTGTTTTCCGAAACTCAAATTTTTTTTTCTGAATCGATTTTAAAACTCATGAAAAAAAAAATTCCGCTTGTACGCATGTGGCCAATTTTGTACAGCTAACTCCTCCGAAACGGCAAATAGCAGAACCAAATAAAAATTGCACACACTTTAGAGGGTACCTTTAATTGTGCCTTGGCGTATTTTTTATGTCAATTGGGTAAGCCTTTTTAGAGATATTAATTTCTAAATATTAAAAATGGCTGTAGCGTTCAAACCAGCAGACCAAACTCAATAAACTCGACATATAGGAACTTCCCATTAAGGCGACTTTTTTTTTGTAAATGACTTGTTTGGCTCTGATGAGCCGTTTTGAATTATTAATGACCAATCTCCTCACCCCCCTCCCCAACAGACTTTATTTTTCAATAATGATCCTGTACTTAGGGGGATTTTTAAACTATGCATTGACGTATTTTTCATGGAAATGGGCTAAGCCTTTTTAGAGAAATTGTTTTTTCTAAAAGTGAAGAAATGGCAGAAGCAACCTTTTTGGAAAAGAAACTGGTTGGTTGCGAAAAGCCATTTTGAAGTAATTAAGGTTTTAAGGACCGCCAACTCCCCCCCCCCCCTCTACCGGAAAAAAAAATTCTTTTTGAATCCATTTCATGACCTGGTGGTAGGCCTGCGCGAATGTACCATTGCGCTATTACAATCCATTTCTATTTTTCTTTGAAGTAAGAAGTATATAGCTTACGCATTGCTTTACTTTGGAGCAAAAACATCATGTTGTCATATGGTCAGACTCAATTTTTTTCATTAATTTAAGACCTGACTCGATGATTTTCATTTCCCAGATGCCACGAAGATATCTCCACCCACAGCACAAGCCAAAACGGAAAGTCTGGGGTAAGGAAAAAATGGCAGAAGCTGTAAAGCAGATTCGAGAGAAGGTGGGAGCCAAAAAAAGCTGCAAAATTGTTTTCGAGGAACTTCAAACTGCCTTGAAAAGAAGTGTCACACGGCGAGGAACTTTTGTCGTTAGGTTTTAAGATTCTTTTCATGATGTTTTTTATGATTTTTCTACTTTATATCACGTTTTTATGATAGTTTTGAGCTCCATTTTTGTCCTCCTAAATTTACTTATCAATAAATTCTTAATGCTCCTTGTTGTTCTAACATTAAATAATTTCATTTTCTCATTAAAATCCTTGAAGGGGGCCATGGCATATTACTTGCATTTTTCTATCAGAGTTTCCTTATTTCATGAAAATCTCGTTATTGGGTTTACCTAGGCGATGGTAAACAATTCATCATTTCAGAACTTATAAACTGATATGCATGCCAATCAAATGGTAACACGTCGAAGTTCGCATTCCGATGCGTATCTCTTCCAATTTCCTCAGGATATAACACCGTGGATATGATAGTTCATCCTAAACTTTCCGGATGGATATGTGACAAGCAACGATAACATCTCTTTCAAAGTCATTAAGCTCTATTCACTTTGCCATTTTACGTTAAAAAATAATATTAAATGAACTTCGACGATAAGTTCATCATGTCCGAAACAAATAAAGGGATCAGGTAAAGTATTAGCCATGAGTAGTGATGTACGCCAAATTACAAGATAAAAGGGCCGAACTGATACCTATGGGAACATAATTTTAAGACAGTGAATATAATTAAGGAGTCTCATTTACATACATTATTTTTGAAGTTTATGCATTTTCGAAGATTTTATAATAACTTTTGTTCTAACACTTGTAATTCCTGACTTAAACTTCATTAGCATTTCTTCATCTTTAACAACAACAATGTGTCCAAACCCAAAATCCACACAAGTTAAATTAAGTGTTAAACTAAATTAAGAAGCAGATGCAACTCGTTTAGAGATTTGGAGGCGTCGTTAAGGCTCTTCTGTTTTGGTTCGGTGTTCTTTAACAGTGAGCCATGAATATAGACCCTAAACCTTAGTAATTAAGAATAAGAATGAAACAGAGAGCTCGAGGCGACAACAAGGAAAAGAGATGATGAGTTTGAGCGCTTTAAGAACAGCCGTGTAATTGCTTAACAAGATTACAAGTCATTGGCTCTTAAGAGAATCCACACACACAGGCGCACACGCACACAAATACCTTTAAACATTCGAAGAAGCCAATCACGAAGCTAATTCACCATATTCATCCTTCAGGAAAAGCCTAACGTTTTTCTTAAATACCGGGACACTTCGTGCAAGAAATGTTTTTTTTTTATGAGAAAAAATTTAGTTTGTATAATAAATTTCAGGTTGATTAGCTTCAAGCCACTTGTAAACTGTAAGTGAATTTTGAATTCAATAAAAGCTAAGATCATTATAAATAAATATTTTAAATAATGTTCTTACTTGAAGCCTTTGTTACAACGTCATTAATCTGTATGGAATCCATATATAAATTTAGAAACCTTGGCATGGAGCGTTTAAAAATACTTAAATTTGGTATTTATTCATATATATCTCTTTAACTAATCTATGTACTTAAATCTGTATCAGGTTTATGCTAGATGTACAGGGTGGTTGTAATTAAAGTGACACCATTTAGACTTTTCTAGCGGCCGTTCTGGAAATCAGATTTTGACGAAACTTGAGATATATGTTATACAGACCATCGGGAAGAGAATTTTGCAATAAAAAAAATTAGTTCACATTTTGACCGCTACGTCAAAATAAGGCGCATGAATAATAACAAAATCAAGTTAGAAGCAGGGAAATTTATAAAATTTATAAATATTATTGCATGTTCCACAGTAGAGTGAAGGGTTTCCTGAGGAATCGCAGTGATATGGCGTATTATGCTTGCTTTCAATTCAGGCACAGTCCGTATTCTTCCTCTATAGACATTATCTTTCAAATATCTCCACAACCAGAAGTCACAAGGGTTTAAGTCCGGTGAACGAGGAGGCCATGCAGTTGCTAAAGTTCTCGAAATCACCCGATCATCTCCAAAAATGAGCATGAAGCAGTTCCTTCACTTATCGTGCAATGTGGGGTGTTGCACCATCTTGCATAAAGACAGTAGTGTCTAAACAGGAATGACTTTCTGTTGCAGAAGTTCGCAGTAACGAGCACCAGTGATTGAACATCTTTTAGTGCCTTGAGGAGTATTCTCTTCAAAGAAAAAGGGGCCAAGAATGAAATGTGAAGTGAATCCGCACCATACAGTCACTTAATCAGAGTGCAAAAGCTTTTCATGCACAACCATCGGCTTTCAGTACCCCAGATGCGACAGTTTTGAGCATTCACTGCTCCGTCTAGTGTGAAATGCGCTTCATCTGACCACGGCCATGCATTATCGACAGAAACTGGCAAGCAAAATCAGTGCGTTTTTTCGGATATTCATGAAGCAACTTTTGAACCACCTGGATCTTGTATGGATACTACTTTAAAATGGAACGCAAAACTTTTTGTACCGTAGACCACGAAATAGACAAATCACGTGATACGGCTCGAGCACTTGCTGAAGAATATTGGGAACTTGAAGCACTCTTCCACAGTCTCATTTGCAATTAGTTTCCTTCCTCTCCCTGGCAGCACACCCAACTCACCAGTTTACTTCAAATTTCTTCATCATCTTTTTTTTAAACCATTAATGGACATAGGCCCATTTCGCAAGTTTTTCAAACGTCGATATTCTCTTAGTGCAGCAGAAGCATTATTGTTGCGTTGGTAAAACAACTTCACCCATAAAGTTAGATCCTTTTTAGCTAAAGCCATCTTGAAGAATGACTTTACATTTAATTTCACTGTCATTGTAAAGCTTTTCTAATTTTACATCTCATTTGCATAACGTCTCTGATTGAGTAAAAATTCTCAGATAGTTTCTTACATGACCAGCGCCATATTTTGACGTAGCGGTCAAAATGTGAACTAATTTTTTTATTACAAAATTCTCTTCCCCATGGTCTGTATAACATATATCTCAAGTTTCGTCAAAATCTGATTACCAGAACGGACACTAGAAGGATGTAAATGGTGCCACTTTAATTATAACCACCCTGTACATTAAAAAATATATACCATTGCTTATTATTTGGTTTGCTTTCTTGATTAACAAATGTAAACGCTAAATTGTAAACATTCTATTGAGGAGCTTTACCTGTGAAGCAGAAATACATTTGTACATTTATTAATAAAACATAATCCTCCCGAGTAATGTATAGGCAAGTACCGGACCCTGCGATCATCTATTTTTACCCCTTTGTCTGCACCTCCTACCCCCTCCCCAAGTTTTTTAAACAAAAAATTAATTTTATCGAATATAGTTTGTTGAGAATGTAAAAGAGCTCTATCGTCTTTCCTTTCTCATCATTTCCGAGCGAATGACATATCACATGCCATATGTTTCCTTAGTTCTAAAGACCAAGTGACTGCCACCTCCGCAACTCCGACCCCACTGAAACAATTGGGTCTAAACTTCATAGTAATGTAGATTTTGCCTAGAAGAATCTAAATGAAACAGAGATCTTTTGTCCCCTCTGACTCCCACCCGTAAATCCGCACCAATCAAAACAAAACTAAATAGTGAAGGTAGACATGCACATAGTAAGCAAAGTTCCGAATTTCAACCTTCTACCTCAAATAATGTAGACGTTCATAGTAAAATCAATAAGTAGATCCCTTCTTCCGATACTTAATAATATAGATTATGAACAACTGAGCAAGCGTGAAAAAGCGATCGTCGCGTGCGCGTGCTCACTTTGACAATACTTACACTATTACTTTCTGTTTATCTTTTATTTATTCTTGACGAATCGATTGTTATACGACATGCCATTATCGGAAATCGACTTGAAGGGGTTCACGAAAAATCCTGAAAAGTTGATATATCCGAGCTTGATGGTCACATTTCTGGAAAGAGAATTTGAAAAAGTTAATCCGTTTTCAAGTTATCGCGTACATGGTGGACGGCCGAATAAACGTACAGACCAAGCGTGCATTCTTATAAGTAGCTTTTTGCTAACGCTCCTAATAAAACGCTAAACAATAGATTTTCAAGTTTTTTCCAAAACCCTTACCTTTTGAGGGGAATACAGTTTTCTGCACAAGAAAAGAACCTTCAGGAATTTAAGTAACGGGAATACAGTTTTCTATCCATTTGTTTAGAGCTGTTCGTTTTGTTAGTCGATTTTTGAAAAATAAAAATATCAAGCAAAAAGGCCAGATTTGGGGAACCACAATTCTTCGACTTGGCACCACGATAATGCGCCTTCTTACACATCGATACTTGTACGCAAATTTATGACCAAAATCTCAACAAATTTCATCGGCCAAGCAGCGCATTCTCCAAATATGGACTTTATGACTTTTTTCTGTTACTCAAACCCAAATTACCACTTCGTGGAAGAAGTTTTGAATCCATAAAACAAAATTCGCAGAAGCGCTGAACTCCATACAAGAAGGCTACTTTTGGTGACTGATTCAATAAGCAGAAGACTTCAATAACGAAAACGACTACATCAAACAAATTTCCAAGCAGAACGATTACAGCCGGAATAGGAAGTTCAAAAAGATGATGTCATGTTTTACAAAACTGGTCAACAGAAAGGAGGATACCCAAAGGATAGTCATCCCATACAACCAACACCTCCTTGAAAGAAAGCCTCACAACTGAAAAGTCACGCAGCAGCTAGTCGACGTGGCAGAGAGTCAATAAGTCCTCGGAAGGTGGTTGCAGGTATCTCGGACCATTCAGCGATCAGTGCATCCCGTAATTCCATCACCGTGCGTGGTGGACGGTCTAGCTTGCGGACATGGCGATCCAGATGGTCCCACAAATGTTCAATGGGGTTGAGGTCCGGGGAGTTTGGTGGCCATGAGAGAAGCTTGAATTCATCCTCATGCTCCTCGAACCAGTCGTGGACAATTTTGGCAGTATGGCAGGGAGCATTGTCCTGTTGAAAGGTGCCATCACCCTGAGGAAACACGATGCGACGATCATCAGGTAACGAACAGCATTCAATGTACCCTCCATACCACGAAAACATCCCCCAAACAGTCACACCTCCCCCACCAACCTGTCGTCTGCCAACGATGGTGTCGGTATGCCTGTTCTCAGATGCTTCCCGGCGAATTCTCCATCGTCCGTCCACTCTGTTCACCAGAAACCGCGACTCGTCAGAGAAAGCAACCCTTTGCCACTCGGCCGAAGTCCAATGGCGATAGTCCATTGCGAATTGGAGGAGTTTTCGCACAGGCGTCCACATGGGTGCTTTTACCATACGCCTGTCCTCCACCGGAGCCCCAACCTAAAGAGGGATCGTTGCACTGTCTTGGTGCTGACACGCCTAGTGGCCCCACTGTTCATTTGCTGTGTCAGTTGCTCAACAGTGGCACGCCGATTGGTCTTGGCCAGGCGTCGTAACTGACGCTCGCTTCTAGGATCGATGGCCCGTGGGGCCCCACAGTTACCTCTTCGGTTGCTCGAAACTGTCTGGTTCGTCCAGTCGCGGTACACCTTCACAACGGCAGCCCTAGAGCAGTTCACAAAGGTGGCCGTTTCTGAAATGCTGCCCCCCCTTGGCCCGATAGCCAATGATCATCCCCTTTTGGAGGTACGACAGGTCACTTGCTCTACCCATGACGGCGACAATTGCTGTGTTAACGGATGCTACTACACTTCTACTGTTGTCAGCTTTTAATGATATGCAATGGTTTTTCATCTGCATACCATGGGACGTTCCAACATGTTCGAGGAGAGGTGTGTCCCGACCCTGTATGTTTTCCGGATTTTTACCGGATTTTCTTTTGGTTTTCATAAATTAACATAAAAACTCGCATGTCGCATTAAAAAAGATGATATAGAACTTCATTTTTCGTCTCTCGATTAAAAAAAAAAAAAGGAGCCCGAGCAAAGCTGGATATATAGCTAGTTTTATATATTTTACGTATTCCAAAATTTTGCGCTCAAGATTTTGTAATAAAATATCTTATGTTCATTTTTCTACTTAATTACTTATTTATTCTCAGCCTTCAATCCTTCCATATTATACCTTACGGCTAAGAAGCCTTTATTACATTCTTAATTACGTTGTGGCTTATAATTTTGTCGGTGAGTGTACTTGTCAAGAATGTAAATCCATGACAAAACTAGGAATAAGAGGCGAGAGAGGTCGGAATCGTATATGTACAGAAAACTCGCCATTTCATAGCATTATCGATTTTTTTTCGCTTGTAAGAATGCTTTGGCCATTTCTTTATTCTTAGATAAAATAATATCTCCTAAACGGCTCAACAAAAAAATAAGTTTAGCCACAGTTTGAGAAGTGCGTTAAATGTCATTTGGCTCTGCTTGGCATTGCGGAGGAGTGCATTTCATTGATTTCGAAATATATTTTATAATTAGATTTCTATATGAATTAAAGCTTAATTTATATCGAGTTTCATAAACATCGTTATCTTTAATAAAAATTTTATTTCCAATTACTGTCATCGTATATCAAACATATTCCGTTATATGACTTTAAAGTACTCGAATTTTCATTTCGCAATTCGCTCGTTTCCATCTTCAATGTAGGTTGGTTTTATTTAGTTAAAGTTGGTCATTATTTAAAAAAAGCTTTTTTATCATTCTAAGTCAAATTTTAATTCCTTTTATTTAAAAGTTTAAGTCGATTTAATAAAAAAAATATTTTTTTTTTCTTTACTCAGCTCCTGCGTATAATCTTTTTCAAAATATTTGCAGCAAAGAAGAGTCGAACTAAAAAAAAAAAAAAGAAATAAAAATTACTCTTGAAGAAGTTCAACAAAAGTTAATTCCATATAATTAAAGTTTTTAAATTAGGAGCGCTCAAATATTTGAAGAGTAATTTAATATGTGAACATTTTCTTTCTAGCTTAAGGATAATGAAACTGCGCTTAAGCAAAAGTAAAACGAAATTACATTTCAGGATGACAAAGAACGGAATTTTGCTCATTTAGTTTCTTTTTTTTGAAATCTTCCCTTAACTCACTCTTATTTTTAAGGTACTGGATTATTAACCCCATTAGAGAGTTCCTTTTGCTTTAATCCTATCTCATTTAGGGAAAAATGTAGAAAGAAGAAATTTAAATGTCCCCCTGCTTAGCTATGGAACGAATTCAATAAGTGCCGCAAATTTAAAGAGAATGAAAAACATCTAAATACTATATATGAAAAACAGATGTGTAAAAAAAAACAACAAAAAGATTACAAAAATAAATTTACTGAGAAATTTTACAATCAATACTAAGGGATCCTCTATTTATCTTCTCCTAAAATTCATCTGTTCCAACGGAAAATTTTATTGATTTCGTTTCTGTTTACGTGACAAATGGCTTCTCCAAGAAAAGCTAAGTTTACCTGGCTTTTGGGGGAGTTTTTTCCCCTTCCTTTGTCTCAATGTAAACATCCTTATTGCGGAAGCAGTCCGTCATCGTTGCTTTCTTTTCTTTCCCCATTCCCAAAAGTACGGCAAAAACCGACAAGATGGATGCTTAAAACATTGTAAACAGCATTGATCAGGAAATGTTTAAGAAAAAGCAAACATGTAGCTCTTCTTGAGGAGGAATTTTAGTCAATAAAAAGTTTACTGTTGTAGATAATGCCTATAGTAAAAATAATAAGAATTTTGAAGGAAGCTCATTCAATTCTTATCTCTTTAGTCTATAGATGTAGTACTCTTATCATTGCATATTCCTTAGCCTTATGTATAAACTATCTTTGTGTACCATCAAGAAATTTTTCAGGAGGAATTTTATTTACATGTACTTGCTTATCTCTTAAAATGTGTTTTATCTCTTGTATAGAAAATAAAATTTCCTATTCGTTTACTCTTACTTTTGCAGTGTCCAGTGGATGTTTATCTTTCTTCGTTGCCTTTGTTTCAGGCTTCTGTCTGTTTGTTCATTCTATGACGACTCGAAGCTAAAAACGCTACATGTTTATCATCCTGATCATCATATAGATGTATCTGTATTATAGGGACGCTCATCCAACAAAATGAAAGTAGTTTACCGAATTTATAGGCATTCATTTTAAAAGTTGGTCTTTACGTTCCAGAGCACCTTTTAAAGTGATCATATTTTTTTCCATAAAGAGTTTGTTTATTTAATACAAATCATTCCGTACTTTCGCATCAATAACCCGCATCCCTGAATAACCAGTGAAAATTTCGTTTTTATATACAGGGTGATTACATAAGAACTTCACACTTTTAAAAATTTATTACATCAAAGCTATTCAGAATATAGACACACCACATACGGATTCTTAAAGAAAAACTCTTGAAGTTTATTGTGACACCGTGAAAGATGTTCAACATGCCCCCCTGTAGTCGAATTCGTCCCAAACCCGCATTAACATGTCTCCATCAATCCCACGTATCGCTACCGTAATGCGTTCTTTCAGCTCGTCTAGGTCACGGGGAAGGGGTAGGGTGAAGACCTTGTCCTTTACACACCCCCATAAAAAGAAATCACAAGGTGTGAGGTCGGGGCTCCGCGGTGGCCACTTTGCAAGTTCCAGGTTATTGTTTGCTCGACCAATCCACCGCTGTGGGAGAGTGGCATCAAGAAATTCCCGCACCTCTGTCTTCCAGTATGGAGGTGCCCCATCCTGCTGAAAGATAAAGTCGTCACTGTCTTCATGCAATTGTGGCATTAAACAATTAACCAGCATGTTCAGATACGTGTCCCCTCGTCGGTCGGTTCCATGATAAAGAGGGTCCGTAGATTTTCGTTTTGGACACTGCACAAATTCTCTCGAGTTTACAGTCCCCCATATTCGGACGTTCTGTTTGGTAGGTGGCCTCGTCACTAAAAATGAGGCGGTACTTGAAATTAATCTCCGCATCACACAACTCCTGGATCTTAGCACAAAAGTCACGACGAATAATTTTTTCTGATCCACTAAGACTTTGCAGCAATTGAATTTTATAGGGTGTCATTTTCAAACGCTTGTGTAAAATTTTCCAAACAGTTGGTTGCGGAATGTTCAACTCCAAACTTGCCCGTCGGGTGGATTTTTTAGGGCTGCGCAGGAACGTCGTATGGTCACGCTCCACAGTTTCTTCTGAAACACGCGGTCGACCAGGACTTTTCTGTTTACACAAACAGCCAGTGATTTTAAATTTTTGATACCAACCGTAAATCGAATGATTCGCTTGGAGCTGCTTTGCCAAAACGTGTTCGAAATCGTCGTTGAACAGCAGTGATGGAGTTAGTTTGATGAAATTCTAATACGCAAAACGCTTTCTCTTCACCGTTTGCCGCCATTTTTGTCTCGTGTCACGTGCCGCATGGTATCATCCTCAAGTTACGTAATGCTACGTGCAACAATAAACTTCCAGAGTTTTTATATATAAATCCGTGTGTGGTGTGTCTATATTCTGAATAGCTTTGATGTAATAAATTTTTAAAAGTGTGAAGTTCTTTTGTAATCACCCTGTATATAAAAAACAATTTTAAGCCCCCACACCCTTGTATTCCCCATGAACTAAACTCACGAAAATATATGAATTAACGGCATTTTCTTTTCGTAAGTTAGCTATTAAAAAGATCTCTATGTGCTCCTTAATCTTTTGCACTTACAGCGCTATCTACAAATAATTTAAAAAATTATTTTGGGTAAAATCAATCTATTTTTTTTGGTAAAATCCGAATTTTGAAAAAAAAATTGGGGGGTTCCCATCTGAAATTTCAAAGTTGCCCCCTACCCAAATCCCTAATAGGGGTAAAAGAAAAAAATACATGCCGTCACAAAAGCCAAAATTTTCAGGATAAGATAATTAAATGATACAATGAATGCCTACGAGTGTCTGATGTTAATGGTAGGGAATCTTTCATTTTGTCAAAGCTTCTTGTACTCATATACAACCTACACTCTCTGAATTCAATTTTGAAAGTCAGCGAGAAAGTATCCATTAACTCGTTTCCACCTTCATTAAAACCCTTCGGTCGTTTTGTAGACACTACTATAGTTTGAAATGTAATTTCCTGCCTGTAGCATTTAAAAGTCTGAAATTTGCGCATTGCTGTTATGAACTTAGGGAAACCGCATTAAATATGGATGATTTCAAAAGCAACGTTTGCTTCGAATATTCGAGTCAAAAAAGAATTATTAATACGAGAAGAGTTTTGGGGTTATTGATTTATAAATCGAAAAGTGACCATTGTAGCGTCCCCACCCCCACTATGTATATCATATAGTCGTCAGACTTATTGTCCTACGTTCGAAGTGGGTGAGCGCTAAGGGTTCGGGACCGATAATTGGAAATAAAACCTACTACCACTGTGATTAGGTACCTTTAATTTATTTGGTTTAATAATCTTACATAAACCACAACCTACATTCCTCTTATAATACTAAAACTCACTACGACTAATGGGCCCATGAAGTTTGCATGCTGCTAAATAAAATAAGTTAATATATTCTTAATTAACCCCCAGCGACTTAGCCCAGCAAAGCCGGCACCTTGGCTCACTAGATTCAGAGACAATTGACCACTGTAGGTTTGGGTGTGAAGATATCTATACTGCTAGCGATTTGGGATTGCTCTGCCCATTCATGTCCCGAAACAAATATTCCGAAAAATTAGCACTCGAAAGCGCAACGTCACTCCTTTATTATTGTAACTAAAGGGGGGAGAGACAGTGACCCCTCTTGGGCACTCATGAATGGGAGATGGTTACCCACTGGCAGTATCGATCATTCGGCTATCCATATTTAGCATCGTGAGTGCATGTGCCAGGTTCGCTAGTCAGCTTAAAACTAAATATATCTTGCTTTTCCCAACCATAAGTCTATCAATACCTAGTACAAAGTGCTTAAAAAAATTTCTATTATTTTTGGAGAATAGTCTTTTATCGGCTTGCCGTGTGCTCGGAAATCTATTATCTCGAACACATTCAGTTCAGTCTGCTTAAAGATCTGCACAGGTGTGACAACTGTTAATCCTCTTCTCAAAGTCGGGGCTCCTACTGCATTGGTATATCTGTTACGCTCCTCATAGTTCAGTTTAAATTGAACACTAAAGTTTAGCAACTATATTGGGACGAACTCACCAAAATCTTCGCATGTAGCCACCCTAGTTATCCTTCCTTCTAATAATCTGCTCCATGGATACTACTCAGTTCAGCGTGACCACTGTCCTTGGCTGGCTCGCACGGCTCTTCATTCGTGGTTCCACGGGCGTTCTCGTTCCTCAGTCTGTTTCGCTCCGATATAGCCATATGCCGTGGATCAAAATGAAAAGGCACATTGAACAATGATTAACTATGTCAAAGAAAATAATGTCAATTAGAGCATTTGAAAGGGAATACTTATGCAATGTCGTCCAGCTGCTACGAAAATGCCGTCGTATATTCTTCTCTCCGAACCCTCATTAAATTTCTTTACAATATCGGAGTGACTTCTTGAGGCTGCTTATGTGAACGTTCCGTTTTCAGAAATAGAATGGTTCCATTACGAGTCGTTATGCTCTGGACTATTCTTTATCACTTATATTTCCAAAGCTTCCATGATCAACCAGTATATCGAGAGGAACACCAAAGACAAAAAACTTCATAATCATAAAAAAACAATTTTTTTTTTTTTTTAACAAAAGCGTTGACACGATCATCGTTTTCTCCGAAAACGATCTCAACAATCCCCCGTTGGAAGCTGAGCTATATTCCGGGAAAGCATCCCAACAATTCCAGTCCCAACAGAAGATCATTGTCGATCGCTCACGGCCTTAACCCCTCAAACCAACAATAAAGATAACTTAATTAAACCCTAAACAATCACACTCATACAACGACACAGACTTAATAAAACAACAGTAAATAAAATAAAACGACAAATAAACTAATTATGAACGCACCCACTCCCACTTAAACGAACAAACGTGACTTCTTCTTAACCTGAACGTCACACCATAAAAGTTTGTATTATGCATTAGGAAATTATGCAGTGCCAATGAACATTGCAGGTCGAGAGAAAATTTTAGAATAAAAATAACTTTTCTTTTTCAGTGACATAAAAAAGAGATAATTGAGGATGGGTGAATCATAATATTTAATTTTCCCCAAATGGAGAAATTTTCTTTTATCTGTAGTTCATCAATATTCGATGAAGCTAATCTGAATGCAGATCTAATGTTCTTATCTTATCTGATATCGAATGAATAATTCTACTCATTAAAAAATTTTTCCCTTACTGATTATTATCTTTAAAGAACCTATTAGAGAATTCCTTTTGCTTTAAACAGTAATTAGAAGTAAACGTAGAAAATTAAAAAAGAAGAAATTTAAATTTAAATTATTTAAGAAAATTCCATAGAAAAAAATTAAGAAAATGGTGTTTCAACATAGTCGGATAGAAGATGAAAAAAAAAATTCGGATTGAAATGGACATAACATGTTCAGGTTTGCCATCACATTTATTCGAGATCACGTATGGAATTTACTCGTCTCAACTGATATTTACTTATCCGATAGCACTGCAATGTGGGTAAATGCCACTCCCGTAGAATTATATTACTTTCGCTTTAGTGTCTGAATAGCAAATATAAATCCATGTAAATATTTACAATTAAAAGAGAGCACGTTTTCTTGTTATAGCCGCGAGATATTAATCTTGAAATTTTTTGAACATTTTTAGAAATTCTAGCAGGCTCCTCGAAATCGCAGAACGTTGTAATGAAGTATATATAAAAATGGAATAGACAATCACTCTTCTAGAGCGATATTAAAAAAAGTATAATATTGTCAAAAATAGAGCACAGAAAAATTTGTCAAAAAAAAATTGAAACAATTGAATATCTTGAAAATAAAGTGTTCATATTGTGGTTCAAAGTTAAGTAATAAATAAATAAACCATTAAGGAATGACATAACTAAGTACCGAAAGGTTAAACTAAACCATATTTTACACAGCAATATTGTAAGTTTCTAATGGACCATAATGATCCATTAACCACGTACCTTTGAACCAATTTGGATTATCATTAATTTTACGTTATATTCATTCATGACTCGTCATTACAAGTCGTTTGATATATCATATGCCATATTTTAGCATTGAAAGTTCCAATGAACCATAATGGTTCCACTAAACCAGGTTCCTTGAAACCAATCTAGACTATCATTAATTTTACGTTATATTCATTCACGACCCGTCATTCCAAGTCGTTTGATATATTACATGCCATATCTTATCACTCATGCCATTTGAGGGTGTTATATGGGTACCATTAGAGCACGTGCCATTGTTTCGATTTCAACCATTTTCAAAATGGTTCATTCCCGGAACCATATTTATTAATAGGCGAAAATAGTTATTTATTTCCGCTTCTATCTCGTCATTACGATTTGTTTGATATATTACTTTATATGTCTTCCCATTGAAAATTGCTTGGCGGGAAATTTGAGGTACCATTTGTGCCTATGAACCGATTTAGATAATATTTGTGATTGGTTCCTGCCATGAACCATATTCATCGACTGACGAAAACAGATTTTGAAAATCTTTCATAGTCTCAGAGGAGTTAGAGTTACAGACATACGGACAGACAGACAGGCAGACAGACAGACAGACGGACAGACAGACACGTTTCCCTACACTGAAAGCATAAAGCACCTTTCGGTACTTAATAACCAAAGCAAACGTGAGTCTATCACCTTCACATACTTTACTATCTTGCACTTCACTACAGAGTGCCCTATATGTAAGAGGATAAGTCTTATTATCTAAATATCTTCAAACTGCTTCGTCTTGCATTAATCCTTTACGCAACTGTCGGCATTCGAGCGTCAAATGGGTAAAGCTTGGATTCCAAATTACAAGAAACAGCAATCTTGTTGTCTACCTTCTGCTCTATTTCTGCAGAAATCTGGGACAGTTTTGTAGATTGCAGCGGTCTCTTGCGGTTGTTTATAAAACATTTCTAATTCTTCGTTTCACTTCACTACTGTTTCCGACATTTTGATTTTTACTTGAGTTGATGATGTCAGAGAATGCGAGACGTGTTTGGGAACGCCAAGAACAACGGAAACTTAAAAGATGAACTTTTGTCTGTTCTACTTTTCTGCTGAGAATTTGTCGAGCAGTAATGTTATAAAGAGGAAGTGACGTCATATTTGAGCTTCTGTTGTCTGTTTCTGCAGTGCATTTCTTTTCAATATTCTTTTCATTTTTAGCCATAATTTTCGGAATTCGCCAAGGGAACTGGACAGATTGCAGACTCGATTCGACAGAGACAGCAATAGCGGCGAGAGGCCAGACCGACACCAGCAAAACCAACGCGATGACGACATGGCAGTACTGCCTTCTGATTGGTTTTCCGTTCTTCAACGCATCTCAACAAGCTTTCTGTTGAATATTCTGGTGACCAAAAACGGAATGGAAAGGAAGTGGTGTCATAAAAATTTTGTCGTTGGGTTTCTGTTCTGGCATGATTCCGGTGATGTGAAAATCATGCCTTAAGCCTGGACTCCGCATCACCATGGATGAATACAGGATAGGAAACTTCTTTATTAAAAGCGTGAGTTATTTTCAGCGGCGCCCTCAGACCATTTGCCTGGTCATTAGCTTTTTAGACTGTCGCTTTTTTAAGAAACGAAGACGTTTTGACCTAAACCCCTTTTACACGACCTACTTTTAGATGGCCCCAAGTTGTATGTTTAACCCCATCGAAATCGGTGTGATGGAGTTGTGTTTAACTCCCCTTGTTGGAGTTTTCAATAGCATTGTACAAATTACAAGCACGGTGTAGATTAGAGATTTCGATTATAGTTTACTTATACATACAACTTAGGGGTCATCTGAAAGTAACTCGTGTAAAAGGGTTTAGGTCAACACGCCTTCGTTTTTTAAAAAAGCGAACATCTGTGGGAGCACCTTGATCGCCATGTACGGCAGCTGGACCCTCCACCTATGACTCTCGAAGCTCTGTGGACAGCGCTTCAAGCGGAATGGACTGCCATACCATCGGACAGATACCGCGCACTTCTTGCGTCCATGCCACGACGCCTGGCAGCAGTTATACCGGCGAAGGGTGGCTACTCCCATTACTAAGCGGGTGGTCGTAATTCAGTGATATGGCAGTGTACTTGCACACTTTAATTAAAAATATTTATTAAAAAAATAAACAATGTATTCTTGTGTTGTTTGTGCATTAGACCTTGAATAGTTTTGTGCACATATAAAAATACCAATAATCCTGATATCATAAACGCGCATTTTCTCTCCGTTCTTGGAAATGTCTATAGACGGACAAAATGTTCATATAAGCGCTTGAATAAGGTAAAAGTTTTCGTATCAGCTCAGTGTTGTTAGCAAAACCACGACATTACGATAAAAGTATTATCGATTTCGCATTACTTATATTGTTAAAAATTTCTGTAACAATGAACAATGGTAGGTACTTTGTCATTCGGAGTTGCAATCGATGCGAGTTCCGTTGTGGTTTATTGTCGTGGAAAGCAACCCAGGTGGGAAAAATATTAACAGCAAACAATTCTACTTAACAGGAATGTCCTGCTTTACAGACGTAAATATTGAAACAAGTGAACGTGTAGGATCTTTTCATAAATCCTCTCCATGATTATGGCAACAGAATGCTTTATCTAAAGATTTATGAATAGGGGTAATGATTCTATCTTTACTGCAAAGACATAAGAAGAAATTAAATCCCTTTAAAGAGAAAAGTGGAATTAGACTTAAAGAGCATTACTAACTTAGAAAAGCGCTATTCTTTAACAAGAGAACTTATCTCAAAAAGCTCTCGAACTGTACAATTACAACAGTGAATGAAAGCTTAGCAAAAGAGATTTCTAAGAAATTAGTGAATATTTTTTCTATGTAATCTATGACGATAAAAACACAGGTGGCGTTGCGTACAACCCATTCTCAACAAAATAGAATATTATTAAAAATTTAGTTTTCATGGTTTGAAGTATTAATTTTAGCTGCTAATTTTAATTTGAAAACGATAAATATTTATTTTTTCACATTCTACATCAATGTAATCTATACGAAACCCAATTTTATTAAAAAACAAAAACTTGTGTGTCGCGAGACACCCGAAACTTCATGTGCATGATAATTGTCAGTGATAAACTATAAATAATGCTTTATAATATACAGTACTTTATTATACGGGATGAGTCAAAAGTCGCAGTACACCCTGTTTATTAGATAAAGTTGCAGGAATTGGAAAATCTTAATATTCCAGTAACATCAGCATTTTCTGACAATTTCATTCATCTAAACAGATTTGAAGTAGCAGTTATGGTTCAAAAGTTACAACACATTTTGTTTCATTTTATAGCATGTAACTGAAGATGGCTTTGACCACGGAGGAGAGAATTGAGGTCATTTTGATGTCTGGAGAACGAAGTTTCAGTGTCATAGCTGCAGATTTTAACAACCGGCACCCAGAAAGACCTCCAATTTCACACAATACTGTCAGGTGCTTAATTAAGAAATTCCGAGAAACTGGGACTGTGGTTGACAAGGCACGGAGTGGCCGTCCAATAAGTGCTACTGACGAGTGAACCTCAACAATGGTTTTGGCGTCCTTCGTCAAGAGCCCACAAGGCAGCACACGACGTTTGTCAGCAGAATGTGGAATCATCCAGTCATGGATCGTACCAATCCTTCATGCTCATCAATGGCATTCATTCAAGATTCAGATACTCCAGCACCTAGCAGAGGATGATCCAGACAGACGTATGCAGTTTTGCAAGTAGGCCCTAGAGCAACATCGAAAAGATCCCTCTTTTGCACAAGGTATCTTATTCAGTGGTTAGATGTTCAATTTCCTGGTCATTGGATTGGCCGACGTTGTGCTGTAGAATGGCCACCCAGATCACCTGATCTCACACCACTTGAATTTTATCTGTGGGGTCATCTAACGCAATTCGTATATGCAGAGAAAATCAGAAGCAGACACCATCTCCAGCAACGCATTGAAGAAGCGTGTGCCAGCATTTCTGCGGAAATCCTTCTGCGAGGGCATGACAATTGGATTCAGCGCCTTCAAATGTGCCTTGACCAAGACGGACACCAAGTTGAACACATTAAATGACTGTAAACCGTTATGGAGAACAGTCCAGCCTGTAATTCCAAACACAATGTGTTGTAACTTTTGAACCATAACTGCTACTTCAAATCTGTTTACAGGAATGAAATTGTCAGAAAATGCTCATGTTATTTGATATATCACACGACCCCCTTTCCATCAAGATGGCCGATTTCAAGATGGTACATACCGTAAAAGATAGACCTTACTGGAATATTCAGGTTTCTCAATTCCTGCAAAATTTTCGAAAAAACAGGGTGTACTGCGACTTTTGACTCACCCTGTACAATAAACTGAAATGTGTACTTTTGACATTGAAACGAGGTCTCCATCAATACAATTAATCAAAAAATTATTAATGGGGGGGAGGGGAAAAAGTTGCAAATGCGAGTTACTGCAATGCCAGAACGACGTTAACAAAAAATGACATTACAAGCGAGCCTGCGGAATGACTTCATTAAATCAACAATCACTTAGCTTCGAATTTTACGAACGGTCTTCGCTCCGCAACAATCAGATGTTTTATTCAAATTATTTAATTATTTGAAAGCTACTTAACTTTCAAATTTTAAACTCAGTTTTATCGATTAAGCCAAAGAGACGGAGGGTCGATATTAGAGACATTCTAATTTTCGTTGGTATCCGAATCTGAAGTCAAATTCAAAAAATCCTAAAAAAAAAAATGGCAACACCAAACGATCGACTGTACAAATTCAGTAACAGCGTTGATAAAAAACACCGTTCATCACCGCTTTGCATTATTTTTTTTAAAATTACCTTCGTTGTGGGATGCTATGTGGTATATTAACGGTATTTTTTGTTTTTTGCCTGTTTACAGATGTATTGGTTTGATTCCAACTGCTGTCCTTTACGAACTCGAAGATTTCGTACGCGTCCTATAGACAATTTAGCTTCCGTTTTATTTATTTAGTTTTTGTTTGGAAATGCTTCTTCAGTTCGTTTACGAGTTCTATATGCTCCCATGTTTTTGAGAGTTTCTAAACGAGTTCTATACGCACTTGTTTTTGGGGCCGAACTCTCCGTTTGACTCACATAACTATAATCATAAAAATAATAATAATAATAATAATAAGGCCCTGCATTTGCACTATCTAAAACGGAGTAATGAAGATTATACCAGTTGACAAGTCCATCCCGGGAAAACTGGGCTTCATCTGACCATAACACCTCGTCAACAAAGTTCGGGTTATTATCAAGGCGACAAAGAAACCAGTTGCAGGTGGTTTATCATCAAGGCGACTGATGTAATCGGACGTCAGTAGCTCCTAGTGAAGGTGTATGTAATATAGGTGGAAACGATGTGCATGCAGGATCCTGATAACAGTTCGTTGAGAGAAGCTAGCATTTGCAGGAATTGGTTTGCTGTTTATTTGAGGGTTTGCAGCAATGCTGCCAAGACTGCTACTGTATTTTCCTCATCAGTCTGTGTCCTTCGTCGACCTTAACGCTGGTGCTGAGGGACAGTTCCTGTATTTAGAAACCTTTGTACAATTTGTCCGATTGCACGTTGATTAGGTTATCTTTCTGGATACAACCTAACTGTTGCATGATATAACTCGCCAAAGCAGAGAACCATGTTCATCATTTCCTGAGCAGTATAATGCGTCATCGTGCTTTGGTCTGATCTTGTTTCAGCTTCAACATGCCTCCTTATACCAATTGCACAGAAGCTGGTGTCTTCGTGGTAATTTGTGGAAATTTCCAGAACAGGATATGGATACTACACGAAATAATTTGCATGCTTGGCAAATGGTATTAAGCAGAAAAATATACTCATTAGTTACTTCTGGGATTTGAACCTAGGATCTTAGGACTCTCCACAGGCCACTCAACTTTTCCACGGTCTTGATAGAAATCAATGTTGCAGAGATTGCAATGAGGTTTTTGGGTGATCCGTTCATCGGATTTTGAAAATTTTTTGTTTTCTTGCTTATTTGATGCTGAAGAAGTTTGTAATTGTCTTTTTTTGTGTATCTACTACGGTTTAGTAGATTCAATTTTCATGTGTCCTAATATGCATGTTGACAACACTATAAGTGCCACCATTAGAAAGAGTACCCTCAACTTTCTATTCACTCCCTTTATTCGAATTTTCATACCTACTTTTGTATCCAAGTTAGAAGAGAGATACAGATTTTTGACTCACCCTGTATATTCTCCACCTTTAAGGCTTAATTTTCTCTTTTCTTTCGCCATTGAAGATAGATATCTGCTACGCGAAATACGTATCCAGTATTTCCTTTTTCCTCCTTGTGGATTAGAGGTTTTCACTATTGGTAGTTTTTTAAAACTATTTTCATTAATACGAAACAACCTTCTTAAAAATAACCAAGGAATTTCATCAATATTACTGGATTTGTGAAGTGTTTTATCTTAAAAAATTAATGGGAAACGCAGGTCAACAACATAGTACTGCACACATTATCTACAAAAGTGTCATTCATTTATGTCATCTTGGATTCCACTTTAGAATAAACATTAATCAAAATGATTAAACACATAAATGTTTAATAACCTAAACTAAACAAATTGAAAAGTTAATAAACAAGAATAGATTAATCATTCTATTTATATTTAAAAATCGTGATCAATAAAATAGCTTCCTATTTACAGATTAAAATCGACTCCAATAAAATGTTTATCAACCAGAAATGAAAAGATTGCGAGCATGAAAACAGCTGATCGTACATAATTTTGGGGTACTAAAAATGACATTTATAAATTCTGATATTCTCTAGTTTCCCTATATAAGCAATCACATAATGAGGTAAAGCATTAAAAAACTCAAAATTGGGGGTGTAAATAATCGCATCGTTACGTCATTTATGAGCTTTCCCCACCAGCAGTTCATTAAATTCAAAGGGGCGAGGAAGTTTTAAAAAACATGAAGTGTTTTGTTAATAAGTAGTACTGTACGACGTCACAATGATGCAGCGCGAGGCCAACGAGAAATACAAGACCCTGACCAACGGCTCCTAAAGATAAGGCCTGAGCGCGAAAACGAAAGACATTGTTACATCATCATTAGTCGACCACTGTTAATCCTATTTCTACCAATAATAAGCCCTACATCCAAGATGTTGAAATCCAAGATGTAAACAATGAAGATTGGATTGTTGCTAGATCTACTTTGGTCATGTGACTTTTTAGTGCCCCGGCCTGTCTTTCTCGTTAGCCTCGGGATCTATCTAATGACCAACAATGCAAGTCAAAGTTTGTGCAACAATAGGCTGGTCGTGTTTGTATCAACAATGGTGATAACATAGAACTCTAAATATGAAAAGGTGATAAATAAAAAACTAAAGAAAATGTACCAGGTTCAACCAAACAAATAGTTATATACGAGGGTGGATCGAAAAGTAACGCACAACAATTTTTTGTGGTAACATTTTAAATAATAAGCAAAAATGGAAAAAAGCACAAGAAAGCTCCAGGTTTTATCTATTTTTCGACATATGCACCAAGTCTCTCGACACATTTCTCCCATCGTTGCACCAGATTCAATACAGCTCTTAATTAAACTCCGTTTCTGGTTCTAAAGCTACCTATAGAGCCACCTGCTCACGACTGATTTAACCTATTCATCCGAACCAAAGCGATGGCTTCCTTTGAATTTCTTCTTTGGTCCGAAGAGGCAATAATCAGATTACGCGAGGTCTAGACTGTAGGGTGGATGTATGAGCACCTCCAGGCCAAATTCCTCAATTTTTCGTCGGAAAGATGTTCTCCGCCCTCTTCGAAGAATCTGCAACACCTGAAGATGTTGCTACGGTTCAGACAATCAGTATCATAAACCACCAACATTTCCCTGTGGGTTTCACTCGGATTTTTTCGATGGAACCACCAAGAATGGAGTATACCTGGTTGTTCTTCACAAGCTGACCCTGCTTGCATACGCGCCATCTTTAATCAGTGTTATCGGTCCTTCCGCTAGGGCGACACCTGATCAAGATGTCTGTAGCGAAAGATTTAAGCTATCAATTGGCCAACTTTGAACATCCGGACCAAAATAGTATTCCATAAAAAATTGTTGTGCATTACTTTTTGATCCACCCTCTATAATGTTTGGCTCAAGATGGGTCCGTGAAGTTTTAATCATACGCCATACCACTCGTGAAATCAGCAAAAATTTGGATGGAAAACTGAGCCATGTGACTGTATGGAAAGGACTGAGAAAAAAATTCTCACGCGAAACATCTTAAAATGAACACTGTTACAAAACTCTTAGTAGCACGTAAGTAGGCAAGATTGAAGTGGGCCAAAAAAATCATATCCTGGACTACAGAATGGCAGTCAGTTGTATTTTCAAAAGAAAAGAAATTCAACTTGGATGATCCAAATGGCTACAAGTGTTATTGGCATGATTTGAGATGAGAGCCCAGAGGTAGATACAGTCGACAACTTGTGGGAAATTCCATCATGGTATGGGGTCCATTTGCATATCATGGGAAAGCAGATTTGGTTATTGCAATAACCGAATGAATTCAGACATATATCAAGATATTCTTTACAATGGATTTTTTCGAACGTAATATGTAGAAAATGTAAAAACCTCGTATCTTCTTTCCTTTCTGATCATTTCCGAACGTATATATGATATATTACATGCCATATGTTGCCATAGTTCTAAGAACCAGGTGAGTGCCAACCCCTCTGGAACAATTTTTTTTTCTTTTCTAGAATTCATTGTAATCCAATACGTCCATCCAGAGCCTTTATGGCCTGAGGCCGACGAGTTGGGTCATCCGGATGGACCTGGATTAACGACTGCTGCATGATGGTCACAGCAGCCGGGGGGGGGGGGGATCCTGAGTCACTGATGAGTCATCCATCCAGTGACTAGCCGTGCCTGATTTTGCTTAACTTCACCGAAGTTGTGTTTCAATGACAGCCCACCAAGCCATGGCCTTCCCCTTCATAGTAATGTACTGTAGATCTTGCCTAGAGGAATCTGAATACTGAATTTCACGCCTTTACGTACCTAAATAGCACATAGATATGTTGCCCTCTCTGAATCGCACCCCCGTAATTCCGACCAATCAAAACCAAACTAAATAGTGCACATAGACATGCCCATAGTAAGCTAAATTCCGAATTTCAATCTTCTACCTCAAAAAAGTAGAAATCATGAAGGGTCGGACTGATATTATAAAATCACTAAGTAGCTCCATTCTTCCGCTACTTAATAATTTAGATTATGAGCACTTGAGCAATCGTGCGTCGACAAAGCGATTTCACGTGCGCGCGCCGATGTCAATAATGCTTAACAGATGCTAGTATCTTTGTATTCTTTACACTCACTGTTTTAGCACGTGAATTCGACTTGAAGGGGTCCACGAAAAATTCTGAAAAGTTGATACGGCCGAGCTAAGACTTTGATGGTCATATTTCTGAAAACAGAATTTGAAAAAGTTGATCCGTTTTCAAGTTATCGTGCATACGGCGGACGGTCGGCTAAACATACAGACCAAGGGCGCATTCTTATAAGTAGCTTTTATGCTAAAGCTCCTAATAAGGTCAATGCCAGAACGAATATATGCTATTGTAAATAAAGGAGTGTCAGTTTAACTCTTCCCAATTCCAAACTCTAGATTTTGAATAATTTTGTTTATTTGTAAAAAACATTTTGATCAAATAAGCCCTTCTTCACACAAATTCCCAACATCAACTCAGTGGTCTTATAATTTCTTAACAAACCCTAAATGAACGTAACTAGGTATGTGTTCCACATTTTTTCAATGCTTTTTTTTAGTTCGTAGTTTTTTGCCTGTAAATGTCAAAAACAAAATGGACCCCGCTTTAAAGTGAAATCTATTATACGAAATTTTTTAATCTTTCTGAACCAACCTCGCACATTATTCTCATCTATCGGAGTTTTAGGGTATACAATTTATCCTTGCTGGTCAAGAACTCCATGACTGTTCTTTGTTTCTAATTTGTAACCTAATCTCAGTCACACATTGTGAATTACTATCTAAGAGGAACTGGCAAGCAGCATTACTTTCATTCTAAGTCGTTAAGTCGTTTTCTAAGAGAGGTAAGAGAAAATTGGAGAGCGTCAGTGATAGTAATTCACACTGCATGACTGAGATTATGGAATATTTCAGGTATATGCTTGATTTCTACATTACAGACTAATAATGTTTTCTGAATAATATTTCGGAATTATTATAATCGATCCATTCTCCATAAACGACAAAAGGTCAAATGTTTAAGAGCTCATCATCTAGACGAATATTCTAGTATCAGATTGCTATATCAATATAAATACGGTTCTCCAATATGAAAGGGGGTGTTTATTTTAAAAGAATTCAGTAAGTAATAAATCTCTTTAGTTATCTTATTATATTCGCCCGTGCATGTCTGAGAAGAAAGTCGCGTGCACGCTCCCATCAGATTTTCAGGAGCGCATTCCTGAATTCACTTCAACACGCCCGGAGAGCATCAGCGCTCGTCTCCTCATCTCGAGATGAGGAGGAGGAGGTGGAGAAAAAGCGCTCCTTCAACTTCGATGGACCTCTGGCGGCTGAACGCGTTAGTATCTCACGATCACGTGGCACGGAGAAGCGTGGGTGTGGAATCGCGAGCGTGCAGCACGACAGCAGAAGCATGACGCGTGGCGCCAAGGATGGATAAGAGCGATGGAGCAGCACGAACAGGAATGTAAGATCGTCCTGGTTGGAGACAGCAAGTGCGGCAAGAGCGCCCTCGTGCACCGCGTGCTTCATGATCAGTTCCTTCAAGTAAGTTCGCAGAAATTAATCTGCTTAGAGCGATACGCACGCCAAATGACACTCGCCTCCTCTTAATGCCATAACTAAAGGGGAGAGAGTTGCGTTTCTCGCTCCGTGTTGCTTTTTAACCTTAATAGCTAAGAGCGAAACCTTTCCCGTTATGCTTTTACTATATCTATCAATTTTCATAATCGATTGTTACCCATGTATTTCCAATAACTTGCAGCTTCTACCTCTAATCATCATTATTTCTAAACAACTTGAGCACCTAATCTAATGATACCAACAAATCTCATTTCAACTTTCAAGTGTTTACTTCCTCTTTCTTTAATTGGCTTTGGTGAATACAAATTATAAGAGCTTATAGATACTAAAAATTAAACTTAGAAGAATATACAGACAAGTAATATTTTTCTACAGACCATCTTCCATTAGTAACAGGTTAAAGGGGATTTCATTCTCGCCTTAACACCTTAATACGCTCATGTCTGCAGTTACGATTATCTGTCATTATGATAAATGGGTTTTTCTTTTTCTTAATTTCATTATTCTGCTTATGAAGCTTTTCTCGCAACGTTAAATTAAAAAATGCGTAGGTAGGAAAGTTCACTTTATGGAGAGAAAAAAAAATTCGCTTTGGATTATGCTTCTCATTAATTATTTTAATATACTAATAATACCTTGAATTTTGTATTATTATTGTTTTTCACGAACTCACCTATACAATCGATTTTTTTGTTGCTAGAGTCCTCAGATGAAAATTAATATTTCATGCTTAGCTAGAGATTTTATCAAGTAATAATATTATTAAAAAATTCTATAAAAAATAATAATATTTTTATTATATATAAATTATGTAGCTTTATTTTAATATCGATCCTGTGGATTTCTTAATGGCAATATGTGGGTGTAATTGGTGGCTGCGTGGGCTTGAAAGTAATAATTATATAAAGATTGTGACATCTAATTTTAGAAAATATCGATATCCCAGGTAAGATTTCCTAGAGATTTCTGCTCAGGTGAATTCAGGTTAATTTGGGGAAAAATTGAGTTCATTATAATTTATAATTTATTCACACTATCAAATAAAGTTGCCCTTTGAACAACAAGGCTCCACGTATTGTTTAAGAGGATTTTCAATAAATATATGGAAAATATTTTAGAGAGTTACGAAAATCTGTAAAAACTCACAGGCGACCCGCGTGGCATGGAAATGTCAAAAATTTGAAACAAGATTTAAGAGGGAAAAAAAAAAGTTCTTATCCAAACCACACTTTCATTATTATATTTTATAATAATATCTCTTGTAGTAAAGAGTTCAAGCAAAAATTGTTGCCCAGAGCACAACGATGGTCAGGTAACTGTTCAAGTGTCGTCGCCTGTCTTTATAACAGTAAACAACAGATACATTTAACCCTCGTCATAACGAATTAGTACCATTAGAACAAAAATCAGTGAACCGATTTGGAAATTTTTTCCTTTAACTTGCATTATCATCGGTCGTGTGTATGCGTATCAAGTTTCAGCTCTCTAGCTTGTCGGGAAGTTGGTTTAAATATTGATTACAAGATTTGACCCGGACAGACACACAGGTAAGTGAGCAATGACTCTATGAGGATATTCAAACTGCTGCTGTGATTCGAATTACTAACCCATAAATAAATACTACCTGGTCTTATATCAATGTTGAAGAGTCGTGTCTTGATTCTCACAGCATCCAACTTTGGGAATGAGTTTCATTCAGAAAACCTCAAAGTGCCAATGGCATTTTTTGAGTTGCTGAACTTTCTTTTCACGAATATGGACGTTGATATTCTGCGCTGTACTATAAAGAACAGTCTTTTAATATGGACAAGCTGTATTTGTACATATTAAACAGTCAGACAAACAAATATAGTAGAATATCGGTTATCCGTCTTGGGTCAGGAGTAGGGAGATGACGGATATGATAAATGGACAGCTAATATAAACTTCTTAAATTGTGTATTATTTTCTATTCCTACTACGAGGGTCCTCCAAAAATAATGGATAAAAAATTTATTTTTTATTCTACACCCTACAACTTATGGATACATCCTTTAGGAACAACATGTCATTTTTCCACGTAATCCCCGTCGCTTTTAAATGCCTTACGCCACCTTGGAACGAGGGCGTGCATACCTCGACCAGCACATTTGAGACACTGTTTAGCAGCGTTTTGAACCACCCACGACTACCATCTCTTAGGTAAACTGAAGTTTGAAGATGACGACTCCCTCGTGCACGCTAATAAACATGTTGTTCCTAAAGGATGTATCTATAAACTCCATAAGTTGTAAGAGTGTAAAATAAAAAATAAACTTAAAAAAAATGTGCATTACTTTTGGAGTGACTCTCGTATATAACGCTTATACACTTAAGGGCAAAATTATAAGACCAGTACTGTTTTCTTAGATGTTATGAACAGAGCTTTATTTCTACACAATTTAATAACATCATTAGATTCAAAAAAAACTACACTACGATTTAGACGAAATTCAGGTGGATAAAGTGATATAAGACACTTGGGGTCGCAAATCGCAAGCAACACCGTAAATTGAACCTCAAACTAAGCTGAATGGCGTGGCGCTGCGTAGCACGAGCCAAATTTGGGCGACTGTGTTCGCGCGGCCTGGCTGGTTCCCCCGCTTCCCACTACCTCATCCCGAAGAGGTCCGCCTTCCACTCCAACTTGACGTATGTTTGTGCATGCAGGAGAATGGGGGCCACTTTGAACATTTACTGTAGGCTCAATCAGTGTCGCATTGGATGCGACTTTTGGATCACCCTGTATCTTGAAAATTGCAAATTTTTTGAGACGAATATGACTGCCTAATAAATATAACGTAAGACTATAATAACTGGCTACATACAGGGTGTTTTTGAATTGAGTACAGATTTTTTGGGAGATGATAGAAGAGGTCCTTAGAAGTATTTTTTGTCATATGAACATGGGGTCTCCGCAGCTCCGTTTACTTCCAATACTGCATTGAACAATCAAATGACACCGGGATGCAGTGTGCGTTGGTAGGCCTAGATTATTTTATTTTTAACAATTAACACAAGCAATCTACTGTAATAACTTTTAAAGTAATTGTTTGCAAAGAAATTTCAAGGTGCACGTGCTTGTTTGTTAAAAAGTCTTAGGACAAACTTCGTTAAGGAGTGGTTTCACTGCATTTGATGTGGTTTCAACAGGACGGCGCACCTTCGCATTACATAAGAGCAGTTAGAGATTACCTAAATGAGACATATCCTGGTCGTTGGATTCGTCGTGGCGGTCCAGTTGCTTGGCCACCGAGATCGCCAGATCTCACACCGATGGATTTTTTTTTTATGGGGAAGCATAAAATCAATGGTGTACTCCGAACCCGTAGATACCGAAGAAAAATTGGCGGCTCGTGTTGTCGCGGCAGCAGGTGACATCAGCGACCGTGCAAATCAACTGTTTCCACGCGTACATCAATCCATCTTAAGGCGTTGCGAATTGCTATGAAGCAAATGGCGGTCATTTCAAACAATTACTGTAAAAGTTATACACTAGATTGCTTGTGTTAATTGTTAAAAATAAAATAATCTAGGCCTACCAACGCACACTGCGTCCCGGTGTCATTTGATTGTTCAATGCAGTATTGGAAGTAAACGGAGCTGCGGGGACCCCATGTTCATATGACAAAAAATACTTCTAAGGACCTCTTCTATCATCTCCCAAAAAATCTGTATTCAATTCAAAAACACCCTGTATATCAAATGAAGAAAATATTCAGTTTATAAACATTAATTAATATTGTAATCGTTAAAATTTTGATGAATCTCGAAGTTTTAGACATTCCTTAGTCCTAAAAACACATTTTGGAATAATATCTGTGTCCGTACGCATGTGAACACCATAACTCAAAAAGCAACGAGCTGGATGGATGAAATTCAGCATCTAGTCCTTACACCAAAATTTAGATCTTATCAACTTTTAGAACAAATTTGATCACCAGAAGTGGTACTTTACCTAAACAAACTCGATTTTCTTCATATAAATAGGACGTTTAAAATGATGAAAAACAATTAGATAATCAAATTCCAGCCCAGTCGCACAAGAAGAAGTTTACTTTACCTGAATACTTTCTTAACATTTACAAGGTGTTTCGGAGCACCAGTATTAGGCTGTTTTCTCGAAGGTTCGACGTCCTAGAGTGTTGGAGAAAAATTCACATGACTAAACACTATGTGAAGAATTTAATGGTGGCTATCACATTTTCTTTAAAACATTTTCACTTCACATATTTATAGCTGTTGAACATTTGGTTGCAGAACACATAGGCACAATATTGAGTAAGTGATATTAACTAGGAGTATACGAGAAACTTAAGGAGAACGCTCTCGATTGTTTACACTGTTCTTATTATTCTAACGTCAAATTTCTATGCTTGCAAATTGTAGATACATTACGAACAAAAATACGAAACATAAATATGATAGTTAGATCTCAGATGAAGTTGATGGCGGCCTTGCAGTACATAGAGGAAAGAAAACGTGTAGAATTCCCACCGGTTTCGCCTTTGATTCCTGGCTTTGTCAAGGATATAAAAGGCGAAACCGGTTGGCGTTCTGCGTGTCTTCTTTCCCGCTATGTTTGCAAGGCCTTTATCAACTTCATTAATATTAGCCCATTCTCTACCATAAATAGTTAAGCTTTATCAAAACTTTTACAGACAAATATGGCACCATCCGCAATCGAATGAAATGTAAAGACGTAGAATGAAACCATAACTGTATATAGAAGTGTAAGTTCAGTAAATGTTGGTCTATTTTATCGTTTACTGCCATAAATTATAGACTTATCTTGGACACATATGCCTAAATACAGACGAGTGAATCCAAAGAAAAAATGGTGTCTGATAAAGTATAAATACCTCATAAATTCATTACAACATTAGCATGCTTGATCTGTTTTCTCGCTACCTTAACATAAATATTACACAAACATATGAGGATTTTCAGCTAAAACTACACGTCTTTACCTGCTTTGCCACATAGGTATCTTGATGAATTAGTTATTTATCCCAACGCTGCTTCAGTTTCAGAATACCCCACGTATATAACTCCGTCAGCTGTAGATACAGCCAATGGTGCACGGCAGATTTGAGTTCCTCGTCAGTCTCAAACCTCTGACCACCCAGAAATCTCTTAATGGGACAAACGAGGTGGCGATAAGCCCGGAATCAGTTTTCCTTTGACGACTTTGGCCATATGCGGGCGTGCGTTGTCATGAAGAAGTCGAACATAGTTTCCTCTTTCTGGTCGCTTATCCCGAATAGCACGCCGCAGTTTAGTCAACGTTTCACAATAGGTAGCGGCGTTGACGGTTGACCCACGAGGCAGGATTTCTGCGAGCGGGATGTCTTGTATATCCCTAAAAACTGTAAGCATAATCTTCCGAGCTGAAAGAGAAACTTTGAATTTTTTTGCGAACGCAGTTACATCCTGGTTGTACTGCTGCAGAAGTTGCAGACTGCACGCTGCTGGTATCAGACTTTTTGGAATCCAACGCGAACAGACTTTGCAGTATCCAAGCTTCTGATGCACCATATACCATTTAGATCCAGAGGATATTGTGAAACGTTTCACTCACTTCTTTCAAGGAAATGCGAAGGTTTTCTCTGATCATGTTGTTAATGTCCCCGATAATAGCAGGTATTGACGCTGACTGGTATTGCCAAAACGCTGTTTATCGGCAAGGCTAACTCTTCCTTCCAGAAACATTTTACATCATTTGCACATATTGGAGTATTCCTGACAGTCGCCATCATAAACTTTTACCATTTCTCCATGAATTTCAGCGGGTTTTTTACCCTTTGCGAAAATAAACCTTGTAACAGCTCGCTGTTCTTCCACTGTAGACGATGTGATAGCGGTGGCCATTTTTGAAACAACAGATATCACAGTGCGCGTGTTCAGGATTGTGCAATGTCTGTGCATGTACTCAGCTCTCTTTTTTGCTATTTTATCTTTTACACAGCGACTATATTTTTTCCGTTAAAAAATAAATAGTGTTACTTTCTTATAGTCCCTCGCATTATAAAAAGTACTTTCTTAAAACTGATTAATGAAATGGCCTAGATGTTAACGCGACCAAAAAGCTAACTAATTTATTTCGGAGGTTGTCTTCATTCTAAACGGCAAAATGCGTATCCAGTATTTCATATCTTGCGTTTCTTTGCACTTAAAGTTTTTTTCTTTATCTACAGGTTTTCCAATCTTCCTTATATTAAGCAGACGCAGAAAATTCCCCTTCCCTTTTTCTATATTTTAATTATGAAATGTTTGAAGAATTTTCTTCAGTTTTCTTCACTTCTCTCTGATCGTGTCATTGAAAAATAGAATATCCATAAACTATTCTCCATTCTGCTGGGAGATAAGGCGGTCAATCTCATCCTTGAAGAAGCTTGTGGGTGCCAGCGGGAAGATAACTGGAGTGTAAGGAGTTAGATGAAGAATATCACAACCAAATCTCATACGCGAATTCCTTACCAAATTGGCAATGTGTGGACAGGCATTATCTGGAAGAAACAATACCGCTCGATAAGCATTTCAAGGCATTTTGACTTTATTACGCGCCTCAGTTTCCGCAAAGTTTCTTCACAGTGCTTTGCATTGATTGCGTCCCTATGCGATTTCCACGGTGTTTTAGAAAGACGTGTGTGACTGGTTGAAGATGTGGTTCCTTCGGCATCCCACAAGTTTCTTTAAGGATGGGATTGGCCGTCTTATCTCCTAGAAAGATAAAAGTATTAATGGTTTTGGAGAATATTATAGAGGTAATCAATTTTCAATGACACGTTTTGGCGTCAGAGCAGTTTTCATTTGATTGAGAGGACACACAGTAAGCAATTAATTTCTTTAAACAATACAAAATGTTACTGATGATGATGGTGATGATGATGATGATCAGAAAAAAATGGAAGGAAAAAAAATTGAGCCTCCATCCTCCAGCCTTGCTGTACCGTGTCATAGTCTACAAGAATAAAAGGAAAGCTGTCCAATGGAGCTCAGTCCGCTGCTCAGATGATGCCAAAAACCTAAACGATAATATCGAGTTTTGTCACTAGCGGCGCTGAAAGTAACCTCACAGTGTCAAACTTACGGTACAATCCTATTAGATCGGCAAAATAAAGATTTGTTTTATATGTACGATTCGTTATTCAATCATTCAAAAAGCTATTCCATTTTGATTCGATAACTAAAAAAAAAACAAAAAAATATGAAACTACTCACCTCAATACAAACTAAATTGTGAATAAAAATATTAAAAAAACAAACTTTAAGTAAACATGTTTGGTTTAAAAGGTGCACTAAAAAGTAAAAAATAAATTTTTGGTGCCTCTCATTTAAATAGAAATTCATAAAATTAATAAAAAGAACAGGTGAAAGCGTAGCGGCGCGTTTAAATTTTGTAAAATTTGTACAATATGATTACTTTTCTTTATGGTATCGTATTTTAATACTTCAGTATTTTCATTTTAAAATTTAATATTAAACTTGCAGCCACATTTTTATTTTTTTTTAATATTTTATGAATTTTTATTTTGATGACAGGCGTCAAAATTATTTTTTGTTTCTTACAAGGGAAGTACACGAAGGTGTATGACGTACTCTTTGTTTGCGCGCAAGAATACCTTGGAAGCGATGGCGTCGCGTGACGGCGGTAGCACTTCGTTCAAAAGCTGAAAAAACATGGCGTATAGGGGGAAGCAAAATCGTTAACGGCGGTCGTCAAAGAATTGCAATTAGAGCAGTGTGATTAAGCACAAAATCTTAATTTCACTGTACATATGAGATTTACATTTCACTGTACATTTCACGTAATATTCGTCTGGAAATAATTTATAAGATGAGGTAAGCATTTATGAATACTATTTTTATTTAAAATTATAAAGCACCGCGATACATACCCCCTCACCAACGCAATGTATCACTCGACAGTCTTGCCTTCGTTTCACATGATGCCAGCCCCAGAAAATTTACGAAAATTACCGAATTAATTAATAAGAAACGCTAGATATTAATTACTATACATATTTTTTACTCGATGGCAATTAGCTAATTGTAATAATCTATTTTTAAAAAATAAGTTTGCTTAGAAGCTTGGGAATCCATTCAATTGTCGTCTGCTGCTTTCAAAAGTCCCACTCGTTCTTATTGTTGAGTGGTGGAGGAAAGAAGTTGCGTCAAGCGCAATAATACAAACACACTCACACCGCTTTAGCTATGGCTTTAACAAAGGAATCTTTGTATAGCTATGCGTGCTCAAATTTTTACGTTTTCTCTGTTTATTTTGAAAGAAACAAAATTTCGCGATTTCTTATTTTGCAAGCTTTAGGTGGGTAACATACACTCACAAGCCAAAAGTCGTGGGATAGCAGTGGACTATTTTTCAAGTGGCAGTAGCATCATGTGCAAATAGTATAAATATGCAGTGTCCGTAGTTACACCGTCATGAGTAAGGGGTGAGGTGTTCAGTGTGACAATGGCTACACGACGAGGGCTATCCGAGTTCGAACGTGGCCTGGTATGTGGAGCACAACCTGGGTCATTGAGTCATTAGATGGCTCAAGAATTCAACATCCCACGGTCCACAGATTCAAGAGTCTATCGAGAGTACCAACTTGACGGCATTACCTCCCACGCAGTGGTCGACCACACCTTCTCAATGAACGGGACCAACAGCGTCTGACTAGGATGGTCACCGCGAACAGGCAACTGGCACTACGCCAGATGACATCAGATTTTAACCAGGGTGATACTAGAGCTGTATCGAAGCGAACTGTGCAACGAACTGTGGTGGCCATGGGATATGGAAGCAGAAGACCCACGAGGGTGCCCTTGCTAACAAGACATCGTCAGCAACGTCTCTCCCGGGACCATGAACACATCGACTGGACACTTGACAACTGGAAACGTGTGACCTGGTCTGGTGAGTCTCGATTCCAGCTAATACGAGCCTGATGGTAAGGCTCATGTGTGGGTCCTCTGTGCAAGCCGATGGTGGCTCCGTAATGGGCAATTGTGGGAAGCTCTCCAGTCGGAATGGTTGGCAATGTCTTCAGATGTCTTCCACCGACTTGTGGAACAATGCCACGTCGCATTGTGGCACTTCGCCGGGTTAGAGGAGGTCCCATACGTTATTAGGCACTATCCCATGATTATTGCCATGTGAGTGTATTTCAATTAAGTGTGAATCTATGAGGTACATGTTCGTGTTGAGATTTTTTCCCGCGATCTTAGAAGAATTTTGTAAAATCTTGTGCAGAAAGATGCGCAACGGTGTCAATTTTTTTATTTTTTTAACATGAAAACTCATGTAAATGCACTAATGAATCGAATCAATACATTCACTTCCAAATTTTCAAACTCTACAGATAAGTTTACGTATAGCACCGCCTAGCGTTATAGTGAGAAAACATATTGCAGATTTTTTGGATCACCTGATCGAGCTATTGGGCAGGCATTCTTTTTATTCTTGTATGCTATGACCGTGTTCATGATGGCCCAATTCACAAGTTTTACAATGCTGCTATGCCATCTAGTGACAATTTTTATAACTCCAACATGGGGACGGTCAAGGCATAGCCCCCTAGATAGTAAATATAGGGGGCTATGGGCAAGGCCCAGTCTTAATATTGCTTGTTTGCAATATGAAGAACGCCAATACTTAAGTTATAAAAAAACACATAAATGGGTCGACTAAGTTGTTTTGTATCTGGATGCTGTAAGTTCAAGGGCAAATTTTTTTTTCTTCCCTTTTAACCTGGAAAAAACTTTCAAGATAAAAATTTATCAGAAAGCAACGGACTTTTAAAATAAAAGTGGGATGTAGAAAACGATTTCGTTATTATCAATATCCATATATCTTACCCTGCAGCGCATCCACAATAAACGTTAGATGGAGGAAGATTAAAAAAAAATATACACACAAAATTTATATGGGGGAGGCCGTGGCCTGGTGGGCTTTCACTGAACACACAACTTCTGTGAAGTTAAGCTACACCAGGCACGGCTATTCACTGGATGGTGGCACCCCAACTTTTCCCCCCCCCCCCCCTCCCCGGCTGTTGCGACCATCATACACAAGTCGTTAATCCAGGTCCATCCAGGGACCCAACTCGTCGGCCTCTGGCCACAGGCCCTGGATGAACTTACTAGATCATAACAAAAAATAAAATAAAAATAAAATAAACCATTAAAGAATGACATAACTAAGTACCGAAAGGTTAAACTAAACCATTCGCGGAACCATATTTTTAACCGCCCTATGTTAACATTATGAGTTCCTAATGGACCATAATGATACCTTTGAACCAATTTGGATTATCATTAATTTTACCTTATATTCATTTATGACACATCATTCCAAGTTGTTTGATATATTACATGCCATATCTTATCATTGAAAATTTTGACGGTGTCATAAGGCTATCATTAGAGCACGTGCCATTGTTTCGATTACAACCATTTTCAAAAATGGTACTTAATATTACTTAAGTACCATTTTATATTACTTAATATTATATTGGAAATTGCTAGGTGGGGTCGTGAAGGTACCATTTGTGCACGTGCCAATGAATCGATTTAGATAATATTTGTGATTGGTTCGTGCCATGAACAATATTCATCGACTGACGAAAATAGATTTTATAATCTTTCATTGCCTTGGAGGAGTTAGAGTTACGGACGGACAGACAGACAGACAAGTTTCCCCACACTGACATCATAACGCACCTTTCGGTACTTAATAATGACACTGGCTCAAGAGCACCTGAGATTTAACTGCAGAAATCAAGCCTAGGTTTTCTTGAATTAATTTTTTTTATTTACATAATAGTATATTAAATACTTGTAAGCTTTATGAGATGTTCCCCGTTTATTTTCCATAAGCCAATAGATTTTAATTTTAGGTAGCGGATATAAACATCAACTCTATCCTCCATCGTGAAAAGTTGAGCCACTTGAATTCAATTAGCGAAAAGCCGTCCCCAAAAGTGCATTACAAATTTTGACACCAGAATGCGCAGTAAAATAAAGTCCAAATCGTCAATTGGTAGATGCAACGAGCGTGATACTCGTGGTTCCTGATTCGAATCCAGGTCGTGGAACTTTTCCTTATATTTTTTTTCTGATTATATTAATACTTTACGTTTGGAGCATTATCTCCAGGTTCCATTTAATAATTTCTTAATATAAATTTTGCAGCTATTGATTGAGTATACACAACATTAGTTGTTTTTTTTAGCTATTTTTTGATAAAGCTATATTTCGTGTGAAAGGACACAAAGCTCTTTAAATGATATAAAAATACATTAAAGAATGTTCGGTTATAGGAACATATAGTAAAAGAATGTTTAGATTACTGAAAATGGAACAACGTCGACTTCTCCCTAAAGGTAGGCTCACGCCAATTTGCAAACCAGTAAATTGAATTCACTTCTGGCATTAATCGATATTTATATTTTCCAATAAAGATTCTGAGTATTTTTTGATAAAAAAAAAATTCTCAGCACTAAGAGATATTGAGTTCAAACAGTTACAGGAAATCATTGTATTACGCAAATATAGATTTCAAAAATTACAGATGAAGGAGCTAAGTCCCTATTATTGAATTTATCGCTCAACTTTAATACATAAAAAGCATGAAAATTAAAGATGTGAACTTAAAATTGCATTTGAAAATACATTAACTTTTTAATTATTTCTATGGATTAAATATAGGTAGAGGAAGTGGCGGTAATGCGACCCCCATTAATGCCATCTAGGAAACGGTAGAATATCCAATAAAGCAATAACTATTTGCAAAATTTAAGGTATAGTTATCGCTTCTTGTTGACTCATCTGTCGGTAAAGCAGTCCTATCAACGCACAATAGTGGCGAATATTTTTCTTGTCGGGAAAGAGTCGACTCCAAACGACGGATCACATCTTTGCTCTAAGGCAAATCTTTGAGAAATCCTGGAAGTATGCAAAAGAGGTTTACGCTTGCTTTGTGGACCTCGAAAAAGCATATGACAGAGCTCCTCGGGTGAAGCTCTGGCAAGTGTTGCAAGAGTATGGAGTGGAAGGGCAATTACTGGTTCCTATCATGTCTCTGTACGAAAGCTCTAAGATGTGTGTCTGGATAAATGGCATTAAGTCAAGACCGTTCACCGTGGGTGTTGGACTCCGCCAAGGGTGCATACTGTCGCCCCTCTTGTTCATTATCTTTATGGACTGGATAGACAGGGGCAGCCGAGGCAATGAGCGTATTTGTGTGGGCGACTGCCTGGTGGAGAGGTTGGCTTTGCTTACGACCTTGTCCTCCTTGGGTCTTCTCGCACGAACCTTCAACATGCACTAGACTGGTTTGCAGCCAAATGTGCAGAAGCTGGGATGAAGATCAGTGTGGCTAAAACCGAGGTTCTGGTCCTTTCAAGACAGCCATGTTAGGAGAGCCTCATTGAGACAGGTGGAGAAATTCAAGTATCTCGGGATTGCATTCACGAGTGAAGGACGGCGGGAGAAAGAATTGGATGCTTGGATCGGTGCAGCAAGCTGTGTCAGACGTGAACTGTGGCGATCCGTGGTAACGAAACGCGAGCTGGATAACAAAGCCAAGCTCTCCGTCTTTAAATCTATCTTTGTCCCCATTCTCACCTATGGTCATGAGGCTTGGGTAATGACCGAAAGAGTGCGATCGCGGGTACAAGCGGGTACAAGAAATGAGATTTCTGAGAGGTGTGGCAGGTATTACCCTACTAGATAGAGTGCACAGTAGCACAATAAGGGAGTCTTTAGGTGTTGAGCCGCTACTTCTCCGCATCGAGAGATCTCAGTTGCGCTGGTATGGCCACGTGATACGAATGCCGCAAACTGGTCTTCCTAGGCAGTTGTTATTTTCCAAGCCGGTGGGTAAGAAACCAAGGGGTCGGCCTAGAACCAGGTGGCTAGACTACATGGAGAATCTGGGTTCGAGTCGCTTGGGTATTACCAGAGAGGACATGCACCTGATGGCGGAAGATCGCGATCGCTGCCCCCGCGACCCTAACGGATAAGCGGGTTTGAAAAGTAAGTAAGTAAGTAGGAAGGTTTTTGTTCAAATTATTATAGAAATGTACAAAAGAGATTGTGGTTGTAATATAAAATATAACTGATAACGTACTGTCTTTAACATATTGAAGGTAAACTCACGTCAATTTTTTTTTTCCTTAGACCCCTCTACTGTGGTTTGTCAAGCTCAGTGCTTTTTTTTCTTTAATTCGGCTCCCGTTGTTGTTAGTAATTTTGCTCCCGGGGTTTGTACGGAGGGCGTTCAAAAAGTTATGCAAGCGAATTTTTTTTTCAAGGTGCCATTAATGTACGAAATTGATATTTGGTGGTGCTAATCATATATTTGTCTGCTATCTGTATGACAAGTTTTAACAATGGACATGCACCAGTTCTCGCGCAATCAGTTCTGTTCGAATTCAGGGTAAAACACGCTGCTTTTTTTCTATGGAGTATTCTAAAGAAAGTGAAAGATTCTACATCTTTTTCCGGTTCAAACTCGGGCATGAAGCAAAAAAATCTTGAACATTTGGTCACTGTTTATGGTAGTATTTCTTGTTCGTTTGACTCTGTTGACCGTTGGATTAGTGAATTTTAAACAGGATAGGCAGAGCTTACAACTCAACAGGTCGACCAATTTAAGTAGTGAACCAGGCAACGACAGAGTCTGTGCATAAATTACTCACGGAAAATCCCCATATCTCAGTGATAATGTTAAGCCTATTTGTTGATGTATCAGCAGGTAGTTTTGAGAAAAGTTTGCACGAGCACCTTCATCCGAAAAAAGATTGTGCGTGTTTAAAATTCAAAAGAGTGCTCCATTTTCCACTCCAAATGGTTCCAAGAGGCTTACAGACATTGTTACAAGGGACGAGAGCTGGTTTTACTCTTACACAACCCCCAGTAAATCAGTAAACTGTGTTTGGGTAGGTGAAGACGATCCTCGACCACAGGTCCTCACGCCAGATTTTCGATCCCGCAAGCGTGTTCGATGTTTTCAGTGTTTTCTTTAATTTTTCTGGGCCACCGCTTGTGAACTGTATGCCAGAGGGTCTTGCAATTACAGGACAGTACTACAAAAACATTGTGTTGTCTAAGTTAATTAATAAAATCAAACAGCAACGCCCAACAATTCAAACCAGCAGGACCTTGCTTTTGCATGACAACGCGGGAGCCCTGAGCTAGCACCATGCGACTTCTGGTGTTCCCTACGGTTAAAAGAAAACTTGCTGGAAAGCCATTTCGTCGGGTCCAAGATCTTGCACAAGCAGACAATATGTAAGGTTAGGGTAGGATAGGCTATTATCCATCCTCTACATGGACGATAATAGCCTTCCGTATCAGGCTGGCATAGTGGATGACTATCTGGAACATGAGAACATCCGGCGCATGGATTAGCCAGCACGGTCTCCGCAACAACACTCCATCGAGCACGCATGAGATGGTCTTGGAAGATGTGTTGCGACGTGTTGTGCTGATACAGTCGCCCCGCTAACATTGAAAATGACTGTTATAGCAGTACCGGTTTGATGGTGTGAGTGGGAATCACCATAAATGGCTAGGTGAGAAAGTGACCTGCGACGATATGTTCGTCTTTTCAAAGGTGCAATAGGTCGTAGCCTCTTAGAAAATACCTAGCCTCCACATGAAAAAGATAAAACATTGTTACGTCGTTCTGTGATGCTATTACAAAAGTAAGTTCAACGTCACAATCTTAGTGCTTCAACAATATACGAGGGTTGTTCAAGAATTTTTGCCTCCTGATCCTTAACCTTTTTATTTGTTAACCGATTTTCAAAATTCTTTTTGTATCTGATACTTACATTTGTCCTCTCTTTAATGCACTATGCACTTTTCGACATAGTCCCCATCCCTTTCTACGTATTGCACCAACGCGTGACTAATCAGGTGAACCTATCAAAGAGGATTTCCGGGGTTGTTGTCGACACGAGGATTGAATGGCATCTTTCACCTGGTCGTCATAACGCAACTCATATCCCTTAAGGTGCTATTTCTTCTTTGGGAAGTGGTGAAAGTCGAAAGGTGCAAAGTCTTTCATCTTTGAACTGTAGGCGCTGCAACATCTCTGATGTGTGCAGGCGTGCGTAGAAGAGGGTCCAAATCTGCCATTTAATCCTGGTGTTGATAACAACCCCGGAATTTCTCTCCGACGGGTTCACCCGACTAGTAGTCACGCGTCGGCGCAATGCGTGGGAAGGGGCATGGAATGGCCTGCAGACTCCCCGGGCCTAAACCCTTTCGAGCACTGACCTCTTGGACGATGCGTTGCAGAACTAGTACCACCTCCGCGAATACTGCGAACGTCATTGGTCCAGGAAAGGGGGGGGGGGAGGGAACCAGCTTTTATTTTCCATCCCCAGCGATACTGCTATCTTTGTGTTTAATGATTGAATTGTGTTTACATGACCGAGAGAACAGTCTTACCAGTTTGGTACTAATCGGAAGGGCGTAAGGGTTCCATTCTGTAAATCTCTTGATTTATGGTCACCACGTGTAAGACATTTTCATCAAATTACCCACGGTAAGCGCCCAGTCCACGACCATAATGATCATTGGATTAGAAAAATAATAATCATTTCCTTCCACACTTGAGACGACATTGATTAATGTTTCAGAAACTTAAACATTAAGATTGGATTTCTACTAAGAATTACTCAACATCACGTGATCTACCGGGTGTGCAAGAAATAACGTGAGGTGTTCAGAGCTCGCTAGCGGGAATTATATTAGGCCAAATGGAGTACATTTTGGTGTATATACTTAGTGGAACATGCAGTTTCGATTTCTGCAAAAAAAAAAAAATAGTACCAAAAGTCGCCATAGGGGGCGCTTATTTCAAGAAAACAATGAATACCTAATTGTTAAATGAACAAATACCGTTCAAACCAACTTTAGTAACAACAATAAACAATGTTTTATTTTTAATTCCAAATGTGTTTCAATATGACCACCAGTGTGCTGTTCCAATAGCTGCATGCGGTACACGAAATTTTCTACGGCAGCTCGCAGCATATATGCATTAATGAGTCTGATATGTAACGTTATTTGATCCTTTAAGGTTGAGAGGTCAGGAACATGTGCTTGATACACAAGGCTTTTCAAATATCCCCATAACCAAAAATCACAAGGGTTGAGATCAGGCGACCTGGGTGGCCATGCCATGGGAAATGCACGACTAATTATTCTGTTGTCTGAAAAACGTTCTCGCAAGATCTGCTGCACCTGATGCCCGATGTGCGGTGGCGCACCATCCTGCATTAAAATGGTAGAATCCAGACAACCCTTTTCCTGCAATCGTGGTATCACAAAATTCTCAAGCATATCGGCATACCTGGCAGAATTGACGGAACAAGTCACCGGTCCTCGGGGACGGATTTCTTCAAAAAAGTACGGGCCGATGATGAAAGAAGCAGTAAAGCCGCACCATGCTGTTAGTTTCGGTGAATGCATAGGAGTTGGCAGACACACTTGTGGATTTGATGCAGCCCAAATACGGCAGTTGTGGGTATTGATATCACCATTCAAATAATAAAAATGTGCCTCATCACTCCATAAAATCTGCCATGGCCATGCATCATCCACTTCCATACGTGCTAAAAATCTCAACGAAAAGTCAGTTCTGGTACGTTCATCTCCAGGAAGCAATTGTTGAACAGGTGTGAGTTTATAGGAATAAAATGTCAATATCTTATGCAATATTTTCCTCACCGTCAAATATGGGATATCTGTTTGCCGTGCTATTGCGTGTGCACTGCTGGTACCCTACACAGTAGTCATCTCCTGTTCCACAACAGCAGTTGCAACTTCTTCAACGTGTTGCTGCCTGATTCGTTTGCGTCCCCGGCCAGTTGCACTCCGGTAGATTCAAATCGTTCAATCATTTTCCGTAAGTTAGTTATGCTCGTCGGTCCTCTCCGTAACGTTTTCAATCGCCGGAATTCACGAAGGGCGGCGCTTGCATTGTCGCTCTTCTGATAAAACAACTTGACTAATAACACCCGGTCAGGCAGAGTAAGCGTCATCGTCAGGCCATTCGTTCGTGAATGATGGGAAATCCTCAGCCTTGCCTTTTATTGTCATGATTGCTCAACACGGAACGCGCTTATGCAAATGTATTCATTGTTTTCTTGAAATAAGCGCCCCCTATGGCGACTTCTGGTATTGTTTTTTTTGCAGAAATCGAAACTGCATGTTCCACTAAGTATATACACCAAAATGTACTGCATTTGGCCTAATAGAATTCCCGCTAGCGAGCTCTGAACACCTCACGTTATTTCTTGCCCACCCGGTATTTAGAAGCAAAACGAAATAATTCAAATTTCTTCTATATAAGTCTTTATACAGATATGCGGACCCTTAAAAAATGTCTGCCTTCCCCACTTCTATTTAATAAAAGGAGAATGGATTAAATAAAATTCTCCTCCTAGTGCCTAGTATTTTCAAGTTGCAAACTATTCATTAAGGCGAAAGAGGATTTATCTCGCCTCTTCCTTCCTCCATTTTTCCTATTCCGTAAACATTTTCGAGCCAATTCCCCGGTAGCCGAGGATGGAGTTTCAAATTACGAATGTCGTATGTTCTAATGTTATGCAAATGCTGCGAAACATTCCTCTCCAAATTAAACAATTCCCCAGCGGCCGATGAAAACTTCGCCTAACAACTGGAGCCGCCGACTGCCACTTGGCAGAGCGTTTTATTGACGCCCGGGTTCAAAGGTCACGGAGGACGCGCGTGACGACCCTTAATGCGTTCGTCGCGTGCTGCTGAGCGCATGCATTCATTAATGGACCCCCTCCCCCTCCATACTAGAAGATGTTCACCTTTCTCACTTCTCCCCCTCCCCGCCTTTCGAATCTGGCGTCGACAAACGATTGTAACTGTTCAAAGGGAAGGAGCGCTATCTCGACTGCACATCAATCACGTTTATATAAAAATGTCATTACGGTAAAAGGGATTTTCGTACAATAAAGGAACAGCGTCAAGAAATAAGATTGCCAAATAACTTTTAAAGAGTAAGTATTTAATTGGCTACGCCTTTTACTTATTAAAAGGCAGGTCAATTCTTTTTAACTGTATTTCGTATTTAATTTTATTTAAAATGACATACACTGACATTCAATTTTTTAACGACAATAATAAACGCGAGACGGTAAAAGGAGCAAATTTTATTGTTATAGCAGCAAGACATCAGACATGGATACCGAGAACAAGCCTGTGTTTTTAAACACTTTAGAAAAACTATATAAATTTGAAACTGAACTGTAAATTCCCAAATAATGAAACTAACGTAAAAAGAGAAAGTAAGCGAATAAAATTGAAGAACCCAAACTTAAATGAAGAGTGTAGATTAATTTATCACTTAGTAATTTTTATAAGCATTCATACGACAATGTTAAACGAAGTGAGGTCATTTGTTGAGCCGTTCTATGTAAGCGTCTATTATTTCTACGTAATCACCTATTGTTGAAGCGAGCTACTAGCAATTAGCTTTGACAACAATATATCTAACAGAATTCTGGTATTGATAATGTTAAGCCTAACAGCAATTTGCTCTTGACGGCAATTAACTATGGATAACAATTGCTATGGACGTTGCGATTCATTAGATACATTACATGCCATATCTTCGCGTTGAAAGTTTCCAATGGTAATGTAATGGTACCATTAACACAAGTATTACTGAATTAGTTTTGACCACTATTAATTCCTCGTTATATTCATTCAAGATACGTAGTTACGAGTTGTTTGATATATTATATGCTATATCATAGCACTGAAATTTTCGAATGGTACTGTATGGTGCAATAAGAATACCTACAACTAAACCAATTCCGAGTATCGTTAATTATTCCTTATATTCGTTCTTGACGCGTCGTTACGAGTTGTTTGATATATTACAAGCCATATCTACACCAAATCCGAGTATCATTTACTTAAGATATTCGTTCGTGACACGTCGTTACCCAGCTGTTTGATATATTACATGCCATATCTTCGTATTGAAAGTTACCAATGGTACTGTAATAGTACCATTAGAATATTTACTACTAAACCAATTCCGAATATCATTAATTATTCTTTATATTCATTCATGACACGTTGTTACGAGTTGTTTTGATGCATTACATGCCATATCTAAGCATTGAAAGTTTCTAATGGTACCATATCACTACATTAATTCCGAGTATTATTTACTCAACTAGCAATATTACCCGGCTTCACCCGGGTGGAAAAGACGCGTTGAGTTATGTTTGTTATGTTAAAAATTGAACTATGATTAACAAAGTATGAACGAAATGCAAGAAAATGAGAAACAGTCTAGAAAGCCTTCTCCAAACCTTTCATAATCATTTTAAAACAAAATTGATGATTTATGAACAATGAACTGGGAACAAAATAAAATTAAATTATATGTACAAAAGTAAATAATGAAAAACAAAGGATAAGATAAATGAATCAGCTACACAGGCAAGCTGGGCATAGATTGTAAAGTAGTTGTGCATTCAAGTCCATTTCGGTAAACAACGTTGTATGTCTTCCCCTGTGGCGCAAAATCATGTAGATTTCGACAGCTGGACACGTGGGAGCAAGTAATGTATAACTGACCGTGAGAGAAGCAAGCTTCCTGAAAATACATACCTGCGACCTCGAAAGTCTGGAAGAAATGAATGAAATGAAACACCTCGTCTAGCACCGCCATCTAGTGACATCCTTTGAAAATAAAAATCTAGCTGATATGCCCAATGACGTATATTACAGGTAGATCCCGAATCCTATTGTTAACATCGCCACCAAAGTGAAGCCAATTGAAGCCATGGCAGTTCTGGAGAGGAGTGAGCCGTCCTGTTGTTAGCTGTGTGGTTTATTTGTTTTTGACGAGTTTGGGCCCGAGGAATAACTAATTCAAAACCATTCCTCAAAGTTTCCGCGTACAACCGTACAAATAGACACGAAAAAAGACCAGGAATAACTTTCCACAACCATGAATCGAAAATACGTAACCGAAAGATCATCGAAACGAAATTAAAATTGAAACCATGATCGAAAAATTGTTTATCCAACTATATATAAAGGAGAACATGTGGTTTCGTCACGGAAACAGTTTTGCATTGTTGTTGAACGTTTAAGCATTGTTGGCACTCACTTAAAGCACACGCCGGAACTGAAAAGCCACCTGACTATTGTTGTCTGAGCAACAATTTTTATCATCATTCAATCACAAAACTATGAATAAAGGAGAAAATGTGAGTTCATCAAACGAAACAGTTTGAATGAATTTAATTTGATAAAACTAATTATCGCGCAAACTGCGCGTGAGTCCCGTTCATAAAATATTATAAAATACTTCAAATACAAAGTTAACGAAAAGATAAACTTATCATTCCGTGATCGGAGTGTGAAAGAATTATTAATCAATTGGGTGTGGGTCGTAATAAAAAAGGGTCGGTCCATCAGCAAATCGGGTGTGGGTCGTATTATCCAACTACACAAAAATGGATTCCCATCTGACCCGGAAGCGAGCGCAGCCTAGTCGCACCTCAGCTACCATAAAACGTATCAAGGCAGCAGTCACCAAAGAAAACCCCCAAACCCAAAGGAAAATTGCCAGCCACGTAGGGACATTCAAAGGCACCGTCTGGCGCATCATCTACAACAACCTAGCATTAGAACGGCGTCATAAAGGAAGAGGACACGTATTGAGAGAAGAGAGAGTTCATCAACGCCTTTTAGTCCCTTTTATTTTAGTCATCAAACGTGTCATACCTTTTAGTGCTGTCTCTGAAGTCGCCCGATGCCTCACCAATGGATTTCTGCGGCTTTGGTCTCTTAAAACTAGGTCTTGCTTCCAGGCGCCCCACCACTGTTGAAGGCCTTTGGAAAGTGTGTCAGGAGGTGTGGGCTACAATTACGCGCCGTAGCCTTCTGCAATGGAAACTGCGATGCAGGGCTATAGTCTATAACCGAGGCCATCACATAGAGCACAATAGATAGTGGAGGAAGGGATTTACATCGCAAAAAATGACACCCAAATTCGACCGAGCTTAACTGGGGCAACCCTCTGTAATTTGCCTACAAACGTCAGATGGTCATAAAAATCTAGTCACTCAGTGTACATTGAGTGAGCATGTTATTATGACCACCTCAGTGTTGCTAGCGGGCCGGACCAATATAAAAAGGGAGGCTGAGTGTCGTCGACAAAGTAAACGTGTTCCATTCTTCAACTATGGGTAAACGACGCGATTAAACAGCATTCGAACGCGGGATGATTGTAGGTTCTTGGAGCTATGGAGCGAGTATCAGCGAAACAACAATATTCGTGGGGTGCTCAAGAGCAGTATTCGTTAAAGTATTTAAAGACTGGACGGTTAGCCGGAAGACGGGGTCTGAACGTTCGCGTTGTGGCCGGCCGCAGATGGTTGATGATCGGACAGAATAGAGACTGTCATGACTGGTAAAGGATAACAGAAGAGCAACTGTGCATCAACTCACTCCTGACCTTAATCAGGGGGTCCTCCAAAACGGTCTCTGAAAGCACTGTCCGCCGCACACTGCATCGCATGGGATACGGAAGCCGAAGACCTGTCCGCACACCTTTGTTGTCTGCAGCCAACAAGCGGAAACATGCCTTGGATCCGTTACTACGTGTTGAACAACGTCTGGATGGCACAGCATACCTCCGTATCGTTACCGATCAAGTCCACCCTGTCATGTTGATGGCGTACCCTAATGGAGATGGCTACTTCCAGCAAGACAATGCGCCATGCCACAGAGTTCGTATTGTGCAGGAGTGGTTCCAGAACATGAGAGGGACTTTTCCTTACTTCGGTGGCCCCCACAATCCCCAGATCTCACTCCAATTGAGCATTTGTGGGACGAAGTCGAACGAACCATCAGACGACTGGATCCACCACCGTCCAATCTAGCACAACTAGACAGTGCTATCCATCAGGCATGGTGTCAGATTCCTCCCACCACCTTCCAACATCTCGTGGAATTAATGCCACGAAGAATCACCGCAGTATTAAAGGCAAAAGGTGGCCCAACGAGATACTGACAGGGTGGTCATAATAATATGCTCACTCAGTGTATAATGGATTTTGTTTGGGAAGTCTACTAAAGAAGGCTTTGATTTAAAAGTTTGCTTTCATGATGGGAATGTGTGCTAGATAATGATGGCGATTTAAAAAACGGAATTACTTTCTACAGGAATGACTTTGCTTTAAATTAACAGAATTTTCAGATGCTTTTGTCGGACCGTTGATGTTTTGCCTATTAATTTCATTATATTCAAACCAATTGAAAACTTGCGCTCTTTGTGTTTAATTTCATTCCGAGTTCGGCAATCGCAACCGACAAAATATTCAAAACATGCTTTCTCTGCACTCCGCACACAAATAATTTCAATGTATTAAAGCCCCAAGTCAATTTCCAGTTAAAATGCAAAAATTTTGGGTATCGTCGAAAACTAATGAATCGCTTGAAAATGCAAGGAATTCAATTATGAAATCCCTTTCATTAACACTTGACGCTAAAGAACAATAGGCTAGAGCTCAGCTTAATAAACGCCTTCTATTCAAGATTCGTGTTTGTTTAATTAAGAAATAGTATTCTTTCGTTTCATATTGAATTTTTTTCAGCCTTAGCTCGTTATTTAAATGAGTGAATTCAATAAATGAAATTTCATAAATTTTTAAAATATTAATAAATTCGTTTTAAAGGACGTGCAACTGAATAACAAATGTGTTTTGTGAAAATAATATATAAATAAATCATGAATTTTTTCATTTCATCATATTCTGGAACCATCCTGGAGTTAAAATACTGAATGCATCTTTCTCAGTAAGGAAGGTCAGAAAAGCAAACTCGACATTGCAAATGTTATATTTCATTAATGAAATCCATGAATATTTAAAATGTTTATGACAGAATTTTGCTTTTCCTTTAAGATTTCAGTAGCTAGCCTTTCCAGACATGTTTTTCTGTTTTTGCGGGAAAGTTTTTTTTTGGCTTGAATAGAAATTTTGTTTCACTGAAGAAGTATATTTTTATTACGTCCTTCCAAATATTTGATGTCTGAGGAGCTTCACACCTATTTTTATTTTTAGTTGTTTGAATCCAATAAAGAAAAAAATTTTAAACATCGCAAATTTTTTTTCTGTATATTTATTCAAGCTTCTTTTCAAATGCTCAGCCAAAAAAACAAAATTTATTCTAAAAATAATAATTAATTCATTAATTAGAAACTAAATAACATAGGTCGCTTTCAAACGTCATTTTAAAGATCGCCTTAAGGTATACTCTGGCTAAACAAACAATTGTCATTATTTCATCAGCTATTTGGCTTCCTTAGAATAAATATTTCACTTATTTTCCTAGGGCTTTTTACAGTAAATACTATGGCTAGAACGCTCGTTTTACTCTATAAGCAGATGGCTAGAATGTTTACTTCTTTGTAGAGTTTCTTTATATAGAGATCTGTATTTGTCTATTATTACAGCTTGAATGCATGGCAAACTTTAATGTACGGAACGGTTTGTGAAATAGAATAATAAATCATGATGCTAGCGTTAATATTTACAATACATTCACGGAATGAGAATGTCTCGCCCCAACGGAGCGTGCTATGCCATCAATAATTGAAGTATTCTATCCTCGTTTACTACGGGGGTTTGGTTCCAAAAAAACACCGTGATAAACGAATACCAAAACCTATGGAAAAATAGGCTTTCGTCTAAAGACCCCCAAGCTGCCTTCTAACTTACCCAACTATTACCACTAAATAAATTTATAAACACGTAATGGGTATTTAACTTTAATTATTAAGTAGCGGAAGAATAAAGCTGCTTATTGGTTTCACAATGTCCGTCTGTCCGTCCGTCCCCTTCATAATTTCCGAATCATGACAGCAGAGCGTGAAATCGGGCCTTATGGCGGCGTTCTAATTTCAAATCTTGATTCCGATTGATTATAATCTTGATTGCAAGCCCCGTTAAGTTAGCGTATTTTCTGTTAGGACTGCCCTCTTAACTGTTAGAATATTAGCCTTAGTACGGGAAGAATGGGGATGCGCTTTTCGTTCAGCAGCGGAGCACTGTTGAGTTTTTGGTTCCACTTGAGTCCTGCGTTTGATAACTTTAGTTATACCATTCTTGGAAATTATGAAAACCTTTCCCTTACACGGTTATATTATTAAGTAGCGGAAGAATGGAGCTACTTATTGTTTTCACGATGTCCGTCTGTCTGTCCGTCCCCTTCCTAATTTCCGCATTTTTGGAGGTAGAAGGTTGAAATTCGGAAAGTAGCACTTTCACTATTTAGTTTGGTTTTGATTGGCCCATTGGGGTCGGAGTTTCGGGGGCGGAAATTAGAGGGGAGCAAATGGTCTACGCGTATTTATGCATATAAAGGATTGAAATTCGGTATGCAGATTCCTCTAAGGAAGATCAACATTATTGTAAAGTTTGGGCCAAATTGTCCCAATAGAGTCGGAGTTATGGGGGTGGCAATCACTTGGTCTTTAGAAATATGGCAGTGTCATATATCATTCGATCGAAAATTATGAGAAAGTAAAGAAGATAGAGTTCTTTTATATTTTCTAAATACAAGGTTCGAGAAAATCAATTTTTGATTTTAAAAATGGGGGTTAAAAAGTGCAGATGAAGGAATAAAACAAGTAGGTGAACTCAGGACTTCCGCTACTTTCCTATACCTTCTTCGGGAGGCTTAATTTCTTGTTCTGGAATAAGAGTAACCAACGTCTGAAAAAGCTATGACACTGCCCTCCCAGAAAGATTCAAATTTTGAGTGCTTTTTGGCAGAAAATTTGGAAATGAAGAACGGAATGATTAGTTCGATTATTATCAAACTTATGTGTAAAATTTCACATTTTAGCAATCTTCACCTTATATATGAAACAACGTTTCTCAGTGACTATGCAAATCCGTTGGCATAGCAAATATCAGTTGGTCACGTGACAATGGGTACCAATGTAAATCGAGAACACACCTGTCAACTGCAAGTGGTTTGACCGTCACCATGGAGAAAATAAAAAATCTGAGCGATTTCAAGCGCCTTTCCCGGCGAGGTGGAGTGAGTATTTCCGAAACCGCACGTCTTCTAGGCTTTCCCGAACAACCATTTCAAGGGTTTACCAGGACTGGTTAAACAACTAAACAAAAACAACCAGAAACAAGCCTGTGGTCGCAAACGACTCGTGGATCCAAGGGGCGAGCGTGGGATAGGAATGCTTGTTCGTGCCAATAGAAACGTCACGACTCCTCAACCAACCATGGAGTGTAACACTGGGCCGCAGAATAACATCTCTGAGATGTTATTGGCAAGGATTAGTTACAAGCCGACGGCCAGTACGGATACTTTTGACCTACACCCAAAACCGCAAAAAACGTCCCCAATTTGCCCGTGATCGCCAACACTGGACCGTCGACGACTGGAAGACGGTGTTGGTTGGACGAATCCTGTTTCCTATTGCACCATACAGATGACCGGCGCAGAATTTGCAGATAACAACACAAAGCGATGGACACCTCCTGTCTGGTTTCTACTGTTCAGGCTGGTGGAGGCTCTATAATGGTCTGGGGAATGTCTTCCTGGCTTACTCTTGGTCCATTGATACCTGTAGAACAATGCCTTAATGATCAGAGATACCTGAACATTATTGCCGACCACGTTCATCCCTTCAATGGTTATTGTGTTTCCCCCATCGGACAATGCTCAATGTCACAATGATCGTATCGTCATGGAATGGTTTTAGGACCACGATAATGAATTCAACTTACTCCTGTGACCACAACAGTCCCCGGATTTGAACCCAATCGAACATCTATGGGATAAGCTGGAACGGGTTATTCGAGGCATGGATCCACCACCATCCAATAAGCATCGACTGGGAGCAACTGTTGCATCCGCATTGACAATGCTTTCAGCAGCTAATTGAATCCATACCTCGGTGAATTCGTGCTGTTATAGCTGCTAGTGGTGGCGCAACATAATATTAGGGAGGTGTTCCTAATAGACTGGCCACTCAGTGTAATTCAATAAACAGTTTATGTCACTACTCATGCAGCTGTTTTTATTAATTTCAGTATAACGACTTTTTTTCATTATAACGAAAATTTATTTTCATACCCCTCAGATTTGCAAATGAAAACCGCAAAATTGTAATTAAAATTCCAAATTTCGCCCTACAGTGTTGTAATTCTGCAGAGCCGTTAAAGATGAGTTGTAGAAATATCCGGTAGGTGGCTGGAAAGTAGAGACAAGCAAACAACGTCACAGCAGCAGTTTAAAGATGGCCGCCCCACTTCAAACATGCACCAAAGAAGAACAGTGTTCAGTTATCCGATTTTTGAGTAGTGAATGTGTGAATCCTATTGAAATGATTTAGTGGGCTGAACCATGACTAGATTTTCCAACACTAAAGCTTCAACTGTTGCAATATTCTCTGACCTCAACTCGATGTGCCTGACTCCGGGCGAGAGATGTCTGATACAGTTGTCACACTATTTGTGAACTTTACACTCCATTCATAAACTTGCCGCTGTGACAAACATGCATCACCATTCATAAACTTCCTCGGTGTATGTTTGAAGTGGGCTGCCATCTTTTAACAGCTGCTGTGACGTTGTTTGCTTGTTTCTACTTTCCTGCCATGTACCGGATATTTCTACAACTCATTTTTAACAGATCTACAGAATTACAACACTGCAGGACTAAATTTGGAATTTTAATTTCAATGTTGTGGTTTACATTTGACTCACCCTCGTACAAGTATGGACAAAAGCGGACTATTTGAATTAGAGGACAAACAAGTGTTTGACATCATAGAGGGATGATATCAGGTCGTTGCATACCAAATGTCGGATTGCAGAGCTCATCTTTAATGGCCCTCTAGAAAGGACACCTTCACACGTGCTATTCGAAATAACCCCCACTGCAATCCACCTATTGTTGCCAACGATTTGGCAGCTCTCGAGCCCTCTCCGATAGAATCCATGGTCACGAGACTCAATAAACTCCCGCAATGCGTTTTCGATGTCTGCTTGGGTTAGGAATGTTTTCCTCCGGAGAAAATTGTCCAGGCTCTGGAGAAGATGGTAGTCGGTAGGGGAGAGGTCCGGAGAGTACGGTCGTTCCGCCAAACTGTAACCATGAGCTTCCTGGGGTACAACGGGGGTTTAAGGAACTGTCGTGAGGGTTCATCAGCATCCAGCCACTGTCGTATAGGAGCCACTTCTCGTCGCAGGTGACAATGCGATCAAGAATCCCCGCTTTTTCACGGCGCAAAAGCAATTCCGTACACACCTCCAACCGACGCTCTTTTTGTTTTCCTTAAGTTCAAATAAGACCCATTTGTCCTGCTTTTTCACCTTTTTAAGGTGTCCACTGACAGTCGACGCCTATAAGCATGTTCCCCTGCAAGGTCCCGAACAGTTTTTGGCGGGTCCATTTCCACACATCGCTTCAAATCAGCGTCATTCAACACGTTGGGCGGTCTGCCGCGTGGCTCATTTGCCAGGTCCGTCACTCCCGCCCGGAATTTTCGGAACCAACGTTGGACAGTACGTTCATTTATGGTGCCTACACCGAATACCTTATTGATATTTCGAGAGGCGTTGGATGCAGTGTGATCCAACCTGAACTCGTAATGCATTATCACACGTGATTCGTATGACGTCATGACTATCTTGGGTTCAAACGCTATTAAATATCATCGCAGACATGCAAATTTCAGGCAGCTGGTTGCAGATAGGTTTATCTCTGGGAATGTACCACTTAGTTATGGATACTTGCTAATAAACGTGGAAACCGTGCTGAAGCGCGGAACCTACCTCGGAATTCGACATTTGATATGCAACGACCTGATATCTCAAACGGCAACACAAAACAACACAGGGAGTTCAGCCGTACCTCCACTGGAAACTCAAAGAGAAGATAATAATATAACTGAAGAAACTCTTCAAACATATCACAATTACAAATAGAAAGTGAGGGAAAACTTTTGAGGAATTCTACATCCAGCAGGGGGTTGATAAGGGTTGAAATTGATGACGATACCGAAATTTCATGATATAGTAAGCGTAGAATGCTATTTTTTTTTCTCCTTGTGAACGAAACAGTATCGAAGGAATTATTTATTGAAAGATCCTTGTACCGCTTGAATATAAAGCTTTGCAAACTTAAAAAAGGCTTAAGAAAACTTTTTATTACTTTTTGCCTAAATTTAAATTTAAAGCGCACTTAAAAATTAAAACACGATAAAAGCAGAGAGCGTCAGACAAATTGCGACAAGCACCGGAATATTTTATAGTTTTATTGGGCATTTTATGGAGCAATAAAGATATAATTGAAGATGAAAATGGAAAATTAATTTTCCTTTTCACTACTTTCTCGTGTTTATTGCATTCGCAGCAAATGGAAAATTGAAAGTAAATGTCGGTAATTTAGAACATTTTTTAGATCGCTTTAATAAAGCCTGAATTTTTTCCTTTTCACATTAAAAAGACCTTGGCTTTCGAAAGAAATTGCTATTTAATCTTTAATTTGATATTTTTTTTTTCGTTCCAATGTAAATTTCATTACATCAATTTACAATTCAAAGTTTATCCATATAGACATAAAATATTTTTAATCATATTTCGCTGGCGTAGAAGAAACTCTTCATCTGGAAATAGAATTTAATACATAATCATCTTCAGTGATTTTGCTTTTCAAATTCCCGTTTTAAATGCCCTGGGGAAGTACAGAATGGAATCAGCGCAAATTTAATTCTTCATGAACTTAATATCTCTGTTGTCGACGGGAACCGATGCAATCAGTCGTTATTATCTTGGAGTACATTTTAAAATTCCCTCAGACGAGAAGAAAATATCGATTTCTATTTCCTTTATATGCACAGACATACCTAACGTGGATATAGACACAGAAATATATGCTGATAAGAAAGAGATGAAAGCCTCAAGGGAGAAATTATATTGAATTTTATATCATAATGTATTTATGTTAGTTCACAAAGAGCAAAAATCCATATATTTATATATACATTAATGGAATTATATTTATTCGTGCAGAAGTCATTTTAAAGCCTTTTTCTGATATTTAAATTATTATCGTTCATCTGAATATTTAAAGTAGTACGTGCAAGAAGTGATACTTGAAAAAGATTTTTTATCCATTTTTATTTAAAAAAAAGTGGTTAATGTTTTTTTATATAAATACGAATATAACAAAAGTTAAAAGTAGAGCGTCAAAAAGCCTTGTCTGATAACTTATTATATAAATAATATTTATGAGAAAAAGGGGTTTACTCAAACAACATTTTCAGTATGTTTTATACTATCTCTTATATTAAAGATCTACAGGGTGTAAATGGACGACGTTTCACAAATTTAAGGATATGTAGAGGATGAAATTCTGAGCATAAGAGTCTAGTCGCGTTTTTCGATCGGAGGCTCCGTTAAAAAGTTATAGCGCTTTAAAGTTCGGTATCGGTAAGGCATATCGGTATCGGTATCAGCCGGGGTGATTCTAAAAGGTCGTGCCAAAATGAAAAGGCAGGTAGAGGGTGAAATTCTGAGCAAAAAAGTCTAGTCGCGTTTTTCGATCTGAGGCTCCGTTAAAAAGTTATAGCGCTAAGTTAAATTGCTCAGCGTCTGTACCAGGATAGATCTCCGGAAGTGACGTCACGAAACTTAACATTTTGGCACGACCTTTTAGAACCACCTTGGCCGATACCGATATTCCTTACCAATACCAAACTTTAAAGCGCTATAATTTTTTAACGCCAATAAATTATTACGAGCCAATAAATTTTACGAGCTAATCGTGTACCAGAGATTGTGTATATAAAGCATTGTAACCCCTCTCTTATGCAGACTTGAGAAAAGCAGGTAATAAAGCCGAAACTAGTCGTCGTTTTTATAATGCAGTAGTGTAAAGCCTCTATTTTTTTCGTTAAGAAGTACAATACTATGACCATTCCACTACAAGATACAATATCTGCCTTATTATCTCTACAGGAATTATCATAGTAAAAATTACAACCATGTGGATTATATAAGCACCCCTTCCAGACTAAGGGTCTCTCACATTTAAACTTATATTACTTGTTACCACTGCCGAGCAACTTAAAGTAATCTGTCGACAGAATTTAGGTCAGTCCAAAATGTCATCAAGAGTCTTACAGTCTTGCCATGAAAATTATATTCCAACAGTCCATAATATTTATAACCGTCCATAATATCTCTTTTGTTCTGTTGTCAGTGACACCTTCTTAACTATTACCCTTCATTGTTAGGAAGAGGTTAAAACTATAACAATGAAGATTACAAACAACAATGTACTTATTAATTTCAGGAAGTTTAATATTTTATTTTTTGATTGCTTACATAGTTTTTCTTTTATTTATTTAAGGGCTTTTCTGTTATTTTATTTGTCTCGTTTTAGCTATTGTTTGTAATCTATACAGGGTGTTTTTGAATTGAGTACAGATTTTTTGGGACATGATAGAAGAGGTCCTTAGAAGTATTTTTTGTCATACGCACATGGGGTCCCCGCAGCTCCGTTTACTTACAATACTGCATTGAACAATCAAATGACACCGGGACGCAGTGTGCGTTTTATTTTTAACAATTAACACAAGCAATCTAGTGTATGACTTTTACAGTAATTGTTCGAAATGACCGCCATTTGCTTCATAGCACAATTCGCAACGCCTTATGATAGATTCATGTACGCGTGGAAACAGTTGATTTGCACGGTCGCTGATGTCACCTGCTACCGTGACAACAAGAGCCGCCAATTCTTCTTCGGTATCTACGAGTTCGGAGTACACCATTGATATTATGCTTCCCCATAATAAAAATCCATCGGTGTGAGATCTGGCGATCTCGGTAGCCAAGCAACGACCAATCCAACGACCAGGATATGTCTCGTTTAGGTAATCTCTAACTGCTCTTGTGTAATGCGAAGGTGCGCCTTCCTGTTGAAACCACATCAAATGTCTGGTCATTAGTGGAACATCTTCAAGAAGACCAGGGAGCTCCTCCTTGAGGAAACCAAGGTATGTTTGCCCGTTAAGACGGCATGGTAGGAGATATGGCCCAATCACGACATTGTGAATCATGCCAGCCCAAATATTCAACGAAAAACGATGCTGAAAACTGTTAACATGTGTTACACATGGGTTGACATGAGACCACGGATGATTATTGTAGCTATTGAACATTCCCTCTCGCGTCCTGGTGTCATTTGATTGTTCAATGCAGTATTGTAAGTAAACGGAGCTCCGGGGACCCCATGTTCATATGACAAAAAATACTTCTAAGGACCTCTTCTATCATCTCCCAAAAAATCTGTACTCAATTCAAAAACATCCTGTATAAGAAGAAACTGACTGAGTGAGTGATCAACGCACAGCCCAAACCAAAGGGCCTAGAAACTTGAAATTTTGTACAGACGTTCTTTACAAAATGTAAGTGAGCACTAAGAAGGGGTTTTTCGAAATTCAACCCCTAAGAAGGGGAAAGGGGGGGTTGAAAATTTGTTAAAACATTAACTGGTGTTGCACTACATAATTAACATAGTAACCTCTTTTAGGGGGGGGGGTAACGAATTATTAACAACGAGCATAAATATGATTATGCAATGACAAGACATAGAAAAGGCAATGTTTATCGTGGAGGCTAAGGAATCACACGGGTCTCCCTTGAGCTCCCTAAAAACGTCCGGATGACTGGCGAAAATTTGTGTGTTTGGCAAAAAAAAAAAAAAGAGAAAGAACTAAAGTATTGATCAGTGAAATTTGCAACAGAAAGATAAAAAGCTATCCGGGCATTGGAAACATCTGAACAACGGAAGCTCCGCTAGAGCAGGAGGGCATAAGAGCGTCTACGTCAAGGGCAAGGAAAATTTTAAAATATAGGTATAAAGCAGGGCTGTCCAAGATTTCTGTCCGCGGGCAGCGCCCGTGCACGCGGGTAATCTTCCTAACCCCCCCCCCCCATTGCATATTACGTTGATCAATTCCTTAAAGTCGAATTGTTGATTATCAATTCGACATTGTAAAAAAAATACGAGGCAGCGTACCATTTTATTTTCTTCTTTTTAATGTGACAATTTTCTCGATGTCAGGTAGAATTATATATTTTTCCCCGATAGGACATGATTACATATGAAGCATTTCGAATCTGATCTGTGAACAATGAAAAAAAAACATATTCTCCCATTGCGGTTTAAATACTGGTTCAGTGATTTTATGCTTTTTAGGAATGTGCGCCATGTTATGCGAGACGAAAAACAAGCAAGTATCAGTAACAAAAGAAATAATGCCTCATTTAATGCAATCGCCCCCTAAAGTCTGGCAACACTGCATAGGAAAACTATACCCACTCCCCTGCTGAGTTTTGGACTATCTCCTCGGCTTTGCTCGTGAGCTTTGTCCGCGAGCATTTTATGTTGCACGCGGGCGACGTGCACGAGTTGGACGGCCCTGGTCTAAAGTATCCAGTGATGCTCCCCGGGGGTGAAGTTGGATAACATTTTAATCTGAGACAGAACAACAAGAGGGTAAGTAAAGCCCGGGCAAAGTGTGCAATATAAGTAGGTTCATTAAGAATGATGGTTCCATCCCACGAAGTGAAAGCGTATGCTTTGTGGAGTATTTTGAGGATTGTTGGCGAGGCAGCCAGAGCTGAATGGAGAAGTTCCAGAGTGGAGATGACCACCGGCTAGTCAGATTCTTTATCCTGAAATAAGGTGGGTTAATGGAGTATATTCATTGTTTTAATGATTTACAAGGCTCTCAGGTCTATTTTGAGCATTGGAAGGTCTGAGGGTAGAATATCGTGCTTAGATGACATCACTGGGTTTTTCACTTTGGTCAATGACGAAGCCAAAGGGACCCAGTGTTTGGCTAGGTTGAACTAAGACTCATTGAAGTCTCTTATTATTGATGATTTTCCGTTGAGGAAGATATTGGGAAACAGGTATGGTTTTAAGTAAAATTGCCTATTGAGTCTGCTCGACGTAACATGCTGTTCTAATTGAGCATATTCACAATTAATGTCGATTGCATATTGTGTTGTCTTAATAAATTGCGTTATTGAGTTTTCTGGAAAGGGAACCGCGTCATGTGTGAATACGGACAAGTCTCTCGATGGATGACGCATTGTTCCAGAGTGTAGCAAAATAAAAGACGAACTATGTCATGGAAGCATTCTGGAAGGTAGATGACAGCGAGACGATAGTATACTATGGTAACGGTAGAATTCCGTGCTTGAAAGCATTTTCCCTAGGTCACAGTTTGGTGGAGTATGTCTGTAATTGACCTATACTGTATAAGCAGTTGATGATCTACAGGGTCGGGATACATTAATATGACCACCTCTCCTCGAACTTGTTGGAACGTCCCATGGTATGCAGATGAAAAATCATTATATCATTAAAAGCTGACAACAGCAGACGTGTAGTAGCATCCGTTAACACAGCAATTGTCGCCGTCATGGGCAGAGCAAGTAACCTGTCGGACCTCCAAAAGGGGATGATCATTGGCTATCGGGCCAAGGGGGGCAGCATTTCAGAAACGGCTGCCGTTGTGAAGGTGTACCGCGACTGGACGAAGCAGACAGTTTCGAGCAACCGAAGAGGTAACTGTGGGCCCCCACGGGCTATCGATCTTAGAGGCGAGCGTCAGCTACGACGCTTGGCAAGACCAATCGGCGTGCCACTGTTGAGCAACTGACACAGCAAATGAACAGTGGGGGGGCCACTAGGCGTGTCAGCACCAAGACAGTGCAACGATCCCTCTTGAGGTTGGGGCTCCGGAGCAGGCGTATGGTAACAGCACCCATGTTGACGCCTGTGCATCGCCGAAAATGCCTCCAATTCGCAATGGACTATCGCCATTTGACCTCGGCCGAGTGGCAAAGGGTTGCTTTCTCTGACGAGTCGCGGTTTCAGGTGAACAGAGTGGACGGACGATGGAGAATTCGCCGAGAAGCATCTGAGAACAGGCGTCCCGACATCGTCGTTGGCAGACGACAGGCTGGTGGGGGAGGTGTGACTGTTTGGGGGGATATTTTCGCGGTATGGTCTGAGTCCACTGATACCGCTGGAGGGTACACTGAATGCTGTTCGTTACCTGACGATCGTCGCAGACCAGGTTCACCCCTTCGTGTCGACAGTGTTTCCTCAGGGTGATGGCACCTTTCAACAGGATGAATTCAAGCTACTCCCATGGCTACCAAACTCCCCGGACCTCAACCCCATTGAATTTGTGGGACCATCTCGATCGCCATGTCCGCAAGCTGGACCCTCCACCACGCACGGTGATGGATTTACGGGATGCACTGATCGCCGAATGGTCCCAGATACCTGCAACCACCTTCCGAGGACTTATTGACTCTCTGCCACGTCGACTAGCTGCTGTGCTTGCCGCCAAAGGTGGATATTCCGGATACTAGCAGGTGGTCATATTAATGTGTCCCGACCCTGTATATGACCAGTTAAAAAAAAACCCTAATTGAATTTACTAAGACTTGAATCCTTATTCTTATCTCTAACCGTCGCGAACGTCACGTTCTATTCCTGTTCTCTTATAAAGGGGCGATTCCACAATCTAATAAATATTTTTAACAAGCAATCAAAAAATAAGACATTCACTGACGGAACGTCACATCGGCAAACAAGCCGATTCATTGGTATAGAGATGGGTGCATGATGAATAACAGAATTATATGATGAATCCAGTGTGACCAGAAGGTGAGAGAGAACAGACAATTCATTATGATGTCGCTCTCCCAGTAGTTCCCCCAAATTCCTCGTTTCCATCACAGGCAGCATCTTTCTATGATAAGGGAATTTAACACTTGGTGCAACGCTAAGACAAGTGCCTCAATAATGATGGAAACCACTTAGAAAAGTAATCTAAGGTGTGTTCTCCAAATATCAGCAAGTACCTCTTGGCTTTATTTAATGTCCCGTTGGAACTTACTTTTTTTAGAAAACCCTCATATACCATTGGAAGAGGAGACCTTATTATTGCTGAATCTTCATTCAGTTTTAAATTCGCTTTCCCATGCGAGAGAACAAGGAAGTTTTATTACGTACTTCTCATGGTAATCACTTTCAGTTTATTTAACACAATAATAAAGCAGCCATGGAGTTGTTAAAATGAGTGATTTTTATTATCATCGCCAGTGAAGTATATAATACTTTCTTTCACGCCTGCCATGAATAATACTTTTCCTCTCGGTTGACGATTCTTAACTTGTTGAAGAAACCTGGTTGACTATTAGCTCCAGTGGCTCCTTTTAAAGCTTTCGTGGAGCCTTAGAAAGTCATTATCTTCGTCTTCCTCTTTCCTTTCGTGTTGATTCGTCCATAAATTGAGTCTAGTAACGGCATGGAAAGCGAGACGGAGAGAAGAGAAGGCAAAAGAACTGTTGATTCGTAAAAGAAATCAAGAGTAAAAAAATACAGAAAAAGGGAATGGAAAAAGGGTTGGGGCGTAGAATAAAAAAAAAAAAAACGGAATGAAAAAACCCATTTCGCTCTTTCGCTTCGGATGCAAGTGAAGATCGTGTTTTCTACGTGAAGGATGTCTCGAGGGTTAAATTTAGATTCCTGCGCGTGCATTGATACTGGAGGAGAAGAGAGAGAGATTTCATTCGCCAAGCCTGATATCATTAATCACCACGATAGGAAATGACACTGTTGCATTTCCCCTTCCACCCTCAATTGATAACTACCGAGTCACTTCTGACACTCTGCTTTTATTGGAGTTCCTAGAAACGAACTCGGCAAAAGCTCTTCTTTTCATTTGGGGAATGCAATTTCCTTTCTCCTGTAATATTGCCATTCTCACAGCGCAATGTAGAAAAAAAATTATTTTTGTAATTTAAAATCAAAGTGGATGGGTAAATGTTCGCTGAAAATTTTGGCAATGCTATATTTTAAAGCAACTTAAAGCCTCGTTATATCTCCTAAACTAACTTAAAATTTAAAATTTAAAGATCATGGCCAATATTCTGCAATTTATATTTTAAAGCACTGAAGAAATATATTATAATATCCCTTTAAAAAATAGACATTACGACATTTACCCTAATAGATCCTGAAATCGAATTTAAACCGACCTCTGTTTTTTCAATGTTCTGAAGATTAAAATCCACATGATTGTTTTCTATGAATATCATAATTTTCGGAATATAATCCGCAGTCGTGTATAATACGCATCTAGTCTTTTGGGGTTTTGGAAAATTGGGGCTTCGGAAAATTGGGATACATTTAATTTTAAAAACAGCCGAAGAGAATAGAACAATAAAAGAGTATATATTATTATTATTATTATTATTATTATATATTAATATGTATATAAGATTAATATATTAATATAGTACTTGTAGTAGATATTAACATTATTCAATACTTAATCTTATAATCAATCTTATATAATTATTAAAAACCTTTTTTTATAAGATTAAGATTAATATATAAGATTAAATATAAGATTATATAATATATAAGATAAAATATAAAATAAGATTAAATATGCAGCCTGTTTGTAGGCTAACCAGTAGAACACAATAGAATGGTAGCAGTGGTAAGGCTTTTTTTCACCCTAGAGTGCCTATTATTATAGGCACTCTATTTCACCTAGAGTGCCTATTATTATAGGCACTCTATTTCACCCTACTTAAAAGCGCCCTCCTCCTTTACTGCGGTGAAACTTGGAAACTGTCGATTGAACAGGCTGTTATCTATATAATAGGCTGTGGTATTCAGTTTCAATGAAAATCTCTATCGCAGGTTGCGACAACACCCCCTAAAACGAAGCCTTGACACCAACTTTCTGACGTCATTAGAAGAGGATTGTCGTCGGCAGCTCATGTAATGGAGTAAATACACGAGCTCGATTTTTAAATAGAAATCATGGAAATATTATATTGATTTTTGTAAATAAGAATTCACAAAGTTTAATGAATAAAAAAATAGCAATTTATTTAATTTTAGCATTATTATTTAATTTCAGCTAAAGAATAAAAATTGAAATTGACATTTGTAACAATTAAATATGATATAATTTTTAAACAATTCTAAAATTAACAGAAATTTTTTATCAGAATTTGAGTTATATAATAAACAAAATATAATTAATAATTACGATGGTTTGTATATGGCGCCATTTGCCAAGTCAATCCTCTTCTGGTCACGTGAGTATGACATTGAGAACTTGGTGTCAAGGCTTTATTACAGGGGGTCTTGGTTGCGGCAAGGCTTTATCTATACAGGTTGGAAAGTCGCGTGACGTCACTATAGCAAAGTTTGGTCCAAGTTTTTCTTTGCTCGCCAGATGGCGCAAAAGACAGTGTAGTGGAGAGAGATTTCTGATTCATCCTATAGGATTGTTAACAAAAATCGTCGAAATAATTTTAATTTAATTGATTTCTTTATTTGATTTTCACCTCAACATTTTAAACTTTAATAAATAATTAATTTTAATCGTTATCATTAAACAATGATTAAAGGCAATTTTTATATTATGTAGTCAAGACCTCCCAATCATTGCTTAAATTATTTTGAAGTTTATTTAATAATAGTGATGGTTAATTTAATCATCTTTAATTATCGTTTTCTGGAGAAATATCACGATGAATTGATCGGTTGGTATGAACGTCCTTTTCAACTACTATGATCATATCAGGACAGAGTTATAGGGGCCACAAATTTTGCCTTACAAGAGTTCTTTAACGTGTAGCCGGCAAACCACTACACGGGGCCAACGGCTTTACTTCCCTGCCGAAGGAAGTGCGTGATCTCAGGATTCCCCCCTGAAAAATCTTTGTCGTCCTCGCCCGGGATCGAACCTGCGCCCTCGGGCATCAGAGACGATTACTCAACCGCTGAGACACCGAGACCGATGACAATAAATTGATAATTTATGTAAACGGATTTAATTATACATGTACATTCATCCATTAATATAGTGAATAAGTATTGTATTTAAGGAAAATAAAATGATAGCAGAGGACGGGAAATCGTCTCTCCCCCGTTTCTCTTGAGACGCGAGTGGGGGAGAGAGAAACGTGGGGGGCGGGGGGAGCGGACGAAAGTCATGTTGCAATGCTTAGAAGAGAGAGAGAGAGACAGAGAGAGAGAAGCGATTGAGAGCTGAAAAGAGAGGATGGTGCCGTGGCCAGCACTGTCACGCAATTTAAACTCTTATGAACGAATAATACCAAGGCTTTTTACTACTACATGTATTTCATGAGAGAAAAGTGGCTTGAAAATTAAATTCACGAATATTTCGCTGTTAACACACGATCCGAATACTTCTTATCCACGCTTTCCTTCTAACTGGATCACTTGGAGCTCTAAAGAGTTTAATATTTGGATCATACATCTTATAACCCGTTTTGCAATTCGTTAAAGAAGCAGTTTTCATTGTTCACGGATTGTTGGAAACACAAACCTTAAAATACTTGAGAAAAAAGTTCAGTCGGTAAGTTGAAAAACTATACTAATCCATACTGAGCAATAGAATTTTTCCCCACTACAGTGTTCGCAGCGCCGCTCTGTCGGCCAGAGAAAAAAATGTCCAAAGCTCTTAACATGGAATTTTCCAACCTGTATAGGGAGAAATATCAAAACATAAACATTGAATATTCGCCATCTTTTGAGGGCATCGAGACCCATGGCTGCCATGGCTCTGAACTTATCCCATTGTTATACAATACATCCAAACAAGCAACAACTCGTTACCATCGTTATACAATAACAAGTCGGGCAAAAACGGCGCACTTCGATGAGTAGCAGTATAGGATTGCCTTTCTCCTGCCCTCAAAAAATGGCAGCTGTACCCATCATTCAATGCGAAGATATTTTCCCCTATAGAAAAAGCCTTGGTTGCGGCAACACCTCCTAAAGAGAAAGCCTCTGCACGGAAACCGTCATACATTGTTACTTCATCATAGTAGTGCAAATTCAGGGCTTATTATTGGTAGAAATACGAATAACAATGCCCTACTTAGATGATGCAGCAATGTATGACGTTTCCGTGCACAGCCTTTCTCTTTAGGAGGTATTGGTTGTGGTCGGCTATAGTGCGATCTATGCGGCACCTGGCGCGATCTGTTTTCCTTAGCTTCTCGAAACAATGGAAAATGGCCGAAGCTCGATGACCATGAATATCTATAGACCGTGATGGTGCTGCTTTTTCAAATCGGTAGTTGCCATCCCAACAATGAAGGTTTAGGCTTTTACAACAATGAAATTTACAAAAAATTTTAACGACCCTCGTAAATGATTGTGAGACAGTTTTGGCTTCCGAACCAGAAACTTCCCCGGTCCCACGTTCTGTGATTCCCAAGTGAAGTTTTTATAACATCCTTAGTATTTGCAGAAACCTTAAGATGCAGAGAGCATTAGTAAATCCAGTATGCGCTGAGAGGGCGTTCATAGAAATAAGTTTGAGAAACAGTGAGTTAGACTAAGAAGATGCCATCTAACCGACTCTGTGTGAGGTCTTTTTTTTTTTTTGCCTTATTTATTGAAACAACTTTATATTTCTTAAAGATGGTATGCAAATTCAATTTATATTTCAAACTTCGACGAACTAATACAAGATTTTATACATAGAACAATGATAAAAATGATATAAAAAACTTAATAGAAAAACCTATATGCTTTATACACCCTATCAAAAGCACGGGTCCCATACAATGAACAGTTCTTTTTTTCTTCTTCATCTTAACACTTTACTTGATTTATTATTATTTTTTTACCTCGTGAAAAATTGATTCCCATTAAATTCCAAACCGTTTATTGGGGAAAAGCCCCCGAAAAAACCTTTTGTTCTCTACCGGAAGCTCATTTTTTTTCCCTTAGTAATATTTTTTTATCCTTCCATAAAATTACAGAGACGATTTTTTTTTGGACGAGGGAGGCGAAACTCAGTCTGTAAGATATTTCCAATAGATTCTGAAATAATAAGATCATTTATAATTCATGGTTCTCAGCTGCAACGGATCCTCTTCGCCGCCCTCCTTGAGTTTGTCGATAAGGAGAGCGGGAAAAAGTTGGAATGATATTTAGATGGAAATATTTTTCCACGTATTGCTGTAATCTTTAAAGGGGTGGAAATTAATGGAGGAATAATGTTTATGAAAAATACAATTATTTAAACAAATTGTGCGGCAAAGAATAAAGATTCGAATAATAATGTAACCTCCTCAATAGAGCTCCAATCTGAATTCAATTTACTTTCAGCGAAGAAGAAAGCTTAAAATATTATTAAAGATAACGTTTCTTAAATAGTATTTCATTGTATTAAGTAAGATGTGATTTAATTAATTAAATACCCAAGTCATAAATAAACGTTTATGGAATATCTATGAAAACATTACTGATAATTGCAAAAGAGAAATAGTTTGGCAGTTATTTACAGTTATTCTACCTCAATTCTATATTATTGTTTATAACGTTCAAAATTACAAAGAATCGCCGACCTCAACTCCCATATATCAGAAAGCTGATTCAAAACTCAGCAATATTAGATTTCCCCCTTTTCAATGGTGTAACTTACCATCCCGCGATTAAAATTCGAATTCATATGAAGCATCTGAATATTTTTACCATATGTTAGCTTTATCGTCTATGGTGAACTGTCGAAAATAATTTATTCAGGAGAGAGAGTGAAAATGACAGCTTTTCCTTTCAAAGTGAGATGGCGGCGTGATTAGTCTGCTCATGGCCTCCTAGATTGTAAAGGCTGACCCATTTCTTTGCTAAAGCTCACCTGGTGCTAGCAACAATCCAACCTTCATTGTTTCCAACAAAGAATTGGAGACAATGAAAATTGGATTGTTGCTAGCACCCCGAAGGTCAGGTGACTTTTCCGCTTCCAGGCACGACCTTCTAAATACTACCAAGCCTGAACATGGAAAAGATAAAACTTTGTTACTTCGTTGTGGTGCTCGAGCAACACCTCTTGGAAAGAAATCCTCACAACCACGATCTATAGATATCCATGGTCATCGAGCTCCATTGTTAAAATGAAGCTTAATTTTCTAGCTCCCGGTAGGGCGGGAACTCTATTGAAAAGTGGCGCTGCATGTACAATCGGCCCAACTGCGGCTGCAGCGCCACCCTATCGCCAGATAGAAACTTTACTTTCATTTTCAGTATCAATGAAAAACTCTATCGCAGATCACGGTCGGCCTCAGTGCGATGTATGCGGCACCTGGCGCGATCTGTTTTCCTTAGCTTCTCGAAACAATGGAAAATGGTCGAAGCTCGATGAACATGAATATCTATAGACCGTGATCGCACTAAGGCGACCGTGATCTGCATCGCATTGAAACTGAAAATGAAAGTAAAGTCTCCATCTGCCGATAGGGCGGCGCTGCAGGCGCAGTTGGGCCGATTGTCCATGCAGCGCCACTTTTCAATAGAGTTCCCGCCCTACCGGGAGCTAGAAACTTTAGCTTCATTTTAACAATGGAGCTCGATGACCGTGAATATCTATAGACTGTGCTCACAACTGAAAGTCATAATCATAAGGCGACCAAATTTAGTCCTTATTTTGGCCATGTTTCAAAACTCGAGGAAATCGAGGAATTCGGGATTTTTCTGTTTCAAAACTCGAGACAGCTCGTCGAGATGTCGCCTCCATGTAGAGAAAGCCCCCGCACGGAAACATCATACATTTTTACATTATCATAAGAAGAGCATTGTTATTCGTATTTCTACAAATAATCAGCCCTGAATTTGCACTTCTTATGGTGTTGTAACAATCTATGACGGTTTCCGTCCGGAGGCTTTCTCTTTAGGTGTTGGTCCGAGACGCGGATTTGATATCACATCCTTCGTGAAAAGTAGGAGACAAGTGAAAATCGTCTCACTGAATTCGAAAGCCTCGCTAATCTCACTTTAAGCCCTAAATTATAACTTCTTATCATCATAATAAATAATAAAAATTGAACACAGGATGAAATAAAAAAAAAACACTTCAGTTTTTATTATTTTTAATTCTTTCCAGAATTCTTGTGTCTCGTCCTTCTGTTTTTCTACAGCCATCATTTCTTTTGAACTCGTATATATGACGTTTCCGTGCGCAGGCTTTCTTTCGATGACGTTGTGGTAGATTTTTTGCCCCGCCCATTGAGATCGCCTCGAGTTATGAAACACAGCTTATTGGTAGAAAGACGATTAACAATGGTCGAATTAAGATGATGTAACAATACATGACCTTTCAGTTTTGAAGGCTCTCTCTCTAGAAGTGTTGGCTCGAGCAACGCTACCTAAAAAACAAAGCCTGCTAACTGCCGTGGCCCACGAGAAAGACAGGCCCTGGCCAATACCACTTAGAGAGAAGCCCTCGGACAAAAGGTGTATACATGGTTACATCATCATCAAGCGGCCAAATTTAGGGCTTATTATTGGTAGGAATACGATTAACAATAGCCGCTGACGATGATGCAACAATGCATACACCTTTTGTCTGCAGGCCTTCTCTCTAGGAGGTGTTGCCCTGGCGCTGAAAAGTCACCTGATCATCTTAGTCCGAGCACGTTCTTTAATCCCCTGGTCACAGCCCACTAGATCAAGGCCTGAGTGCTGTTTTCAAAATGGCGGCGCTCGCAGGCGGATTATCTGTGTGAAATAAGATGGAAGAATTATTTCATAAATTTTTAAACTGAACCCGGAAGTAACCGAAACGAAAGTTGGCAATACCTTCCAATTTCAGAAGTATCAAGGCGTAAATTGTGAATTAAGTAAAAGTGTTTGAAAAGGCTTAGAGACTATATTCAATTCACTAAAGGATGGCATGCTTAAAAAAAAAACATCAGCAAAGGTTTCTATGGGAAATGCTATACTAAACAACAGAGTCGTCTGCCATTCCAGACTCGTTTGAATCGAAGCGCCGCTCTGGCGAGCTCTTGAACTCAAGTCTCCTGATTATTCACTGAGCTTCCTCCTCTTGTTGTATGATATCTATCTCCATATATGAATTTATTTCTCTTCAAACGAGAACAAAAAAATCGCGAATATATACATATAGGAATTCTAAGGGAAGCTGCAATCTAAAGAAATAATAAAATATTTAAATTGTCTAGAAATCTTATGTGGATAATGCAGATGATAAACTTGAGAATAAAATAAAACTCTTTTTCCACAACGAAACAG
>JAHWFO010078328.1:151198-177846 GCA_023313115.1 Rhysida immarginata | reverse complement strand
CTGTTTCGTTGTGGAAAAAGAGTTTTATTTTATTCTCAAGTTTATCAATAAAATATTTAGTAGAGAAACCACTTCCGAACGATCCAGTCGGCCTTGGCATACGATATTTAGATCCGGAGTTAAAAGCTTGCAAAATAAACCCCGTAGCCATCATCCTTCCTCCATTGATCTTGACGAATTAAAGGACATGGCTGAAGCACAGACGAGAAATCGCCCAGAAGTTAAAGATGCACTATTAATCTGTTTTCCAGCACTTCAGGATAATAGAGAAGGTTTGAAAGCTCGACAAATGAGTGCCAATGAATTCACCGATGAGAACAAATTACAGCGATTGTAAGTGTGCTTTTCTCTCCTTCAAAGAAGCAAGAAGAAGGAATTTTGCAATGTGTTGTCACTTTATTATGACATTCGTACATATTTTTCTTTATGGTTGGAGTAAGACGTTCCAAAATGAGACTCCGAAGCCTCTTTTCCATAATGTTGTGGAAATAGTGGTTTCAAGTTAATGTATGATGGTGGCGGTACCACTCACAAGGAGACTCCAAGTACTCGGACTCACTGATTTTGATTTTTAAAAAATTCTACGAGTAGCTTTCACCAAATTAAACACCCATGCAAAGCTATCCCACGCACTTCTCAAAATTTTCCGGAATTTGGTTTGCTTGGGTGTTCCGAAATACTTGAAGAGATTTTTATCGAAGAAATGTTAACCACTGATGCACTTGTGTATGAGTAGTGGAACGCCGTCACGTGGCGTTTGGTATCTGGACATCTGACCCACTGATGAATATTTATTTATTTATTTATTTATTTATTTATTTATTTATTTATTTATTTATTTAATAATTATGCATCCGAAACCGGATATAAAAGATGAAAAGATGAAAAACACCCCAATCAACTAAGTAGAATTGAGGACAGCAAATTTAACTTGGATTAGGATATTATGTACATGAGTATTATAACAGGATTGTAGAGTATTTTGTTTTTTCCCATCAATCAAAATTATAGTAGTTTTGTCCTCGTTAAAGGACAGACCATGATCCGTATACCAGGAGTTTACTGTAGCAATATCTTGATGTATCTGGAGGAGCAAAGCTTCATCAGACGCTGCGCAAGCTTTGTACAAGAAGTTATCATCAACGAATGATCTAATATAGCAATTAACTGGTAATTTTAGTATTTCAGCCGTGGCGGCAGCATATAAGACCGTGGCCGCTGGAGCAGCCTGAAAGAGACCTCTGGTCGATGGGTGTTGGATAATAATTTCGTAAAAGGTTCAGAATATTTGAGTCGATTCCTATCGCCTCCAGCTGAGCTATTAACACGTGCCGATCTACAGTGTTAAAGGCCTCGGAAATGACCAAGGTAACACACCAGGCCCTTATCAATACTGTCGATGATATAGTTAAAAATATGAAACACGGTAAACAATAAAGGTGTTAGGTTAGGTTAGGTTAGGTTAGGTTAGGTTAGAAGGGTATGATGTGCCATAGATAGTTGTTTAGTTGAGCAAAAATAAGCTTCTCAGTAATCTTGGCAAGTGTGGATAAAATGCAAATAGGGCAAAAATTAGTCAATTCATGTATATACCCTTTTTGTAGACGGGAACGATTAATGCCTTTTTAAACTCGGTAGGAAATTGCCACGAATTAATAATAACATGTAACAAACGCTGTAGCAACGAATCACCAAACGAACCCCAGTTTTTTATAACCTTAATAATAATAAATCCGTCCCGGGGAGACTTTTTATTTTTACAAGAATTCAGAATGTGGTGAATCTGAGCAGGAGTAATGTGAATATCTAGCCATTGTCCTTTGTTTATTGTTGACATTATAGACATGGGCGGCTCATGCTGATTATTAGGGTTATCAATCCAGCTTAAAAACTTTTTTGCAAGATCTGAGAGAAGCCTTTGTCGATTTCGTGTCTGGGAGCGTAAACATTTCCACAAATCCAGTCTTCTAGTTTTAGCGCAAAAAATATTTTGCCGCTTAGGCTTGTCTAGTGACCTGCTTAAATTTCTTGTTAGCTTCGTTTAACAAATTTCGATTATGAGTAGATGGATCATGCTTGAATAGAGTATACATATGTTTCTTATCTTTCCACCTGAGTGTTAGAAGACCACCAACTACGCTTAGACTATTGGAATACGCAAGTTAGTAACGCAGACCGGCATGTAGAAGGGCTTGCTTAATATTGTCTTGCATAAAGTTGAAAAGTTTGTTAACACAAGTCTCGTGAAAAAAGTCCGACCAATCTAAAGAAGGTAATATGTTCTTAAACTTCAACCAATTCACATTTTTGAAACTATAGCACATTCGATGATCTTGATTATTATTACGATATTTCATAGTTATATCAAAAAATTTACAGGTGACAGCAACATGATCGCATTTGGGAATATCACAATAAGTCAAAGTATACGTAGTCCAGTGCAAAGGTATGGCTATTTGATCAAAGATATATAATACAAGACTCTCGTACAATCCGCGCTTTCGGCAATAAGAATTCCTTCAATGTTTTTGGTTACAAAAAATATTGCATAATATTAATATTGTAAATCGGCAACAGACATTCTGCAACTGATCCCCACCAGACATAAGTCCAAAAAAGGGAGAAAATCCAGAAAGGAAGGATACAGGAAAAACAAAAAGTTTAAAACCAAAAATCATGAAAGGATGTTAATATCACTCAAATAATGACTAAATACATAGATTAGTTTGAAAACTGAATCAACATTTAATAGATTCCTACGGGCTTTGTTTTTAAAAATTAAAGTTTGCTGGTTTCTTTTGGACAGTAGGACGCGAATACCTACAAATTCTAGGGATCGCGGCACCCGTAGACGTCCGTTAAAAATTTTTATTAGAATGTTACCAAATAGCCTGTTAATAACAAAATGTAGATTAAAAATATCTGTATGTGAAGAATCATCGTCTAACAAAGATAGTTCCTGAAACCATTCAATTTGACCCGAATCTGATTAAAAGATTGAGTACGACCTGAATACCATATCCAGCTAGCATACAGGAATTTAGACAATGCTGCGAAATAAAGTGATAAAGGTACGAGTGTTAACAAAAAAGTTGGTTATTTGAGTGGCTATGTTCATAGAATTAATTGTTTTCTTGCATATCTTTGTAATAAATACAGGGATGAGTAAAAAGTTGTTGGACACCTTCCTATCTTGGATACCAATGTACTTACGCAAATTCCAATACAGGGAATGAATAGGAACTTGAGGGTGCCCTATCTGATGGAGCACCTTTGATCATCTCAGATATGCAAATTAGGACACATCCAAATTCTATCTTTTTTCTGTAGTCTTCTGGGCAAGCACCAGCAAAATGAACTTACAGAGAATTACGGTGGCTTATAATGATAGTTTATGGATAACATAAACAGCGTCTATAACGCAATTTTTTAAAAGCATGCAAATTCCAACTTTATCTTCTATTCAGATTATTGGCCTAGTTATTGAACCTTATTATGCCATCACCCGGCTGCATATATTTTAGAGTGTTTTGTTAATTCTCCAAACCATCGGGAAACAAGACAATTGAAGTTTGAAAACTAGGAAAAGATATCGAATTTTAAAGCAAGACACTTCCCCTATAATGCAATCAAGCTTTTCAGGAGATTCAATACCAAGCGATGCGTTGTGAGATATGTAAAGAAGCAGAAATATGTTCACATTTTATAAAACAAATAAGACAGTATTGCATTCTAAATAAAGACGTGGTAATTGAAAACTGATTAGAGTTTTTATATTTTTATATATTTATTCCTTTGGAATGCTATAAATGTAATAATAATAATAATAATAATAATAATAATAATAATAATAATAATAAATAATAATAATAATAATATTACTCTCACTCTCACTCTCCTACTCTTTTGGAGTCATACAGTGGACACACACATATCTAGAGGGACTTGAAAGTAAACAACGTAAACTGCTTACAAAGCACAGAAAGCACCATCCACACGCAGCTACTGAAAGACTCACCCTGCCTCGTTCAGAGGGAGGCAGAGGTCTTATTGACATAATAGATCTACACCAGAAACAGACTCAGTCACTCAGAGAATTCTTTTACTCTAAACAATACACATCACCATTACACAAAGCAGTCTGCATGGCTGATACAAAATACACACCTCTGAATCTGAACAACATGCACTAAACTTCAATCATGGCTCGGAAAGCAACTCCACGGTAGACATCCTTCTGACCTCAAAAGGATGGTTGAGTGTCGAACAGCCGCACGTCGACAAAAAAAGTGTAGAACTATTGGTTGAGTGATGGGAGTCTCTTAAGATATTCCTTAAGAGTTTTTTTTTTAATGTTCAAAACTTGCAATAGAAATCTATCTATATATATAAAGAAGGATGTTTGTGGGTCTGTTTGTCTGTATGTTTTTTATACAAATCTACAGTTTTATTCCGATCTTGATAAAATTTCGCATACATGACCTTTAAAGCATGAGGAAGGTCACTGTCTCCCTCAGATTTAGGAAAAATAATAAATATCGATAAAAAATCGATATTCATGGTTATGGCAAGGCATATTAATGAGAAATATCTCATGATCAACAATGCAAGGCAAAGTTGGTACAACAATAGGTATCAACAATGGTATCAGCACGCAATTCACAAACACACTGCATGAACCAACAATATATATCTCATGACTAACAATGAAAGGAAAAGTTTGTGCAAGTGTAATTATCCCGGGCAACGCCGGGTACCTCTTCTAGTTAATTATAAAATGCAAAGCATTTATGTAATAAAATTAAAAGCAAATTAAAGAAAAGATTTTATTGTATTAGCAGTAGTACTTTTATTTCAAGTTGCATTTCTCGAAATATTTTTATTACCGGGATTACCAGTAATGGAGATTTACGTTTTCGGTATTACCGGTAATAAGAAATCCAGTAAAAATGACAACCCTAGTCTCTTTGATCGGGTGACAGTTGACGACATAATAACAAAGCATAACTCAACTCGACTCTTTAAATCAACAAGCATACTGAATTATGCTCTATAATAATCGTTCTAAGGATACATGTTATTTCATATCTATCGAAATGCCACCGAAGAAATTAATTGGTCAGAGAAGACAAAAAGTTATGAAATTTTTGAACAACGGGAGCTTCGTCTACAGCATGAAACTGTAAAATTACTAAAAAGCAATTTGAGTTATTATTATTTAACTTCTTCAGGTTGTTCTGTTTACCTAAAACTGTAATTATCCCAGGCAACGCCGAGTGCCTCAGCCAGTATTCTATATTTACTGACTCTACTGGCATTCTCGATCATAACAAGATCACTCGAGATTTTACGATAGCGCTCGAGAGATTGGAAAAATATCATTCCCATTCAATATCGCAGCAAGTTTTCAAGCTTAAGGATCGACGAGGTACCATATTTTTGTTTTTATTTTTTTGAAATCAAAAACCATTAAATTTTTTCTAATTTTTAAATAAGCATTTGTTCCTCCATGTTCATTAAAAAAAAGGTTTCCCAAATATTTACCGTTTTATAGTCAGGTAAATACGGTATTTTTATTCCACTTTTTTTACTCTTTCTGTATCCTCAACTTTTAAGAGTAGCAATTTCTCTGAATTCTGGGTTTCTGCTACTTTCCTATACCTTTCTTGGATGGGGGGGGGGGGGAGAGATCATTGATAAAATTTCTCAAGCAATACCAGATTTTCTGAGCATGTCCAGATTTGAAGCAATCCATTAAAGCTCCCATATTCACCAATTACCAAAAATGAAAAATGCTAAACGTTGATAATAAATTATCGCCAACTAATTTATTACAGCAAACCTAATCGTTCAGTAGACATGAGATGTTAGGAGAAATCTAATTTAGTATATGTAATGACATTATGATTGATCTAATTTCAGATTATAGCATTGAATACATAATGCCCCATTAAATATTTAATAAGGCATAAAAATAAAATTTATAAGCATATCTATTGACGCTAATCTATTACATAGAATTCCAGAGGCTTGACTGATGCACTCGTTTCTAGGGAGTTATTGCTGTTGGGCAAACGCTGGTTAAATAAAAATGATTTCGAATATGTTATTGAAACTTTTGTTTTCTTAGGGACTGCGTTTTCTTCCTAATTTAAAATTTATGCGTTCTCGAAATTCATAATTTTTCACGAAATTTACAATGTAAACACATTATCTTAGGTTGCATTTGCTCCAAGACAAAATAAAAATTTTTATCTCCAATCTCGATTGCGGAATCACGTTCGCCTTTGTTTGCAAATAATATTCGTAAGACGTTCATAAATAAACGGCTCTCGTAAACGAGCACATAAATCATTCCAAAGTTATGACTTGATCAGTAATCTCCAAGGAAATCCTTCTATCAATTTCTTTTTTTCTTTCTATTTCTTTATCGATTATTTTCCCTTCCCTTGAATCGATAAACGACATCTGCTGACAAAGAAAGTGATTCCAGAGACAAAGCGAGTTTCATCACAAACCGCTTAATGATGATTGTCTGCAGAAACGACACAAACACTTTCAATTAGTGTTACTTGGGAAGGGGAATTAAATTTTCCTTGCATCTTATTAAGAAAGAATATTTCATTTGTTTGCATTAAATCCTTATCTGAAGACATTCTCAAGAGTAATTCCGCGTGTTCTCGCTTTTAATTCCCACGCAATCGAGTAAATGGTAATTGCGCAACTACCGATAAAATTACGGAAATTGGGTTCTTCAATTAAGGAGGTCTGAAGGGCAATTCCTTGGCCGCATCTGTATCTTTCTACTTAATTATCCTTAGAAACGTTAAATTGATGAAAATAAGCATTCACCAAGTATATAATACTATAGAAAACTTCAGGGAAGATTAATTTAATTAGCATCTCTTGGTCTGACCATCATCAATTCTTGGTAATTGTAAGGTGGAACCCCTTGATGGTTTTTCTGTTCAAGAAGCTGGGCTATGGGATTTACATTTGCGTTACAGATCAGAATCCCTTTTGAGACGCTAAGGCCAATAACTGCGATTGATGCAGGATAAAATTAGACATTTATTAAATTAAACTCATTTATTTTGCCGAATATTGAGTGATATTACAATGCTTGTAGAACATTAACTTCATGTGACTAATGTAACGACCCCCCCCCTCCTCCCCGGGAGGATTTCCGGTGGTTTTTTTTAAAAAAAATTCTTGATAAATGTAATTATTGTATTGATTTCCCGATAATTTTATTCAACGATAAAAAAAACTCTTATTTATGTAACAAACCGATCTTGGAAACGTACTCAACAATGGACGCACGCGCAACAATGCGGTTATTAATATCAGACTGAAAAAAGAACTTGACAGTTAGTTGTTGCCGAGCGAAGAGAGAGAGGAGAAGCAGGAGTGAAATTTTGGAATACGAGGGGCAAGCAGCTCACCTTGGAGGGCTTGCGCGTTTGAAAAAAAAGAAAGTCGACGATAAACGACTTGACTACAGAACGGAGATATTTCACCGAGAGCTGTGGACCTTAGACGAGAAGTAGCGTCAAGAATTCAGAAGCCTTGCGACCTCGACGACTCAATAATTACGTTCGGCCAGCGCCGCCATAGACGTTCGTACCACCAACCATAAGACGACGACAGGAAAAGTAACATCCATTTCTTTCTATTTTCCGTTTTGGGGACCCCGTGAGGATTTTTAGCCGTATTGCTCGTTCCTTGGGTCTAGGGTGGGCTCCCCTCTACTAACGTTACCCTACCCTAACCCGATATTATTAGTTTAGATTTAGTTTTCGACCCTCCCCCCCACTCAGTCCAAGTCTTTTCCATCCCCGACGAGGACAATTTCTTCAAGTGATGACACTGTATGACAATTGTAGCCTCTGACGGACCCCTTCATTTCTTGTTGACGAACTCTATGCGGATTTTAAACCAAAAGTGAAAAGAAAAAAGAAGGAAATAAAAATAAAAAAGATGAATAAGGAAAAATTAAGAAAGAAGTAGAATAAAGAGAAAGACGTTTACCCAATTAATGAGACTTACCTAGAGTAATCGCTTCAATCCAGGACTAGAAAAGATAAAGACAAACTAAAATAAGGAAACCGTCGGCGTTGATATTAAGATGATAGACTCATAAATAATTCCTTTAGAGTGTAGTAAACGTCAATTAATTTATTACGACTAAAATTTTGTTTAAAGAAAAATAATCACCAGATGTGATTTTTGCAGAAACTGATTCGACGGAAAAATAACCTTTTCCCATTGACGACTTTTCTCCGATAATGACGAAAAAAAATAATTAAGACTCGAAATTTGTTTAAAGAATTTATTTGTGCGATATTATTTTTACAGACATTTATTCTTTACATTTTTCAAGACAATGTTGATCTCAATATTTTAGTGAGAGACTCGGTAGAATAGACTTTTATTTATTTGCTATTTTGAACAATTTGCTTATCCTTTTTTTCTTTTGTTTGACCTCAACACCTGTGAGGTGTCTGATCTATTTAATTATTGTTTTAGAATTAATCTCTTGAGAATAAACGTTAACCTTCACAGGTCTTTAGGAGAGACCAACCAATTACGTCTGATACTTATTCTCCAATACGAACTTAAGATCTTATTTAATAGAATTTCGAGTCACCGGATTGATCTGTACTCCCGACCAAGAATAGGGACGTTACACTAATTAAAAAATATCTTTACGTGACTGACTAGTTATCGGGGTACCTAGAGTCCTCATCAGATAAGTTAAACCTCGACCTTGAAGGTCTAGGATTATTCTTGAAGCTAAAATGGGAGGCAAGAATAATCCTAGAACTTCAAGGTCGAGGTTTAACTTATCTGATGAGGACTATACATACAACTTAATAAAAAAAATTGTTGGTTCACGCATTCTTTTAATAAAAGTTCATAATAGTTAAGAAACGAGGATTGAACTCAGTTTTGAAAATGGGAAAATTTTTTTTATAGCTTAAGAGCTTCATCACTTAAAATTCTTCCAGCGTTTCTTGAGCACGCGTTTTTTCGTCTCTCTCTTTGTTATATCTACTTTGGGGTTGTTTTTGTGCAACAATTTTTTAAAGAAATAAAATCTTTTAAACATTCCAAGGAGGAGACTCAGCAGTGAAGCAGAAATGCATTTATACATTTATTAGAAAGAAATTAATCACCCCTACCCCCTGAGTAGGATAAGGCAAGTAGCAGATCCTGCAGTCATCTATTTTTACCCTTTTATCTGCATTTTTTACCTCTCAGCAAGTTTTTTAATCAAAAAATTAATTTTCTCGAACGTAATATGTAGAAAATGTAAAAAAAGCTCGTATTTTCTTTCCTTTCTCATTATTTCCGAACGTATGATATATAACATGCCATATGTTGCCATAGTTCTAAAGAACAAGCGACTGCCACCCCCGCAAATCCGACCCCAATGGAACAACTGGGCCTAAACTTCATAGTAATGTAGATTTTGCCTAGAGGAATCTGGATACCGAATTTCACGCGTTTACGTACCTAAGTAGCACATGGATATGTTGTCCCACCCCCGTAATTCCGATCCCGGTGTACCGATCAAAACCAAACTAAATAGTGCCCATGGGAAGCTACATTCCGAATTTCAACCTTCAACCTCAAAAAATGTAGAAATTATGAAGGGGATGGACTTATATTATGAAACCAATAAGTAGCCCCATACTTCCGCTACGTAATAATATTGATTATTAAAATTTGAGCAATCGTGCGTCGACAAAGCGATTTCACGTGCGCGCGCCGATGTCAGTAATGCTTAAAAGATGAACAGAAAGTAACAATGTATTCCTTCTTGACAAATCGATTGTTATATGACATGCTGTTATCTTGGTATTCTTTACACTCACTGCTTTAGCACGTGAATTCGACTTGAAGGAGTCCACGAGAAATTCTGAAAAGTTGATATGGCCGAGCTAAGACTTTCATGGTCATATTTCTGAAAACAGAATTTGAAAAAGTTAATCCGTTTTCAAGTTGTCGTGCAAAAAGCGGACAGACGGACGGACGGACAGACCAAGAGCGCATTCTTATAAGTAGCTTTTATGCTAAAGCTCCTAACAAGAATGATAGGACCAACAATCAGGGAAGGGAACCACTGACTGGTAGTTTACAAACTGCGAGAATAAGCACAAGAAATCTATGTGCCTTCTATGTTCCTGGTATCTAATGATAAATGAGCGTTTCGTGGAGCCAATATAATATGCCCGACAATCAGGGCATTCTTTTTTATACACTCCGCCTAGCTTGTAAACGTTCACTTCTTGGGTCTTCTTCTTGGGGTTAAGAAAGGACCTACTGTTGTTCGTGGATCTATAGGCTATGTTCTTGAAAAATGCTGGTGACCCTCCTGATGTTGCGGTTAGTGTAAGTAAAAGTAGTAAAATCCATATTGGGTTTCGTTTCCCGACAATTCAAACCGGAAGTAGATATCTCTATTAGGTCCACCTCTTGGTCATAATACTGGATTTATAATACACCAATCCATCACCTCCAATCGCAGTTTTGTAAACCACCAGGTTCAAAGACTACTGTGTCTCACCAATGGTTTAATGCGGAAAGAACAGTTTGGCTTTCGAGCCGCCCACACGTGTCAGATGCAGATATGGAGGCTCGCTGAAGATCTGAGCACCCCAGTAAACCTTTCCAGGTACTGTGGCGTGATTTGTCTTGATGTCAGTAAAGCTTTCGCTCAACTGTGGCACGAGTGGCTAATCTACAAGATGATTAGGATTCCCTGGTTCTATTCAATAAGAAACTCGAATGGGTTGACAACTACAAGTACCTTGGCGTTATCATCGACTCAAGACTCTCCTGGAATCGTCACGTAACTTACGCTCTGAACAAAGCGAAGAGGGCTAAATACGGTCTTATAGGTGGAAGCAGCGCCCTCAGCATCGACAATAAATTACTACTGTACAAGACAGTGATTCGGACCATCCTCCTCTATGGTATGCCTACGTGGGCGATTAAATGTAGAAGCAGATGGAGTGAACTCCAGTCATTTCAGAATGTTACCCTGAAGACCACTGCCTAGCTTGGAAGAAGGACCGTAAAAATCATTCCATCCACTCGGATCTGAACATGACTCATATTGGAAAGTGTATCCAGGATCTCCTGATGAACATGGTGCAGACGATGAAGAGTCATGACAATGACATGGTGACTGGAATACTGAAAAACCTGATGGAAATGAAGTGGCATACAAAGTATAGAAAACCGAGGCATATTCTTGATGTCAACTTCGAAGACATTGGCAACGTTTCCTTCCCGGATTATTGGAAGATGTAATGTCACCCCCTCCCCCTCTCCCACTCCCACTCTTCTGACAATCGTCAATATTATTTTTTTTCTTTTTCATAATGTGGAAGACCTGTTTGGGTTAGTCAGGCTTCTTGCCTATTTCAGTGTATTTCCTGTGGAATTTATTCGAGAATAATGAATTTAATTAAAAACTTTTTTTAAGAAAAAAAAACCGAAATTAGATGAAAAACTCTCTTACGGCAAGAAGAATCATTACATAAAGGTGGGTTCGGGGTATCTCTTATAGGGACCGAGTGTTTAAAGGGACAGACAGACGGACCTTGGATTTTTGTAATAGTGGCTTTCTGTTTTGCTTTTTTCCAAACAAAATTAAACATTCCAATGTTCAAAAGCATCTAAACAAAAACTTTCTTCTAAAGTAAAAATAAAAGTTTTCTATAATCTTCTTTATAAAAGCATTCAAAAAACTCTTTTAATACCTAATATAGGGCAAGTCAAAAGTCAATGGACGGATATAGGAGGCAATGGGATAGGCGCTTTATTTTTGGGACAGATTTAGAGTTTGGCCACTATCTTGAAATTCACCATTTTGAGCCAAGGTTCACTTTCTTGAATGGGCAGGGTGTTCATATGGCATATCAAATAAGTTTTATCTCAGGAGTTCAGTCTTGCAATGGGATTTCAGTTATCTGTTGTGGTTCACAAGTTATTAACAAAAACAATGACGCTTTCCAAACAAAAACACACAGCTAAAGGATGGACACAGAGCTCAAGACGCCTTATCTCTTCATTATGCACGCGCACAAGAACGTCGGGATAATGCTGTCACAGGCCTGTAGACGAAAGACACTGCTTTCGATTTTCACAGCTTACACAAGTTGTTTCAAATGGCCCCACAAATACAAAACTTAGCGGTGTTAGGTCCGGGGAACTTGGTGGCCACTCCACAGAACCTCGTCGGCCAATCCAATCTACACTGACGGATATTACATCAGTTGTGTGGTGGCGCACCATCCTGCTGGAAAAAATTTGGGAAACTGCCGTGGTGGGTCAACAGTGGCGGGAACACAGTATTCTATAACATTCGCAGATACGTATCTGCATTTAGGGTACCGTCTATGAAAATTGACATCACCAGCGATTTGGATGGATCTGTGCAATGAGGGTTCTTATCGCTCCAATACAAGGTGCGTAAGGTATTTGAGGACACACCTTCGTTTGGCTACTGCCACACTATGGCTAAGGTCAAAAACCCTCACTGGTGAGAGAATGATGACGTAATTTCTCACTGGGCTAACCGTCTTTTTCTCGGTGAGGACGGTGAGACTAACCGGTTAGGCATAGCAGTACTAACTGGCGTTTCTGACCGCGTTAAAATGACGTCACAGTTTTCTCACAGTTTTCTGACCGACATAGCGCTAACTCTTCTCACCGGTGAGAGTTTTTGACCTTAGCCTATAGTAAATTGTATGTCTTTTCCGTTTCCGGAAAGCAAAATGGCGGACCATCAATTAACACAAATCATGAAGAGACATGCAGTAAAAGTGGCAATAAAGGCAGAGCACGACGGTTTAGAGATGTCACGATTTCTAAAGATCGCAAGATCATTCGTCCACAAAGTGCGGAAGGAGTTGGAGACCGAAGATGGCAATGTTGCACCAGTAGCAAAGCGTAAAAAGCATGCCTCACGCTCTGACGTCATCAGAACACCTGAAGTTATTCAGCAAGTGCAGCAGGCCATCGATGACAATACCGGAACATTCATGAGGTCACTTGCCAAAGATCTCCATGTGTCGGAAGGAACAATCAGAAATGTTGTCCATTGAAACATCAGATATCACTCGTACGTTATGCGAAGAGGTCAGTTTATGTCAGACAAAACACGGGAAAATCGCCTACTCAGATCGAAAATGCTCTTAAACAAGCTGAAAAATCTGTGTGAAGCTGATTTGCTATGGATTTGCTGATTGGCCTCCTAACTCCCCTGACCTGAATCCGCTGGACAACTACGTATGGAGCGTTGTGGAGAGAGAGGTCAATGAACACCCCCATAACACCAAAGATGAATTGAAAGCTGCCATTGTCCGAGTAATGACCAATTGGAACCATGAACATTTGATTCGCGCATGTCGACGGTTTCGATTTCGCATTGAAGCAGTTATAGAAGCTGAAGGCGGATTCATTGAATAGCCATCTAACAAGAAGGTTTCTTGTGTATGCTCATGATATGTTTCGATAATAAAGTTATTATCTCGACTTATATCTCTGTTTTCTTTCTTGACGTGAATCTGTCTTCAAATACCTTACGCACCCTGTATATCATGTTCTGACGGCTCACCTCACCAAAACTTAAACCTGCGCATGAAGGGCGCATATGCGCTTTTCTCAAAACTTGTTTAATTTTTCACCATTTTAGGCATAATTCTGCCGGCTAATTGCGTAGATGTACGCTACAAGGCACGTGCTTTAAGGTGTGTGCAATCGTCACACGTGAAGGAGTTACGAAAAATGTCAAAAATCGTTTATTGTTAACTGCCGTAGAAGGCTGAGATATTCACCAACGTAATGTTTAGTAGTGGTAACAAAATTTCGAGGAAACCATGTACTTTTACCTTGTGTTATGTCACTTCATTGTATTTTGCAGTTTATTTGCGTAACTTAATTTTTGAAAATATTTGTGATTTTCTCCCTAGGCTTACATTCCTACTGGATTTGAGCGGTATAGCGCAGCTTACGATGTCAATGATCAGAGAATCAACTTCACAGTTTGGGACACTTCAGGTAACAGTACAGAACTCTTTTATCCCTTAACAATTAACTGATTCAGAATTGCCCGAAGCCAGATTTCTTTAATTGGATGGAATAACAACATGTATTCATTTGGCGGACCCTATTGATTTTTCGAGTTAATGATTTCACTCTAATTAGAATACATACGTTTAATTAATGAATTTTTATCATTATTAATTTTATAACAAAGCCCCTGATAACTGCTCGTGCGTTATTCTAAACAGCATCTTTATTAAAAAGGATTTTAATTTATTTAAGATATTTAACAGTCTTTTAAAAGTTTTTTTCGAGTAATTACTAAGTTTGTTTGTGCTTTAACTCTCGCAAGAAGCTCCTGAGAAATTAAATTGTGTTGTCTTTGCTGCTGTCACTTTTTGCTAATATTTATGTAAGATTTCTACAAAAAAAATCCATTTCACTGACTGTGAAAGCGGGACTTATTTCCAATCTAATTTCACCACAGAATGTTTTTGTCCATTTTGTAATTTCCATTCTGTCTATATGAAAAAAAACAAACTCTGACAGCTGACTCTATTGACTTTTTCCCCATAGAATCTCTTGCTTAGGGTTTCATTATATGAATTCGCTAAACTCCAATGTAATACAAACAAAGCACGAAGTTTATTAACTTTTACTCACCTTATATAAGAGGGCGATACTCATTCTGAAATATTTACCACTCCTTCAGAATCATTTTGTTATTTATTTCAACGAAGCTGTGTACACACATGAGAAAGGGCCTGTAGAAAAACATGGCCGTTTGCCAAACAAGGTAAGTTATTCATTTTGCGAAGAACGGAAAAATGATGTCAACGTGGAATATTGGTAACTCATGAGAAATCTTACTTCAACATTCTTATCTATTACAACAGTGAATGAGTTACCTGCTCTGAAGCCAGTTTATTATGTTAATATGCAAATATGTACCATTGGACCTCGATTATCGGAACTCCGTCCCTAACAGTCTCAAAACGCAAAATCTGGAATTTACTTCGTGAATAAAGAAACTTTTATCGTATACATAATTGATAGTTATCATTCAAAAGCAGTTTTTAGATTAAGGATTAAAATTTCACATTTCAGTTCTGAACTTATTTAAAAATGTGAAAACGAGAAAAAGAAGTTTTGAATATACCGTGTGTTTCAAAAGTTCCCGAACGCAGGAGATGACTTTCCCTGCATAACGTACTGTTGTGCAGGTTTGCTGAAGGGCTGGTAGACAGGAGCCACTGTCTCTCAACCTCTTTGTTTTCAATTAATGAATGCTCCCACTCGTTACGAATCCAGCTATTTATTTTACATAAATGCAAATACGCGAATATGAGAGTGAAATAAAAGGTTAAAGTAAAAGATAGAAGTCTTATTTATAAAACCTACGGTTTACGGTATGAAGCTTATACCAGTACAGCAACAGTTCAAAAAGCGTTCATTGCGTGAAAACAAACAAATGAAATGGTGTATCCTACATGTACCGTTTCCTTTGGGAATATAAAAGTAAAATAAACACATTTGAGAAACTTTGCCACTATGTAAAACTGATTTTATGTAATTTATTTCAGCACATGGTTTATTTTAGTGGTTAGCCGAACATTAGTTCTGCTGTCATAGGTTAGGCTTTCCCTACATACACAAGGGAACTTTTGAAACACGATATATCTATAATATTCTATAATTTCCTGTTCTGTTATCTATACGCTTTTTTCCGGGATCATTGGCTGATGATACAGCAATACATTCATGTTTTGGTTTGTTACCTTGGTAATAGAACCGTACATTTCGGAGAATTATTAGCAATGATCAGACAATGATAGAAAGTTCTGTCAGGTTGGCAATAGACTGCTAACTCTCCATAATCTCCAGTTACTGCTCATCTTTTTAATGTTACTCCAAGAAAATGTTATTTTTAATACTGTAACCATCAATTCTAAGAAAGAGGTCCGGGGTTTTCATTAGTTGAATGTGATCCCCAGTGTCGAGCACGAGAAGCCCTCTGTTCCCAGTAACAACGCTTCAGACGAAGCTTCCGGGACAACAAGAACAGACGGCGCATTCAAGGTGCACTCTGTCATCGGATTGGCTCGCTGACGAGTCTTCTAGGATGTGCGCAGCTGTGCTTCCATATTCATAGGGCAAACTAATAAGAGGTACCTCATGACCAACAATGCAGGGCAAAGTTTGTGATGAAGTTTGTGCATATTGTTGAAGTTTGTATCAACAAGCAATTCACCAACAATATGCACGGACCAACAATATATATCTAATAACCAACAATGCAAGGCATGTAATGAAGATTCCATCTTAACTCCGGGAATTAAAATACAAAATTGAATTTGTGACAATGCATAGAATTCCTGTTGTTCAGGCTTTTCTTGGAATTGATATATCTTAGAAGCTAATATTTTCTTGAAAACCTTCAAAATGAGCAATAACTGGAGATAATGGAGAGTTAGCAGAATATTGAGAAACAGTGGAAAGACGGCAGAGAAAGCAGTCCCTTCGCTTTGTGCTGTATGGATTTCGCCAGAGCACTGCTGCAACAGAGCAAATGGTGAATGACTCAGTTGACATCGAATGTCGAAGAGCCAAGCATGTCAACAGAATTAACTCAGAAAGAGGGCTGTGGATAGTTAAGCTCACGACCCATTGCATTCATGTGCAAGATGCTCACAGGAAAACTGCGAGGTGACGAAGTATTGTTGCCGCGCGTCTATTGCTACAGGTATGGCAAGACTCTCCTGTTCCAGATTGGACGCAAGCAGTTTCCCGTGCAAGTTTGCTTCTCGATTACCATTAACACAAATCGAAAGAAATGAACTTTCTCTTGTATTGTGAAGTGCTTCTATTTATTTCTATTTTCGTGCTTTCGTGTCTTGTTTCCTGGCTTGTGCACATCCATATAATAGTGAAGTAACTCATGTCTGCGCCTCATCTTTGTCTGCATTTATTGTTCCTTCTACAAAAGTCTGAACCCCCCTTTTATTTTTTGAACCGAAGCAGATATGTCAATTTTGATGAATCCAATGAATAGGAAGTTGTGGGTAGCCTATCCCATGGTGCACTTTTCATCATCCCATATATGCAAATTAGGACACATTAAAAATTTATCTTAAAAACCGTAAGGGATAGAGAAAAAAAACCCAATTGCAAACTTGTTCAGCATAAAAAAACAAACAAAACCCAAAAAAATCATCCAAATCGGACCAACCAATCACCCACAATCACGTGGTGAACTGTTTGTAGCTTACTTCAAACAGTTAAAAAAAAGTTAATCAACAAAATGCTCGATGTGACGACCGTGGGCACCATAACACAATTGGGCACGGAACCTAACTGAGGCCAAAACATCGGCAAGCATGGCTGGTGTCATTCCTCGGCACGCTTCCTGGATTCGTTGAACCATATCCTTCTGTGAGGCGGGCTGCATAGCATAAACCTTGTCCTTCAGGTATCCCCACAAGAAAAAATCAAGTGGTGTAAAATCAGGGGAGCGGGGTGGCCAAAGAACTAGTCCTCCTCGGCCAATCCATTGTTGTTCAAACATCTCACTTAGACGCTCGCGAACGACCAACCCGTAATATGGAGGAGCTCCATCATGCTGAAACCACGTGCGCTGATACGAGGCCAATGGCAAATTGTCAATGAAGTCTGCGACTACCACGTTGAGAATATCAGCCCGATAGCGTTCTGCAGTCAGTGTTCCATCGTAAAAATACGGTCCAACCACAGTGTCATTGTACAATCCACACCACACATTGATTCTCCAGTTCACTTGATGAGTTGCTTCTCGCAGACATCGTGGGTTTTCGTCTGCCCAATGATGATGGTTGTGCCTTTTGATAACTCCATCCCTGGTGAACTGGGCTTCATCTGTCCACAACACCCCATGAATGAAGTTTGGATTGTCATCCAGGCAGGTAAGTAACCAGTTGCAGAAGGCGGCCCTAGCAACATAATCCAATGGCAGTAACTCCTGGTGATAATGAATATGGTAAGGGTGAAAATGATGTGCGTGTAGAATGTTGAGAACAGTTCGTTGATGGCACCCAACATCTGCAGCAACTACTCTGCTGCTTGTGTGGGAATTTGCAGCAACTGCAGCCAGAACTAGTGTTGTTGTATCCTCGTCGCCTTGTGCCCTTGGTCGTCCTCGTTCTGCATTAACATTCCCTGTAGCCTCGAATCTTTGAATAATGTGACGCATTGTTTGACGAGATGGCTGGCGTTCGTTAGGGTATCTGTCTCGATACAATCTGCATGTAGGTTTCTCCTTGCCTCTCCGAAGCAGAAGATCATGTTGACCATTTCCGGAACAGTGTAGCTTGCCATCCTGGAATTGTTCTGTCTTCTGTGTGCTGAAACAGGCCTTTTATTTGCTTTTCCGCATGAAAGTGAATGTGAGTATGGTAATTTACGTTAATTTTTTGATTTGCATGGTGGAAATATCAACATTCAGTTTTCCTTGTGCAGTGCGACTGTTTGTAAGCTACAAACAGTTCACCACGTGATTGTGGGTGATTGGTTGGTCCGATTTGGATGATTTTTTTTTTGTTTGTTTTTTTATGCTGAACAAGTTTGCAATTGGGTTTTTTTCTCTACCCCTTACGGTTTTTGAGATAAATTTTGAATGTGTCCTAATTTGCATATTTGGGATGATGAAAAGTACACCATGGGATAGGTCACCCACAACTTCCTATTCATTGGATTCATCAAAATTGACATATTTGCTTCGGTTCAAAAAATAAAAGGGGGGTTCAGACTTTTGTATTCACCCTCTATATCTTTCAATCGTAAAAAACAGTTGAAAATATGGCAAGGTTGCACTGCCAAAATAACGAATAAATCAACACCCAAGTAAACAACCAAAACAAGTTCGCTTAAAAAGTTTATTATTGAAACTATACGAGAGGCGGTCATAAAGTCATTACAATGAACATGAAAGAATGATCGCTATTGAAATGGGTGAACTATATCTACCCCCCTTACAAACGCAACTGAATCCAAATAAGCTTGAAGCGACCAAAGTTTGAATTCGCAAAACAATTAGATGCTATTCAGATAGAATCTGAAGCAATAAAGAACCCAAGAACTTCTTAATGGTTTTCAAATGTTAAACGTTAAAGCTTTAGGATTACCCACGCTTGCCTATCTAATTTTTTATAAAGAAACTTTTAAGACCATTTAAATGAAGGGATTCGTAAGAGAACCATTAAGGGCAATCAAAACGGCACCCAATTGTGACATTCGATACTTGCATCCACCTGTGGCATTTGTTTTCGATGTTTTGCTCATAAAGACCCAGGTTGGAGGAAAGTCCAACAGCTTGCTCCGAGTTCTAACGGTCTTTAATGAAATCCTATCTTAAAAACAAAGCAGTGACGCACTAAATCAGAAATATAAAGTGAATGTGTAGCTCTATAATTACTTATATTACCCACATTTCATGTTCCTCACTGGCCTATTATGCAGGGGAAAAACAGAAACAGGATTCAAAGAGAAGCCTATGGAAAGTCTGGGAGAAATTGTGCAGCAACATACCTCTTGAAAACTGCAATGAGGACACTACACGAAAGAAAACAGATGATGAAGGAACGGTATCACCAAGAGTAGTTGAAGGTCAAACTCGTTCAATTTTAACTACTTCAACCCTCTGCAGGCGAATTAAATTTTGAACGTCATATATTTTTAACACATTTTTCCTGTAGAAGTTCTTTAAAGTTATAGCATCTCTTTAAAATTTGTCTCTAAGCTTCACAAATGAAATGCTGTTACAAAGGACTTTTAAAGTGTCGAGTTGTTTACACCGTTTGTGATTTCAGTCTGCTATAGATTATATAATTGCGCACAATGGCAACGTCATAGACAGGAACTAGAAATCTACAAAAATTACAATATCAGTTCCACCTTTAGAGAGTTTAAGCTTTCTTCAGGAATTCGTATTCAATTTCCAATGGCTCTCCCTCATTTCAGCAATTTTCCTCGTTAAAAAGTGGCTTGCAATGAAGATTTTTTTCTTTCTGCCTTCCTCCCTTCAATCTATGCTTATCATGTAACCGAGTTCGCCTTTCCACACTTGTCTCCCAGGTGGACTATTATGTTGCAGGTAAACGTGATTTCCCCCAGTGACTCCGATTCCTTATTTCCTTTACAATCACCCCATGTCCCAGATAATGGAACGGCGCGAGAAATTTCACGGGAATAATTACTTGGAGCGAAATTTTCGCTTTTCTCGGAAAACTTCTTTCTCACCCAGGTTTCGTTGGGAGAGGGGAGGGTGGTAAGGAAAAGCGGAAAAAAAAGAGGCGGCAAAACGGCTTCAGCCACTATTCTCCATAGACCGGTTGAGTGGCATTTCAATTACACGTTCTTATGCATGGATGTAGCTAATATTCTGGAAAGAGGGAAGGGGAAAAAAGTCATTCAAAACCACAATGAAATGAATCTGATAAGAAGTTATAAGGACTTTTTACAGAAGGATGAACTTTGCAAAAAAATAAAATTCTAGAATTATTTTTTTTCCTATTTCAGCGTTACTTTTAATTATCATTCTCCACGAAAATATCAGTTCGTCACACTTCATTAGATTACAGTATTTCATACACAATTCCACATCCCACTTCATCAAAGATTTCGCCAACTGTTTCATTATGATTTATGTTGTTATCAATTATCATAAATAAATTATCCTTCTATTTTACTTTGTCACCATGGGATAACGACAATATTGCAAGATGAAAGAAGTAAAGACGAGATAGCAATAGTGATCCAAACTTTTACTTAAAGCATCATAACAAACTTAAGCTTAGATAATGTTTCATTATGATTTCCCATTCAATTATAACGAAGGTAATACAGAGTTCGTACAAGAGGATGATTCCAATAAAAAACTTTGCATCTCTTAATCTTCAGATATCATCTATCTATCTATCTATCTATCTATCTATCTATCTATCTATCTATCTATCTTTGTTTGTGGGTTTGTTTGTTTTTCTTATATTCCGATCTTGATGAATTTTTTCACAATTGATCTTCAAAGCAAGAGGAAGGTCGCTGTCTATCTCAGATTTCGAAAAAATAATAATTATTGATAATAAATCGATATTCATAAGAGGTATTTCATAACCAACAATGCAAGGCAAAGTTTGTGCTTCATAAATAAGATTCAATTTGTAACAATTCCTGTTGTTCGGGCAAATTTTAGAATTGATATTCTTAAAACTTAACGTTTTCTTGAAAATCTTTAAAAATGAGCATTAACTGGAAATAATGGAGAGTTAGCAGACTATTGAGAAAGAGTGGAAAGGCGACAGAGGAAGCCTTCCGTTTGCTCCGTGCTGCAACTGAGCAAATGGTGAGCGTGTTAACAGAAGAAACGACGACTGCTAGACCACACAAAGTGACGAATGTTCAAGTTTTGCTTCAAGACATCGAAAGCAGAGCGCAATTGCTACAACAGATTACCAAGTATCGAATAACGACATTCAGATTCTTGGATTGCTGAGCACGCAGACACAAACGATCATGTAGATCCACTGCCACCCAAAAAGAGAGTCGTTTCGTCGTAGTTATTGTTGCCACATATTTCCATATCAACGCTGGGGAAGTATTGTGCGGGGGAAATATTGCCTTGGAAAACGATATAGTAATACTGTAACAATATTGTCAAGATGATGCAATGTGAACATTCGGTTGCAAAAAATATGTATAAAACCACGATATAGATAGAGCAGTCTCTCGCGAAGAATCAAAGAGATACACGGGTCTCCCTTCAGCACCCTTACAAATGTTCAAACAATTTATGTGTTTGTTTGTGTGGTTGGATCCTTGAAAAGTGTAGAATCTTCCAGACGCGACGGCTGATTCCCCTTCCTCTTCCGTCGGTTGGTTTGGATATATAAGGACTCCAATCGCGTCTTGGACGACAGTTTATGACATAACCGATAACGAAGCATACATCAACTCGACTGTTCAAATTAATAAGCACATTGTATTGTGCTCTTCAATAATCGTTCGAAGGATACATGTTAATTCATATCTCTCTAATGCCACCGAAGAAAAGAACGAGAGAAGATAAAAAATTATCCGGGCGTCGGAAACACCTGAACAACGGGAACTTCGTCTATAAAAGGAAATTGCAGTATATTATTGAAAACCAACTTGAGTTATTATATAACTTCTTGAGGTTTTTCCTTTTACCTACAACTGTAAATATCCCGGGCAACACAGGGGGGCCTCGGCTAGTCTTCTATATATATAAAGAAGAGTGTTTGTTTGTTTGTTTGTTTGTTTGTTTGTATCTAATACAAAACTACACTTTTATTCCGATCTTGATGAAAATTTGCTTTGATCTTCAAAGCAAGAGGACGGTCACTGTCTACCTCAGGTTTCATGATAATTGATATTCATAATGATGGAGGGGCATACTAATAAGAGGTATCTCATGTCCAACAATGCAAGGCAAAGTTTGTACAACAATAGGCGCGTCTTGTTTGTATCAACAATGGTATCAACACGCAATTCACTAAAAATCCACTACATGTATTACTAAAATCCAAATTCTGTTTGTCTGTCCATTTATAGACTCGACCCCTGTAAGAGATACCCCGGAACCACTTTTTTGTGGATGCTTCTGGCCGTGTAGGGGGCGCTAGAATGGTTTTCATTTCAATTTGGAGGTTCCCCCCCCCCCCAAAACATTTAAATAAATTCATTTTTCCTGCACGTCTATGGGGTTTTTTGCGTGGAGCAGTTTGTGACGTCAAAGTTTGTTTTGCCAATATGATTGTTTCTTCTAAGAGGGGAAATAATGTAGATAAATTGTTACACAAAAACGACTGTCAAAATTTGTTTCAACAATTGAGAGTTTTTAGACAACAAAGAGACGGAAAAATCAGATATATTTCACAAAAAAGCATTCAATAAAGTTTCTTTTATTTTCATTTATAGTTCTTGTGAAAAAAAATATCCCCGTTTTATAAACGGGATTCAAACGTCGAGATTCTATTCCACTTCTGCGAATTCTAAAACAGAATTGAATTTGTAATGCAGAGAATTTTTGTTATTCAGGCTTTTCTTAGAATTAATAGTTCTTAAAACTTAATTTCTTGAAATTCTTTAAAAATGAGCAGTAACTAGAGATAGTGGAGAGTTAACAGACTATTTAGAAAGAGTGGAAAGGTGACAGAGGAAGCACTCCCTTTGCTCGGTGCTGTATTGGTTTCGCAAGCAGACTGCTGCTTGACACGCACCACAAGAAGATGCGACTACTAGACCACACAAAGTGATGAATGGCCAAGTTTTGCATGAAAACATCGAAAGCATAGTGCAATTGCGACAACAGATTACCAAGTTGTGAATAACCCCACTGAGATTGTTGGGAATGCAGAGCACACAAAAACAAATATTCTACCTTGAAGCACCCTAACAAATGTTCAGACGATGTGTGTTTACGACATAACCGATAACAAAGCATACATCATTTCGACTTTTCAAATCAACAAGCACACTGTATATTATGCTCTTTAATAATCGTTCGAAGGATACACGTTAATTCATATCTATCAAAATGCCACGAAGAAAAGAATGAATATTGGTTAGAGAAGGTAAAAAGTTAACTGGGCTTCGGAAGCATCTAAACAACGGGAACTTCGTCTGCAGCAGGAAATTGTAGAATTACTGAAAACCAATTTAAGTTAATATTTAACTTGTTGAGGTTGTGTTCATCTACAACTGTAGTCATCCCGGGCCACGCCGGCTGCCTATGCTTGTGAAGGCATAAAGTGTCAATTTCGATGAATCCAATGAATAGGAAGTTGTGGGTGACCTATCCCATGGTGCACTTTTCACCATCCCAAATATACAAATTAGGACACATCAAATCCTATCTTAAAAACCGTAACAGATACATGAAAAATTCCCAATTGAAGACCTGTTCAGAATGGACTTCCGAACAAAACAAAAAAAAATTACCAAAATCCGATGAACGGATCAATCACAATTATATGTAGTTTACAAACAGCCACAGTGCATAAATAATTATACTCCAAAGTGAATCATAAATGTGCTCACTATGACGACCATTAACACCATAACGCAATTGGGCACCAAACTTAACTGATGCCATTACATTGGCGAGCATATTTGGTGTCACTCCTAGGCAAGCTTCTTCAATACGTTGTGCTAGATCCTGCAGTGAGGTGGGCTGTGTGGCATAAACTTTTTCCTTCACGAAGCCCCACAAGAAAAATCCAAGTGGTGTTAGATCAGGTGAGCGGGGTGGCAAATGAACTGGTCCTCTTCAGCCAATCCGTCGTTGTCGGAACATCTCAGACGCTCACGAACAACCATCCCGTAATGTTCTGTCTTCTGTATGCTGACACATGCCTTTTATTTGCTTTTCCTCATGAAAGTGAATGTTATTATGGTAATTTTTGGTAATATCTTGATTTGCATGTTGAACATTCAAATGTCTTTGTGAAGTGGGGGTGGCCGTGGCTTTTACTGAACACACCAAGTGTATAGTGAGGTAACTAATATATTCAACATGTGTAAGTTGATGAACCGTTCATCGGATTTTGTATATTTTGTTTTGTTTTGTTCGGAATTCCATGCTGAACAAGTCTTCAATTGGAATTTTAAAATAGGATTTGAATGTGTCCTAATTTGTATATTTGGGATGATGAAAAGTGCTCATTTTTGTATCCATCCTGTATATCGAAATGTCACCGAAGAAAAGAATGAGTATTGGTCAGAGAAGACAAAAAATTATCCGGGCGTCGAAAACATCTGAACGGGAGCTTCGTCTAAAGAAGGAAACTGTAGAATTACTGAAAACAAATTTGAGATAACATTTAACTTTTTGAGGTTGTCCTCTTTCCCTACAAATGTAATTATCCCGGGCTACGCCGGGTGCCTCTGCTAATATATGATAAAGTACAAAAGGCTATAATGGAGATCTAAGCGCGAGAGACAAACCAAAGTAATTTTCTTTCCTTTCTTTTATGTATTTGTTTCTTTCTCTTCTGAATAAGTAAATAACAACAAAAAATGTCCCCACTCATAAAACGGGTCTTAACCCAGGTTAATTAGAAACGTTGAGATTTTTTTTTAAAAAATGCATTACCTAAAATACATTTCTGTAATTACAGAGCTATAAAGATAATCCAGTTGAAAGAAATTATTCCACAAAGGATTAAATCAAATAATTTAATAAAGAGAAACGCTTCTTTAAACAAATTAAATTAAAAAATAAATTTTTAAAAACAACATCATGTATTTTGTAAGAATATAAAATATTCCCTATAATAATTAAATGCTTTGCTTGACATACACTCTGTTTATTCCTACGTTTAAAAACATAGTGCAATGAATTCTTAGCACTTTATAATTCCAAGTTGGCTCCATTCCAGATGTTAAAGTTTAGTGAAAACACAAAAATTTAATTACGGAATTTTATTACTCCGCCTTGTATCGTGTTGCTTGAAATGCACACACTCACACACAAGCACACAGAGGATGATATGTAAATGCTTCTCCAGATAATAAACCTCATGCAATTAGACTTTCCTCTTCTCTTACTGAAATTTTCAGATGCTTCTCTGCATAATTAACGCTAAGAATTAGATAAACCAGAGAAAAAGAGAATTTTTGAAATATTTAAAAGCTTATTGAATTAAATGTCCCCCCCCCTTCCCCTAAACTAACCAACTTTCAATTAGAAGCCGAACAGATGTTCATCTCTTAAGTGTTCAACGTTTTCCTTATACAAATGCGATGAATTTTTAAACTTTGCATGAAAGGGAGAAATCTTGATGGCGCTTATGTATATATTCATGAGAAATGGTTCAAAAGTTAATTTAAACATAAAACTCGAAGGATTTTAAAATTCATAGAAATTCGGATGCAACAATCATGAAGAAAAAAATTTTGATATGTTACTAATAGATTATAAGTCTTTTAACACTGTGTATAACATGTCATTGAGAGTTTGAACAGTATGACGACGGGATCGTGGGTGTTCAGCATCTTTTTATACAGGGTGAATACGAAAGTCTGAACCCCCCTTTTATTTTTTGAACCGAAGCAGATATGTCAATTTTGATGAATCCAATGAATAGGAAGTTGTAGGCGGCCTATCCCATGGTGCACTTTTCATCATCCCAAATATGCAACTTAGGACACATTCAAAATTTATCTCAAAAACCGTAAGGGATAGAGAAAAAAAAACAATTGCAAACTTGTTCAGCATAAAAAAACAAACAAAACAAAAAAAAGTCATCCAAATCGGACCAACCAATCACCCAGAAGCAGAAGATCATGTTGACCATTTCCGGAACAGTGTAGCTTGCCATCCTGGAATTGTTCTGTCTTCTGTGTGCTGAAACATGCCTTTTATTTGCTTTTCTGCATGAAAGTGAATGTGAGTATGGTAATTTATGTCAATTTTTTGATTTGCATGCTTTACATGGTGGAAATATCAACATTCAGTTTTCCTTGTGCAGTAAGCTACAAACAATTTGGATGATTTTGTTTTGTTTGTTTTTTTATGCTGAACAAGTTTGCAATTG
>JAHWFO010078328.1:73374-101561 GCA_023313115.1 Rhysida immarginata | reverse complement strand
CGAGTCGCGGTTTCTAGTGAACAGAGTGGACGGACGATGGAGAATTCGCCGGGAAGCATCTGAGAACAGGCATCCCGACACCATCGTTGGCGGACGATAGGTTGGTGGGGGAGGATGTTTTCTTGGTATGGACTGAGTCCACTGATACTACTAGATGGTACACTGAATGCTGTTCGTTACCTGACGATCGTCGCAGACCAGGTACACCCCTTCATGTCGACAGTGTTTCCTCAAGGTGATGGCACCTTTCAACAGGACAATGCTCTCTATCATACTGCGAAAATTGTCCACAACTGGTACGAGGAGCATGAGGATGAATTCAAGCTACTCCCATGGCCACCAAACTCCCCGGACCTCAATCCCATTGAACATTTGTGGGACCATCTCGATCGCCATGTCCGCAAGCTGGACTCTCCACCACGCACGGTGATGGAATTACGGGATGCACTGATCATCGAATGGTCCCAGATACCTGCAACCACCTTCCGAGGACTTATTGACTCTCTGCCACGTCGACTAGCTGCTGTGCTTGCCGCCAAAGGTGGATATTCCGGATACTAGCAGGTGTCCCGACCCTGTATATGAAATAATAATAATAATAACAATAACTAAAAATAAAAATAACTCATTTATCTATATTTTTTTTACTTTTTATTATTACCGTAATTTTCGGTATATAATGCGCTTCTAATTTTTTTTTAAAAAAAAAATTCCCGTGTATAATACGCAACCGTATATTATGACTCACAATAACCAGTATTCAATATAGATTTAAGACTTGCCTGTTTTTTAAGAATTAAGAAATTTTCATGCACTAATTTACTTACTTACTTACTTTTCAAACCAGTTTATCCCTTAGGGTCGCGGGGGCTACAGTTCTATGGAGGTTCTGCAGCGATCGCTTACTTCCGCTATCAGGCGCACGTCTTCCCTGGTAATATCCAAGCGACTCAAAACCAGATTTTCCATGTACTCTAGCCACGTGGTTCTAGGCCAACCCCTTGGACTCTTACCCACCGGCTTGAAAAATAACAACTGCCTAGGAAGACTAGTTTGCAGCATCCGTATCACGTGCCCTTACCAGCGCAATTGAGATCCCTCAATGCGGAGGAGTAGCGGCTCAACTTTTAAAGACTCCCTTATTGCGCAGCGGTGCACTCTACCTAATAGGGAAATACCTGCCACACATGCCAGAAATCTCATTTCGACGTTTGTACCCGCGATCGCACTCTTTCGATCATTATCCAAGGCTCATGACCATAGGTGAGAATGGGGACAAAGATAGATTTCAAGACATAGAGCTTGGCTTTGTTTCCCAGCTCACATTTCGTTACAAGGATCGCAACAGTTCACGTCTGACACAGCTTGCTGCACCGATCTGAGCATCCAATTTTTTTTCTGCCGCCCATCACTCGTGAATGCAATCCCGAGAAGCTTGAACTTCTCCATCTCTCTCAATGGGGCTCCCATAACGTGGAGAGTGCACTGAGCAGACTGTCTTGAAAGGACCAGAACCTCAGTCTTAGCCACACTGATCTTCATCCCAGCTTCTTCACAGGTGGCTGCAAACCAGTCTAGGAACTGAAGGTTACTGCGAGAAGACCCAAGGAGGACAAGGTCGTCAGCATTGAGCAACCTCTCCACTAAGCAGTCGTCCACACAAAAACATTCTTATCCGTTAGGGTCGCGCCATCCTGTGCTGTAATTTGGCTTTCTTGCCCAACACAAAAACACTGCACTGAAGCCGTCGATCGATCTAAACGGTCGGCTTCGACTGCACACTGTAGGCTATACAGTTTGTTCATTCCTCATCAATCATCATATCGAATTTTTGTATTCAATCGTTGTTTATTCAATTTAATTTGAGCAATTTATTTCACACCTCTTCTATTAGCGCTTCCACATCAATAATTCTTTCTCGGCCTCTTCACCTTTGCGAGCTTTGTGTCCGACATTTTTATTTTGTGAGAGAGAGAGGACGTCACGGTGACGTCACAGCAGAGATCGTTTTCTATTGGCTGAGCAACGGTTTCTGCTCTGCTCCTGCCACAAAAAGTTGAACTCAACCCAACTTTAAAAACCAGTAGTTTGCAGTCGGGCAGAAGAGACGAAAGCAGGAAGTGACATCATAAATTTTTTCTGCCTTGTGGTTTCTTCTGTTGTTTTTACGCTATTAGGAACCACGCTTAAGTCAAATTGCTGCAGAGCCGGAAATTTCGGTAGGAAGCGCATACACTATAATGCAGAATTGCCTAGGGTTCAGAAAGAATTGTTCGCGATGGATCCCATACGAACACACTCCAAGACCCAAGTCAATACGAATGGCGTATAGCTTGGAAAATTTGCAGGAGACGATGAACTCATCGAAAGGATCGTGACGGAAGATGAAACGTGATTGCACCACCATAATCAGCAAAGAAAGCAACAGACAATGGAATGGAAACATATCTCGTCCCCTCCTTCCAAAAACCTCAAAGCAAGTTTGAAACTTGGTAAAGTTATGGTGACTCTGTTTTGGGATCGCCACGGGGTTCTTCTCACAGACTTCAAAACAGAAAAAGGGCGAAGCTTCGTAAGTGAAATTAAGGCATTCTTAATGATCTCCAGGAGGAAACAACATTAATGAGTGGAAGTTTTAAAAAGTACAAGGTGTCTCAATTGAAATGCCCCGATTTCAATGGCCACCAAAAATTCGTAATTGAATTTATCCCTAGTGTCGTATGAAGCTTTCGTTCTTCAGTTTGGAAGTTTCTGCCTAATCTTTCCTATCGTCGTCCGTAGCGTTTCTGTGGCGGTGTTGTGAGTGAAAGTAAAAGTGGCTTCTTCACAGGAAAATTGTACACTGAGTGGCAGGATTATTATGACCACCACATTAGTACTTCGTTGGGCCACCTTTTGCCTTCAATACTGCGATGTTTCTTCTTGGCATTGACTCCACGAGATGTTGAAAGGTGATGCGAGGAATCTAAATAGCACTGTCTTGTTGTGTGAGATTTGATGGTTGTGAAACCAGCTGCCTGATGGCTCTTTGGCTCATTCAACTTCGCCCCACAAATTCTCAACTAGATTGAGATCTCGTGATTGTGGGAGCCACCTAATTAAGGTCAAGTCTTCTTGGAAAAAGCCATCTCCATTGGAATACGCCATCAGCTTGATCAGCAAGATACTTAGGTTTGTTGTGCTATTCAGACGTTATTCTACACGAATTAACGGGCCCGGATCATGTCATGAAAACATGCCTAAAATCATAACACTTGCCTCCATCAGCTTGAAAGGTTGTACTCATGTGGGGTCCATGCTTCCATGCCGTTTCCGCCAAACTTCTCACTCTTCCATCTGCATCATGCAACTGGAAACCTGATTCATCGGACCACATGGCTTTTTTCCAATGCTCAACTGTCCAATCCTTGTATTCCTCGGACATGGCTTTCATCTTCAGAACCCATATCTTCAGAAACAAATCGTGGTAAACAACCTGATTCCCTATTTATAATGGTCTGACTCTCTAGCAACTTCAGCGCGAAATCATAGCTACAAACGACAGGTGGTCTTAATAATCTGGGCACTCAGTGTACATCGCTGAGAAAGAAAAGAATTATTCTAAAATTAAAAATGAAAAAAACCATTAAGTACTGAAAGGTTAAACTAAACCATTCGTGGAACTATATTTTTAAGCCGCCCTATGTTAACATAGTAAGTTTCTAATGGACCATAAAGATACCATTAAACCACCTACCTTTGAATCAATTTCGACTATCATTAATTTTACGTTATATTAATGAACCATAATGGTTCCACTAAACCAGGTTCCTTGAAACCAATTTCGACCATCATTAATTTTACATTATATTCATTCATGACACATCATTCCAAATCGTTTGATATATTACATGCCATATCTTATCATTGAAACTTTTTGAGGGTGTCATAAGAGCAACCATTAGAGCACGTGCCATTGTTTCGATTACAACCATTTTCAACATAGTTCATTTCCTGAACCATATTTATCAGTTGGCGAAAATAGTAATTTATATCCGCTTCTATCTCGTTATTACGATTTGTTTGATATATTACTTAATATATTTATTTATTTATTTATTTATTTACAATCTTGCATCCTAACAAGGATATGTAAGAGGTAACAACAGAATAAAATATAAATTGTGTTTTAGGTACAAACGGTGGCTTGATGGAATAATTTAAAAACGTGTTCTTTATGATTAGTAAAATGTTTTAGCGTACAATTAATTATCTGATTTCTAACACTAAATGATAAAGCATTCCAATGTGAAATAACATTATACGGGAAGAAAGCAGCCAAAAATTTGGATACCATGTTCGGGGGTACAAGTTTCAGTCTCTGGGTTTCACGAGTATGATTAGAATTTAACAACCATTCTCTCACATAGTGTATCGGATGATCAGTAATGGTAAGGGCATAATAAAGTTCCTTAAATCTAGCAGCGATTATGATGTTTTGAAGGGTAGGAATATCACAAGCAGCACAAGTGTCAGTTATAGACACGTATTTTGAGAGACCCAGCCCAGTTCGTATAGTAGAATTATATGCAACTTGTACCCGAGAAATTAAGTTTTTCGAAGCAGAAGACCAAATAACTATGCCATATTCTATTTTTTGAATCAGAACAGCCTTGATCGTTTTAATCATTTCCTTTCTGGTGGGTGTAACTTTGAGGCTTTTAAGTAAGAACCTTAATCGATTTAGGTCCAGTAGTAGGGCTTCAATTGTTTCTTTGAATGAAATTCTGTTGTCAATAGTAATGCCTAAAATCTTACAGGAAAGTAAGGGCCCGGTTTTTTGTTTATCAATAAGTAAGATATTGGTTTTGGCCTCATTGAAAGTCATACCAATGTGTGGTATATCTTCCCATTGAAAATTGCTTGGCGGGAAAATAGAGGTACCATTTGTGCACGTGCCAATAAACCGATTTAGATAATAACTGTGATTGGTTCGTGCCATGAACCATATTCATCGACTGACGAAAACAGATTTTGAAAATCTTTCATAGCCTGGAAGGAGTTAAGAGTTACGGACGGACAGACAGACAGACACGTTTCCCCACACTGATAGCATAAAACACCTTTCGGTACTTAATAAACCATTAAGGAATGACATAACCAAGTACCGAAAAGTTAAACTAAACCATTCCCGGAACTATATATTTAAACCGCCCTATGTTAACACTGGAAGTTTCTAATGGACCATAATGATACCATTAAACCACGTACCTTTGAAATAATTTCGACTATCATTAATATTACGTTACATTCATTCATGACACCTCATTCCAAGTCGTTTGATATATTACATACCATATTTTAGAATTGAATGTTCCAATGAGCCATAATGGTTCCACTAAACCAGGTTCCTTGAAATCAATTTCGAATATCATTTAACTTTACCTTTACACGTGCTATTGAACAGATTTAGACAATATTTGTGATTAATTCGTGCCATGTACCATATTCATCGACTGACGAAAATAGTAACGAATAACCGCATCTATCTTGTCATTACGATTTGTTTGATATATTACTCAATATATCTTCCCATTGAAAATTGCTAGGCGGGAAAATAGAGGTACCATTTCTGCACGTGCCAATGAACCGATTGAGATAATATTTGTAACTGGTTTGTGCCATGAACCATATTCATCGACTGACGAAAACAGATTTTGAAAATCTTTCATAACGTCGGAGGAGTTTGAGTTACGCACAGACACGTTTCCCCAGACTGATAGCATAAAGCACCTTTCGGTACTTAATAATAAGCTGTACTGCATGTTGATAATATTAACATTTTAATTGTGTCTAGAAAAATATTAGTTTAATTTCACAACTTCAAATAAAATACATGAAAAAGAATATACTGGACATGTGTTTTAAAAAAAATATTAAAAAATTCAACTCTTTTGAATTTTTATATTATTATCACAGTAGAGCAAATCATTTCATGAAGTTTATCAATGCGCAACATACTTGGTAAATCTCCGTTTTGATATTGCTGTATACTTCAGGAATTAATTCGAGAACAGAAAACAATCTGAGAGACTGAATGGCATTTTCCGATTTCTTCTGGAGTGCATCAACATCATCATTTGCTAAGCTTTCTCTATTTGCAAGAGTTGTAACATTGTTTGTAAGGTCGACCATTGTATAAGGCTTGTCGAAAATCATTAAACATTCTGGAGGAAAAATTTGGAGAATCCCACAATCCACTATAACGTCTTCTTCTCTAACAGACCCGTTGTACAACTCCGAAGTAAACACGATCGCTCCGTTTGAATCGACAGCCAACAAGGCCTTGAATGTCTTTTTAGATTTAGTTGAAGTAGATTCCAAAATAGCATGCTTTTCAACGTGAACATCTAAGAATTCCAAGATGATATACTTATGAAGATCGAATGAGTAACTACTTCCTAACAACTTTCTCTCGCTTTTAGGTATCGTCACGTACTTCATGAAAGAACTGAGTAGAGGTTTGTGCAAATCTTTTATCACCGTATCTGTAATATAAATTATAGTTTCGCAGTCCGTTAAAAATCTTGTTGCGATGTCAAGGACTGGAAGATTTAAACGCAGCTGCATCAAAGAAACGAATAACTCGTCTTCAGATGTAAACGTCGAGTTCTTAACTGGGGTATCGCTATCTTGCTTACTGCAATACAGACTAAGGAGCTTCTCGAACTGTAATGGAGTTGTGAGACCCGTGTATAACAGCAACTGGTAAAAATATGAAACAAATTTAATTGAAACAAACTTGCTCAATCGTACACTACATGATCAAAGGAGTTGGGACACCTGTTGCTCTACCGTGAAGCCGCAAAAAGCTTCAATCAATAGTGTGTAGGACCACCCGAGCTGCTATCACTGCCTCCACCCTACTCGGCATACTGTCCACAAGTTTACGGTATGTATCGGTCAGTTCCTGGACAGATATAGGGCGAATCATCCTGGATCTCACACGTCCTTCCAATTCGTCCCAAAGATGTTCGATGGGGTTTAGGTCAGGACTCTGGGCGGGCCAATCCAGTTTCTCAACCCGCATCTCGTCAAACCAGTCGGATATGGATCTTGCTTTGTGGCAAGGCGCATTGCCGTGCTGGAAGAGGAACGGCCCGTCACCGAAGTGCCCCGTTATCCAGAATGGTTATGTAGCCATCAGCATTGAGGTTTCCGTCCACCTTGATGAGCGGGTCCAGTCCAGTCCAGGAGAAACACCCCAGCTGTTCACAGGGGTGTCCCAACTTCTTTGATCATGTAGTGTACATCAGCAACCTAAATATTCAAATTAGCACATCAATATACAAGTAGAGCAAAAGTCTGATCCTAGGGAAGTTTATTATACAGGGTGATCCAAACTTATCCAGCATAATTGTTTAGGAACATTGTATGGTTCAAACGGAACAAACAATGTCATATAAACATTACATCTAGTTTCGATCGTGTGTGAGATATCGACTTTATCTATTTTCGTTTATGTACGAAGAAACCTCCGATTGCAACTGGACGGATGCCCGGCCCACTTTGGTTGAAGGGGAAGGAGGAGGTCTACAGCAATCCGCCCACCACCAGAGATGCGCTCATTGCATCCATTCAAGCTTGTAGTCGAGCAATTACACCCGACCAGACTGCGGCAGCAACCAGCTCAGTTGTCCGAAGATGTAACCAGTGCACTGGAGCTGGGGGCAACCATTTTGAGGGGTTTCCTCGACATTGATTTGCTACTTTCTTCTTATTCTTATTCCTTGGAACATTTTAGGTTTGTTTTGTAGTTCAATGTGATGTTCTGTCAGTATGCAGAATAAAAGGGATCTGCACTCTCAAGTGTTTTCTTTATTTGCTTTAAACAACTCTACAAAAAATAATTATGGTGGATAAGTTTGGGCCACCCTGTATAAATAAAAAATTAATCTCCCCAAGGAGAGTATATCTATCTATTTTTACCCCTTTATCTCATTTTTACCCTTTCTTCATTTGTGATCGAATGATATATTACATGCCATATGTTGCCATAGTTCTAAAGACCAAGTGACCGACACCCCACAACTCAGACCCCATTGGGACAATTTGGCCCGAACTTCATAGTAATCTTCCCTAGAGGAATCTGCATACCGAATTTCACTCATTTACATACAAACTAAATACCTCTCTGCGTAGACCTTTCGGTCCCTTTTAAATCCCACCTCCGAAACTCCGACCCTGCTGCACCAAACATAATCTAACTAAATAGTGAAGTACAAGATGTCTATGGTCAGATACATTCCGAATTCCAACCTTCTATATTCCGATAAAAACGTGCTAGATACATTTATGTTATACAAAACGGTTTATCTATGGTGCGTATCAGTTAAACAAGAAATTAATCCAATTAAACGAAGAGAACCAACCGCTTTTCCACAAATCATCTGCACTTTTTAACCAACCAATTTTTTTTTTTAATCAAAAATTGATTTTTCTCGAACGTAGTATTTAGAAAATATAAAACAACCCTATCATCTTTCCTTTCTCATCATTTTCGATCGACTGATATATCACATGCCATATTTTGTCACAGTCCTCTAGGCAAAATCTACGAGGGTGGGCTGAAAAGTAATGCCTCCATGGCTGTAAATGTTTTATTTTTTAACCGATTTTCAAAATTCTTTTTGTATCTGATATTCACATTTGTCCTCTATGTAATGCACTATTCACTTTTCGACATAGTCCCCATCCCTTTCCACGCACTGTACCAACGCGTGACTAGTCGGGTGAACCCGTCGGAGGGGAATTCCGGAATTGTTGTCGACACCAAGAACCTCGTCGTCAGAACGCAACTCATGCCCCTTAAGGTGCTCTTTCCTCTTTGGGAAGTGGTGAAAGTCGCAAGGTGCAAAGTCTTTCATTTTTGAACTGCAGTTTTTCATCTTTGAACTGCAGGCGCTGCAACCTCCTCTGATGTGTGGCAATCGCGTGCGGACGGGCGTTATCGTGCTGCAGAAGAGGATCCAAAGCTGCCATTCAATCCTCGTGTCGACGACAACCCCGGAATTCCTCTCCGACGGGTTCACCCGACTAGTCACGCGTTGGTACAATGCGTGGAAAGGGATGGGGACTATGTCGAAAAGTGAATAGTGCATTACATAGAGGAGAAATGTGAGTATCAGATACAAAAAGAATTTTGAAAATCGGTCAAAAAATAAAAAAGTTACAGCCATGGAGGCATTACTTTTCAGCCCACCCTCGTAGATTTTGCCTAGAGGAATCAGCATATCGAATTTCACTCCTTTACATACCTACATACCACATAGATCACTTGGTCCCCTCCAACTCCTACCTTCGTAACTCCGACCCCAATGGGCCAATCAAAAGCCAAACTAAACAGTGGAGGTGGACATCCCCATAGTTGACTATATTCCGAATTTCAACCTTCTGTCTCAAAAAAATGCAGAAATATGAACGAAAAGTGGCCACAGGCTTCAGCATCCACAAACAACCCAAACTTGCCTATAACGAAGGTAGCCAAAATGGAACATCAGAACAGAGCAATATAGCAATGGCTTTCTACACTGACAATCTCTTTACAGTGCTTACCAGTTTGTGTCTCGCTAATGCCAGATGAATGCCTAATAATGCAGCGCTCCTACTCAGAAGTTGATGTTGGTAGGGTACTTTTAAACATGATTATTGCCACTTAAACGAGGGGAGGATATAAAGTTCATACAATTGCATGTCAGTCATGATCAAACGACAACCATGATCGCTGTGAAGTCGCCTGCCTGGCCACTTCGTGGGAGGCGATTTAACAGCGATGATGCATTTCTGCTTTAACGAATGGTTTTCTGAGCTGAAAAGGGGCTCTATGAAATATTCATTCACGGGTGAAATATCGATAACAGAATGGTGAGACTCTGTAGGGAGTATACAGTGTCGGGACACATTAATATGACCACCTCTCCTCGAACATGTTGGAACGTCCCATGGTATGCAGATGGAAAATCATTGCATATCATTAAAAGCTGACAACATCAGACGTGTAGTAGCATCCGTTAACAAAGCAATTGCCGCCGTCATGGGCAGAGCAAGTGACCTGTCGGACCTCCAAAAGGGGATGATCATTGGCAGCATTTCAGAAACGGCCACCTTTGTGAACTGCTCTAGGGCTGCCGTTGTGAAGGTGTACCGCGACTGGACGAACCAAACAGTTTCGAGCAACCGAAGAGGTAACTGTGGGGCCCCACGGGCCATCGATCCTAGAGGCGAGTGTCGGTTACGACGCCTGGCCAAGACAGTGCAATGATCCCTCTTAAGGTTGGGGTTCCGGAGCAGGCGTATGGTAACAGCACCCATGTTGACGCCTGTTCATCGCCGAAAACGCCTCCAATTCGCAATGGACTATCGCCATTGGACCTCGGCCGAGTGGCAAAAGGGTTGCTTTCTCTGATGAATTCGCGGTTTCTGAGACATCCCGACACCATCGTTGGCAGACGTCAGGCTGGTGGGAGAGGTGTGACTGTTTGGGGGATGTTTTCGTGGTATGGTCTGAGTGCACTGATACCGCTGGAGGGTACACTGAATGCTGTTCGTTACCTGACGATCGTCGCAGACCAGGTACACCCCTTCGTGTCGACAGTGTTTCCACAGGGTGATGGCACCTTTCAACAGGACAAGGCTCCCTGCCATACTGCCAAAATTGTTCACGACTGGTTCGATGAGCATGAGGATGAATTCAAGCTACTCCCATGGCCACCAAACTCCCCGGACCTCAACCCCATTGTACATTTGTGGGATCATCTCGATCGCCATATCCGCAAGCTGACCCTCCACCACGCACGGTGATGGAATTACTAGATGCACTGATCGCCGAATGGTCCCAGATACCTGCAACCACCTTCCGGTATTTAATATTACTTCTACGTCATAGCTAAATCTCCTTCCTGGAATCTTTGCAAGATTTTATTAACTTTAATTATTTATGCGTTTTGGTTTGAAGCACAACAAACTTCGAGAGAACCAGACTTTTTCTCCAACGTGTCTGATAAGAACAATAATTACCTTTTCGTTATCATTTTGTATAAGTAAATAATTGAAAAGCGAATCAGTGCTCTTAAGTTTTTCTCTCAGATCCTCGTTTTCTTTTCGCAGCTTCATTATTTCGTTTTGCAACTGCGCCATGGACGATTCATTACCATCTGGGCTGATGGGCCGAATGTAGCAACGAAAGTCCTGCAAAATTTAATTCAGTAGCATTAAAAATACATTACGAACGCAAGAAATGGAAACAAATACAAGAGAAGAAAACAAATTTCTAGATAATATAAAAGATTAAAATAATCAGCAGCTGGTTGTGTTGTTAAAGCGAGCGCTCAATTTAACAACACCATTATGCTCTGCCCTTCGATTAATATTCGAACACCGTTCCACAGATCCTAAAACAGATCCACCGCATGCAAATTAACTCAATATACAGCGAGAACACAAGCGCAATTAGGAACAGAGAAACTACGTGTTCAGAGGTCAAACTCAACATGCGTAAGAAGCGTCAATACTTGACTGTGCTCGCATAGCACTGGAAGACTTCTATGAAGAGAAGAAGAGCAGAACTCTATCACAGGGAATATCACTCAATTACAGTAAATTTGATATAAAAAAAAAAAAAAAGCAGATGGACTGTATTAGTGATGTCAAGATCCGGATATCCGGATCTTTTTTTCGGACCTAGGTCCGAGATCCGAGAACCGGATGTTGGTCAGAAATACGAGATCCGGAACTTGGATCCGAGATCTCTGATCCGGATCTTGAATGCGAGATCTGAGATCCGGATCTTGGATCCGAGATCCGAAAATCGGATCCTAGACAGGAAATTGTGTATATGCAAACTTTTTCTGAAAGCAGTTTATAAAAGCTTTTATTAAGTGATAGCCTAGTCCTCTTAAGTCCTAATTAGTCTTAATACGCATCCAGCGAAAGGATCCGAAATCCGGATCCGATATCCGAGATCCGAAATCTGGATCCGATATCAGAGATCCGAGATCCGGATACGGACCCGGATCCGGATATTTCTAGATCCGAATCCGGATATTATCAGATCCGAATCAGAGATCCGGATCCAACGGACATCACTAGACTGTATGTTATTATCTTTAATATGTAGAGGCAAGTAATGTAAAGAGGTACCATCTATCCCGGGAGAATTCTTCACACTACTAATGATGGAATTCTATCCCGGGAGAATTCTTGAGGGGCTAATGATAACTAATCTAACCATCATCAAGACCACCGAGGCTTACACAGATTCCTTGCTCTGCTGATAGATGTTCTATATAAACATAACCATATATTCAAAGTTAATCCAGGTTTCGTTATTCGCGGTGTTCTTTGGGAACAACCTCCGCGAATACCGAGAGATTACTGTACAGGGTGATCCAACAGTCAGAAAAAATTTTAAAAACCAATAATTCACACACGATAAATGGAAAAATGGAAAAAAAATTAATGCTAGAATTGATCAACAGATGGCGTTGTCAGGTTACAGATATCAGTTTATGCACATTTTCAGACTGTTGCTGAATGACGGACGGCACATTGAACATTTGTAAGCCGACAGTTAATCCGGCATCTTCCCGCCTGAAAATGTCCATAAACTGACGTTTGTAACCTGACAACGCCATCTGTTGGTCAATAACTAAACGACTTCATTTCAACCGTTTCTGTGCAAGCAGAATCTTTTTGTCTACATTCGTGTACGAATTATTGAGTTTTAAAGTTGTTCCTGACTTTTGGATCATCCTGTCGCATTCGATAACCCAGTATCCCAGAGATTTGAAGAATAAGTTGACGATTCAAGCAAAACGGCACTAGAACCATTCAGTGGTTCCTGCAAGACCGAGCTAGAACCATTCAGTGTTCCAGCAAGACGGTGCTAGACTTCACACAACTCAAACGCTGGAATTCTAAGATTGTGTTGTCAAATCGTTTCCCAAAAGTGTTTGCCTTTTACTGGCCTCCAAGAAGTCATTGTCTAAAATCCTAAGACTTTTTTATGGGATTTCTTAAGGACAGGGCATTTCTCCCCCCCCCCCCTTACATTGAACTTTCGAGAGAACGCGCTCAAGTGAATCAAGAAATGATTTTACTATTCGTTAACACATCACTGGGGAGGCCACATGGCCTGGTGGGTTTTTACTGAGTTCCGTGAAGTTAAAAAACATCTGGCATGGCTAGTCACTGGATGGGTGACAATTAGTCACACCATCTCTAACCTCCGCCCCCATGCTTCTGAGGGCGCGTAAAGCCGTCGGTCTCGGCTGCTGCTGTCATCTTACAGCAGTCGTTATTACTTTCGAAACAACCTTGCACCTGGTTCTTGGGCCCCTTGTGCAGTATCAGCCCCTGAGTATATACAGTCAACGACAAAAATATGGCTCGAGGTTCTAGCAGAGAACAGTGGGTGATAGAAACCTGTATGAAGAGGAAAAGTCAAGAAAAATATTAACCAATGCACACCAACCCTTCAGTACTCCAATGTGTAAAGCTAAAGTGGGCAGTGAAGTTATGCAAATTAGATAATAATGGTTTCATCAAACACCCCTCTAAATACCAGTGACAAAAATATAGCTCTTATCCGAAAAGGTTCAAAACATAGGTGGAGGAGGTTTTTAACGGAGGTTGTTGGAACAATTCTGAATTCTTCCTTCAATATTGGTGTGTTATATATTTGTGTTTATGCATTCCGTGCGATTTGTATGAATTTTGTGAATAATGGTTCATCAGAAGCGATAGTCTTCAGAGGAACAAAAGCGCAATCAAGGCGTATCGTGAAGCGGGACTTAATTTCACTGAAATCGGTAAACGTTTAAACAGAAGCCATGATGTGGTACGTGATTTCTTGAAAAATCCAGACCAATATGGTAAGAAGCATTCACAGGGTCGAGAGACGGATCATCCGATCTCTGAATCCGGGGAATCGCACCTCTTGCAAGAAAACATGCCGAGACAATCATATCGACATCAGACATCTTCGTACCGTGCAGCGAATCTTCCACAACAGTGAATTTGTTGGGTGGAGAAAGATCAAACGAGCACCAGCAACATTGTAAGCGGAAACTGGACTTTGCAAATGCAAATTTGGACCTAGATTGGACCAAGGTTGGGTTCTCTGATGAGGAGTTCAATCTTGATGGTCCCAATGGACTTGACTGGGAATGGGTGGATTCTCCCGTGCACCCCAACGTGTCAAGAAGCGACGTCAAGCTGGTGGTGGCACGGTGATGGAGTGGGGAGCAATTGGATATCTTGGGAAAGTTCCACTGGTGGTCGTGACTGGACGAATGTGCTCCCCAGATTACTGTGAACTGCTTCGCCAACATCTCCTCCCTGGCATCAGAGAAATCGCCGGCCAGGGCCCAATATTTCAACAGGACAATGCACGTCGCAACAGGTTCAAGATTCTGGACTGTCTTAGTCTCTCTCCGGATCTCAACATCCTCGAGAACCTATGGGCAGAGCTGGTTCGCTTGGTGTATGACGGTGGGAGACAATTTGATACAGTGGAAACGCTTACTGAAACAATCCATGAGTGCTGGGGCAACATGCAACAAACATATGTGCAGAACTTGTACCACTCAATTCAAAACCGGCTCATTGCAGTGCAGAGTGCTTATGGAGGGCCAAGTGGTTATTAGTGTACAGAAAAATGTATCTTTTCCCTGATATGTTACCTGTTACGAGCCATATTTTTGTCGTTGACTGTATGATATACGCCTTATCATAAGGCATATCATATAAATATCACTAAGAAACTTTAACCGGAAAACATTTAGATACCATTTATAAAATACTTAATTTATATGTACGAGGGTGGGCTGAAAAGTAATGCCTCCATGGCTGTAACTTTTTTATTTTTTAACCGATTTTCAAAATTCTTTTTGTATCTGATACTCCCATTTCTCCTCTATGTAATACACTATTCACTTTTCGACATAGTCCCCATATCTTTCCACGCATTGTACCAACGCGTGACTAGTCCGGTGAACCCGTCGGAGAGGAATTTCGGGGTTGTTGTCGACACCAAGACCGAACGGCAGGTTTCACCTCGTCGTCAGAACGCAACTCATGCCCCTTAAGGTGCTCTTTCCTCTTTGGGAAGTGGTGAAAGTCGCAAGGTGCAAAGTCCTTCATCTTTGAACTGTAGGCGCTGCAACCCCCTCTGATGTGTGGCGTTATCGTGCTGCAGAAGAGGATCCAAAGCTGCCATTCAATCCTCGTGTCGACGACAACCCCGGAATTCCTCTCCGACGGGTTCACCCGACTAGTCACGCGTTGGTACAATGCTTGGAAAGGGATGGGGACTATGTCGAAAAGTGAATAGTGCATTTACATAAAGGAGAAATGCGAGTATCAGATACAAAAAGAATTTTGAAAATCAGTTAAAAAATAAAAAAGTTACTGCCATGGAGGCATTACTTTTAGGCCCACCCTCGTAATTTACACCAATTCCAGTACTGCATCAGCATTTTACAAATCTACGATCCCAGAGCTGCTGCTTCTAAAATTTTGGGGGATAATGTAGCAATTTATGTAGATTAACATTATTTGCCTTACGGGAGAGTAATTGTCGGTGACGGGATCCTTGATTAAAAATTCACTAATATCAGGTTCCACTAAGATTTCAGCCTCGCTTTCTTCAAGTTCGCAGACCACAGCATCAGATTCCACTTCATCAGCATGCACTGTACTATTCGCCGGCAAATCACTTGACGTTGTTACCGTTGCTTCAGGCTTCTCTATAAATAATAGGTTACCTTAAAATAATCGTAATATTCATTTTTGTTAAAAAAGACATTAGCACACTAACTTCTCAAAATTCGTGGCCAGGGAAATTTCTTATCAGGTGGGCGGTCTAAAACGCAATCTGTGCAAAATTTTTTAACAGGATTTGGTAGGTCAAACAAAGTTGGTACTGCATTCCAGATTAGCTTTTTACTATAAACAGAATTCATTAATAAATCAGATATCATAACAATAGATTTTTTTTTTTAATTCAGCAGAAAGTTCCTACCGTGTTTCTGGGTTCATAAACTGATTCGGTTCAAAGTGGTCTGCACACAACCGATTATTCATGTATAAATCGTAAACATTCCGTTTAAACAGATCAAAACGTCTCGTGTTAATAATCCATCTTTTACACCTGTATAATCCAAATTAAATAGATTAAGACTTGCTTAATAACCACCGCATTAGATTTTAAGTGTAAATTACACTGAGTTAGCAAAACTCATGGGATAGTTACTTAATATCTGGTCGGGCCACCTCTGGCCCTGTGGTAGTGAGTCTGCAAGTCCCTGGTACACTTCTGGAGGCAGTTGACACCAGATAGTCTGCAGAGCCGAAGATAGTTGCTGCCCGTTCGTGGGCAGATGATCCAGTGCCCGGAGCCTGACTTCAACAGCATCCCAGATATGCTCGATGGGATTCATGTCAGGGCTCCGGGCTGGCCAGCTCAGTCGTTGGACCTCTCCTGCATGCTCCTCGAACCATTCGCGGACGACATTGGAGCGACGTGGTGGAGCATTGTCATCGTGAAAGACTGCTACGTCGTCAGGGTGTTGAAATGTCAAAAACGGGTGCAGATGGTCTCCGATGAGTTGACGATACCGTGGACCATTCAACCAGGAAAAGGCATCCCAGACCATCACTGACGCCCCACCACCCTGCACCACCACCTGTTGGCATACGGGATCCATCGTTTCGTGAGGTCTGCGCCACACATGGTGCCTCCCATCAGCGTGATGCAGTTGATATCGTGACTCATCTGACCATATGACGTTACGCCACTGTTGCAGAGTCCAGCCAAGATGATTGGCGGCAAATGCACGCCAGAGTGTCCGATGACGATGGGTAAGCATTGGCACCCGTGTAGGGCGACGACTGCCAAACCCGAGGGCATGCAGATTCCGACGGATTGTCCACCGAGAGACGTTTCTAGTGCGGCCAGTATTGAACTGGTCTGTGATTTGCTGCACTGTTGCGCTCCTGTCTCTCTGAATCATTCGTCCCAGGTGTCCCCGAACACGATCATTCAGGGCAGCTGGACGCCCGGTATGGTGCCTGTTGTGGACTGTGATGCCTTCATCCAGCCATTCCCGATACACCCTGGAGACAGTTGAGCGGGGAAAGCCATGCGTCGGGCACCTACTATCATACCCCGTTCAAAAGACGTCAATCGCGACGACGTGCCATTTCTGATTAATCACTTATCCAAGCTCTTCCCACAACGTCTAATGGTCCATTCCCAGAATCCGTTACCCCTGTGAATTCGTGAGCCATGCCCATCAATCAATGTGCTTGCTATCCCATGAGTTTTGCTAACTCAGTGTATACTCGTGTACCTTTCTGGATCCTTTGGAAAACGGAAAAAACTTATATCACATATTCTACGTTTAGAATTTCTACAGTTAAAAGCAGAACAGCAATTTCTACCTCTTGATGGAGCCTTATGCAGAAGAAGTCAATGAAATATGATTACTCAAAAGTAAACAAAAACATTTTTTTTTTCATTATAAATTTTAAAAAATTTCTATAGAGTCTCCCTTACTTCTACGACCCCAAACACTTTATGGACAAACCAATTCAAACCAGCGATTGTGAAACATGGCCATCGACAGCCGATTTTAAGTCTGCCTGGTTGTTATCTTAGAACAGAACTTTCTTAACAAATAACAACCCAAATAACAAATGAACCTTGTTTGAAGTGATAGAAGTATGAGAACGACTAGTCTTGCTTTCAACAAATGTTAATTATAGCCACGACGTTTTCTTTCATATTAAGTAAGATGGGGTCATTCAGTGTCAAATATTAGAAGAATACTGTTTCCCTTCTTTGTAAACAGCTCTCGCTAGGTAACCCCAGAGATTCTCTATGGGATTGAGATCTGGCGATAGAACTAACCAATTCTTGTTGAAATGTAAATTGAGAATTGTTCAGTTTTTCTATCATTGGCAGGTTATCCTGTAGCATACACTGACTCACCGAAAGTCATGGCACACCCCTCCAATCAGGTTCCCTGTCCGTAATGAGACAGATCCCACTGTTTCCATTTTCGGAATGCAAGTGCACAAGGCTCCTTGACATCACAATCATTGTAAGCAAAACTAGCTGCAGAAATGGCAGCACGCTATCCGCATTTGAACGCGGGATGATTGTTGGTGCCAGACGGATGGGTACCTTAATATCAGATGTAGCCAACACCATGCAATTTTGCCGCACAACCGACAGTACACCCAACGAGGGGTTATAACTCATGTCGGACAGCGACAACGGGCCAAATCACCATGCGGTACAACCAGGGACGTCCTACAACTGTGTCCGTGACGACAATTCGGCGAACCTTGGCTTTGAGGCCACGACGGATGCCACTCTTAAAAGCTGCACATCGTCGGCAACGCCTAGCCTGGGCCAACCAAAATCGACATTGGGCCTCTGAGGACTGGCGAAGGGTTGCCTGGTTCGACGAGTCACGGTTTCAGCTGTATCGGGCCGATGGTCATGTCCGTATGTGGCCACACGAAGCCATGAACTCCGCTTGTCAGGTGGGGACCACTCCTTACAGGGGTGTTTTCTCGTGGCATGCAATGGGTTCAATGATGCATCTGACATCCACTCTGCGTGCTACTTCCTATGTCGATCTGCTTGGGAACCACCTACACCCCTTCATGAACTGTTTTTACCCCGCGGGCGACGGCATCTTCTTTGTGACACGGATGCTACCGACTTAACGACAATGATTTGGCTTCCACGTTTCCCAGATTGTAATTCCATTGAACATTTGGGGACGTCAGAAGGGGCCAACACGTTATTAGGCATGTGTGCCATGACTTTTGGTGAGTGAGTGTACTGGACCTAGAGCTCTGAAATTGGTGCCGTTCTCTTCTGAACAATTTAAATGCCAACTTGTGATCAAGGTTGCCATAATTTGCAAGATTTAATCTGGTTTAATTTTTCCTTGCAATTTTCTTCTTCAAAAACTTCTAAGAGTGCATGCATGTGATGGACTTGGCGGAACTGTTAAAGACTTGCTACTAAAGCAAGTTTACAAAGGCCGTATGCAAGCCAAATTTTGACTCAAACACAATTGTATGATTTTGCTGTTAGCTACTTTACAGGCATAAACTTTGAGTACCGCACAGCTGATTATAAAGAAATTGCAAAAACACTTGTTACCACGGTTCAATGAATCTAAAAAGATCGTGAATACACTGATAAAAATCGTGATCGTTTCTGATTGTTCAAGTTGCACAAGTTAAGAGATTCTATGTAATGACTTTGACAAGTTTTATTACAGTGGGGGCTCTTCATTATAAAATTGGCTATTTATATTCAAAATTTATAGAAATTCACTGTCACAAACACATTGCTGGTTGTACGAGGATGGATCCAAAAAAGTCGTTACAAGCAGCAATATTTGAAAAGTGATTATTGTGCAGAGAACATTTTTTCCCCAAAGTGGAGACAAGTGGCGCTAGTTGTCTTTATAGCGGTTGTGCGGGTAAGTAGTATCATATCGCAGACGCGTCAGAGCGAGCGAAATGGGAAAAATGGTCTCGCTTGGAGGTGCGAGCCTTGATGCGTTTCTTATGGGCAAGGAATGTGTCCGTCTTGGCTTGTTGAGTGATGGTGTCATCCTCCTGCATGATAATGATAGTGTCTGACCCCCCCCCCCCCCAACACACACACACAGTCCAGATCTGGCACCCAGTGACTATTTCCTTTTTTCGAAATTGAAGGAACACTTATCTGGAACAAGTTTCTCTTCAGACAGTCATGTGAAAACAGCTGCCGAGAACTGACACAATGGGCAGGGGCGTGATTTCCACCAAGCCGGGTTAAACGAGTTGGTCCTGCGTTCAGATAAATGCCTAAATACAAGGGACTTTCAAATTTGATCTGGACTTTATTTTTTGGAAATCTACTTTTATTGTTGACATGGCAACTACCGCCTATCATACAAATGCAGAACGACTCATCCGGTTGCCATGCTTGTTTAAACAAAATAGCGGACAGCGATATGTCGACCAAAGTATGACAACGAGTAATCATCAAGTTCCTCCACGACGGTGTGAAAGCATCTGAAATTCATCAGAGACTTCAAAGAAAGTTCACCGAGTCACGTTAGTCTCGATCATCCGTCTTTGCTTGGTGCCAAAAGTTTGCAGGCAATGGACCTCATAAGGCAAGGCCAGCAACTGCTGTCAATGATGGCATCATCGCACGAATAAATGAACTGATAAAGGAGACAACAGGCGGATTCATGTCCGAGAATTGGCTTCAATAATGAACATCAGCACTGGCAGTGTGGAGACCATCTTCCACGATAAGCAATTGAAATTCAACAAGATCTGTGCCAGATGGATCCCTAAGCAACTGTCCGAGGATCACAAAACCATCCCGGTGGAAAACTGTTCCATGCTGCTGCAGCGATATGACAGGGAAGATGACAGCTTCCTAAGGGGTGTTCTGACCACCGAAGAGACATGGATTCATCACCATACTCCCGAGGCACTGACTCATCACGACCACAGAAATTCAAGATGACACCGTCGTCAACGAAAGTGATGGAGACTGTATTCTGGGACATTAAGGGTATCATTCATGTCGATTTTCTGGAAGAACATCAAACCATAAATGCACCCTACCACTGTGACATTTTGAGGATGTCCCTGAAGCCGGCATTAAGGAAAAAGCGGCCAGGACTCCTTATTCCCATGATCGACGATGCTCGATTTGAAAGCCCTGTCTTTACACTGCAGCTCGGAACCGGAGTTTCCACTGTAGCAGGCTTGATTGCAGTGTACTGTTGGGTATTCCTGACCATACCTCCTTTACTGCTTTCCATAAGCCATCCATGGTTCGAGGTCGCCTTTTACAAAGTCCCCGTTTCAAAACACCAAAACCGAAGATACCCATTGGCGACGCTTCGGGTGATTTGACGAGTATGTCCGTAAATGGTATAGCGCGAATTCCGATTTCCTGCTCCATCCTGGTCATGTAGGCAACCGTTGACTTAGTCGTATGGTTGGAGTCTCTGTCTTGGTGGATCCACGCGTCTAGCCTCTGTACCATAGAGAGTTGGGATTTCCTGGCGGAAATGGGTTCTAAGATGTTAGCCTGATTGTATGCCGCATTAATTTTCACGTTCTTTTCAACCCTTCGAATCTGTAACTTGCCTTTGCGGCAGTATCCGGCAACTATCATAAAATCTCATGAATACTTTCACGACATTGATGGACCCAATCATAACGTCGTTTTCCATCCTTAGGACGATAAAATAGTGCACGAGGTTTGTTTGTATCGCACAGATAGACCCGTGCTTCATGCAAAGTAACACAAACCGCCATTCATCACCTGCAGTTGGTGTTTCTTTCGGCCACATGACACGGAAGCAACCTGTGAACTTTTTGCTTCAGACGCTTTTCAAGCTGTAAATCCTGGGAGATTATGCGACTTACTGCAGCCTGGGACACTCCTGCATGTTTAGAAAATTAACTTCGAGCCATGGATAGAAAATAGTGATCCTTCACCACGTGATCCTTTCCATTTCTTTGTGGAATCCATCGCCTCCTCCTTCTCTGTACATTTGGTGAATATGTGGAAAAGTGAACGGCAACTATGCCTCTTAATTCCCTTTTGCATTTTCTGTCTATTGTTAATAAATAATTTTTATCAGGTCGTTGCATATCAAATATCGGATTACAGAGGTCATCTTTAATGGCCCTCTAGAAAGGACACCTTCACATGTGCTATTCGAAATATTGGCAGCTTCTCGAGCCCTCTCCGATAGAATCCATGGTCACGGGACTCAAACTCCCGGAATGCGTTTTCGACGTCTGCTTGGGTTAGGAATGTTTTCCTCCGGAGAAAACTGTCGAGGCTCTGGAAAATACATTATTTGATCAAAGGAGTTGGAACACCCTCAATGCTGATGGCTACAGGACCATTCTGGATAACGGGGAACTTCGGTGACGGGCCGTTCCTCTTCAAGTACGACAATGTGCCTTGCCACAAAGCAAGATCCATATTCGACTGGCTGACGAGATGCGGGTTGAAGAACTGGACTGGCCCGCCCAGAGTCCTGATCTCAACCCCATCGAACATCTTTGGGACGAATTGGAACGACGTGTGAGATCCAGGACGGTTCGCCCTACATCTGTCCAGGAATTGACCACGACACTCCTCGAGGAATGGAGGTCAATACCTGTAGACACATATCGTAAACTTGTGGACAGTATGCCATGTAGGGTGGAGGCAGTGATAGCAGCTCGGGGTGGTCCTACACACTACTGATTGAAGCTTTTTGCGGCTTTACGGTAGAGCAACAGGTGTCCCAACTCCTTTGATCATGTAGTGTATGGTAGTCGGTAGGGAAGCAACGGGGGTTTAGGGAACACCTTGTCGATGGTCCTAAGGTGTCTTATGACAGTACGTTCGTTTATGGTGCCTACACCGAATACCTTATTGATGTTTCGAGAGGCGTTGGGTTCAAACGCTATTAAATATCATCGCAGACATGCAAATTTCAGGTAGCTGGTCGCTGATAGGTTTATCTCTGGGAATGTACCACTTTGTTATGGTACCACCTCGAAATCCGGCAGTTGATATACACTGAGTTAGCAAAACTCATGGGATAGTTACTTGATATCTGGTCGGGCCACATCTGGCCCTGTGGAGTGCAGCAATACGGCGTGGTAGTGAGTCTGCAAGTCCCTGGTACACTTCTGGAGGCAGTTGACACCAGATAGTCTGCAGAGCCGAAGATAGTTGCTGCCCGTTCGTGGGCGGATGATCCAGTGCCCGGAGCCTGACTTCAACAGCATCCCAGATATGCTCGATGGGATTCATGTCAGGGCTCCGGGCTGGCCAGCTCAGTCGTTGGACCTCTCCTGCATGCTCCTCGAACCATTCGCGGACGACATTGGAGCGATGTGGTGGAGCATTGTCATCTTGAAAGACTGCTACGTTGTGGAGGGTGTTGCAATGTCAAAAACGGGTGCAGATGGTCTCCGGTGAGTTGACGATACCGTGGACCATTCAACGTTTGGTCCAGGATAACCTGAGGGCGCATTCCAAACCAGGAAAATGCACCCCAGACCATCACTGACGCCCCACCACCCTGCACCACCACCTGTTGGCATGCGGGATCCATCGTTTCGTGAGGTCTGCGCCACACACGGTGCCTCCCATCAGCGTGGTACAGTTGATATCGTGACTCATCTGACCATATGACGTTACGCCATTGTTGCAGAGTCCAGCCAAGATGGTTGGTGGTAAATGCACGCCGGAGTGTCCGATGACACTAGGTGAGCATTAGCACCCGAGTAGGGCGACAGCTGCCAAACCCGAGGGTATGCAGATTCCGACGGATTGTCCACCGAGAGACGTTTTTAGTGCGGCCAGTATTGAACTGGTCTGTGATTTGCTGCACTGTTGCGCTCCTGTCTCTCCGAGTCATTCGTCCCAGGTGTCGCCGGTCACGATCATTCAGGGCAGCTGGACGCCCGGTATGGTGCCTGTTGTGGACTGTGATGCCTTCATCCAGCCATTCCCGATACATCCTGGAGACAGTTGAGTGGGGAAAGCCAAATTCCTGCACCACTGCCGAAATGGAACATCCCATGCGTCGGGCACCTACTATCATACCCCGTTCAAAAGACGTCAACTCCCGACGACGTGCCATTTCTGATTACTCACTTATCCAAGCTCTTCCCACAACGTCTAATGGTCCATTCCCAGAATCCGTTACCCCTGTGAATTCGTGAGCCATGCCCATCAATCAATGTGCTTGCTATCCCATGAGTTTTGCTAACTCAGTGATATTACCCTTGTACTTTTTTTTTGGGATCCATCCTCGTATAAGCTGATAATGTCATACTTTGTCATATAGAAACCATTTTTTGTTTCAATAAAGGCAGGAAATGTACCTGGGTATAAGATTTTTGACTGCTTGTATAACCAGCACAATTCTTCGGTTTTGTCTTCGAATTACGTAGCCAGTATTTTCGTTTCTCAGTAGTCTTTGTGGAGCATAGGCTTTCACGCTCTTTTAATTCCTTCAATTCCATTGAGTTTCCTTCTTATTGTATACTGGCTCATGTAAATTTCATCATGACGTGGTTAATTATTAGCAGCCTACTCCTTACACAATGTGATCGAAGGAATAATAAATCGATGTAGGCAGTCAGTCTTCTAATTAAATCTCCTATGTTTAATTAAGTGGAATCAAATTAATTTGATAATGTCTCTCTGGTACTTTTATGATTAAGTCTTCTCCTCTATAATTGTTTAACCAATTCCAACAATGCACGCTTACTCCATAAGATGAGCTCATGTTCTAATCGCTGTTCAAAATCCATTGTTATCCTCAAAATGGAATTTCAAGCAACAATGGAAGGCTCGCTCGACCACGGAGTTAGCATAGTTGAAGATTCAGCGTTGTAAATTAATTTCATCTGCTCATGTAGTGCTTGCTATATTAATATACGAATTCGTTTTAAGCCTTTTTGAATGAAACGCTGTGACTGGTGGGAAATCAGCTCTTTTCGCTTATACGTTGTTATTTCTCAAGTCCTCAGTTTTCCTTATTTACACCAAAACAGAGAATATCTAGCCTAATTCTAGAATATGTTTTTTACTCAAAAGAACTGGAGGAAAAAAAAAGCTAAAATTACATATCCAGTTTACTACTCGTCTAGATTCTAAAATTAAATTATTAAGCCTACTACATATTCACAAAGAAATAAGCACCATCCACTACAAAGGATATTGTATAATATAATTTACTAAAATTTCCAATCATAGAAGCTTACTGGAAGTTCCTGGATGTCTCCTGAATGTATGTCGACATACTCTACGTCTTTCTTTTCGTTTCTCAGGTTTCCTTTCCAACGCCAGCCAGCATCTTCCTTATCGTCCTCTCTATTTCGTTTCCTTGCCATACTTACCTTCTCCAATCTTAGCTCATTGTCTTTCCTTTGCTTCAAAAAGGAGGTTAAGGTGGACATTGGGATTTTGTATTTCCTCGACACTTCCCCTTTGGTCTTGCCGGCATACACTAATTCTGCGAACTTCAGTTTTTCTTCGGCGGTGTATTTTCGTCGGCCCTTGAATAACCTGTAGCTCATCCTGGTGTTTTAGTGAACGTTGTTAACTCAAGCGATCTCGATAATTGGTGACGACTGGCTTCAATAATGTCTTACGGCAGAGCTTGCTAACAATGGACTAAACTACAGAAAAAGAGTGCGCTGCGATCGCTACACGCGTGAAAACGAGACGCTCGAAATAATGCAGTCTTGATCCTGTTAATGTATTAGCTAATTCCTTCGTTTCTTCGCACTCAGTATTTGAGCACTGAACTTTGTAAGTATCAAAACCAGGGTGTTCTAACAAATAAGGCACGAGTACAATTTTTTATGTAAATTTTAAAACGATTATCGGAATGAACCAATATTTTAAAGGAGGATGTAGAAAGGTGAAACACTTCATAAGACTCAAATAATTGGAAGATAATTCTCATACCGGGCTTTGCAAAAGTTCTGTTACACTCTTTACGTCCCCCAAAAAATGGACTGCTCATGATTTGGATAATTCCATTTCCACAAAAGTCCGAGATTACCAAGCTCTTCAAAGTCAGCCGGATGACCATCCACAGAGTTGCGGACAGGCTCAAGAATGGGAGAGACCTTAAAGATCAACCTCGTTCAGGTAGACCTCAAGTCGTCAACCGTTTGGCTGTGAGAAAAGCCTTCGAACAAGACCCGACGCTCAAAACGACTGCGCTCGCAAAGAAAAAGAAAATTTCGGTGTCCACAGTGTCCAGAGCGGTCAAAGAAGAAGGTGGAAAGAGAGTGAGGCCTCTGCTGATGGATCGGATACGGGAACGACGTCGGGAGCGCTGTCGCCGTCTTCTCAACGACTTGAAGAGTCATGGCGAGCGAATTGTCATTTTCTCTGACGAAAAGACCTTCACGGTCGATCCTGTCGTCAACAAGCAAAACGACTGCGTGGTAAGCTTCGGCCAGGACATCTCCAAGGTCCGCTACGTGTCTACAACCAAGCACCCGGCCTCTGTGACGATGCTCGGAATCGTGGCGTCGAATGGCGAGAAAATGCCACCCGTGTGGTTCCCAAGTGGATACCGGCTAACGGCGGCTGATTACAAGGACATCCTGGCCACAAAAGTGAAGAAATGCGGACTACATCTTTCAACAGGACGATGCCCCTGCCCACACGGCCAAAACTGTGCAAAACTTGTTGGGGTCCAACATGACCTTCTGGTCGAAGGGCTTTTGGCCTCCGCAGTCGCCAGACCTCAATCTACTTGACTACAGCGTGTGGGCGCATGTCGAGGGGAAGACCTGCAAGGTCCGTCACAGCAACGTCGACGAGCTGAAAACATCTGTCAACCGTGTGTGGACCAGAATGAGGAAGGACTGAAACATTCGCAAAGTTTGCAAGGCTTTTCGGCCTCGTCTGGAGCGGGTTCTTGATGCAGATGTTGGCTACATTGATTAAATGACTAATTACAATGTTATTTTACATGATAGCACAATAAAAACATGTTTAACTGCATCGTGAACATCGTCGTGTCCATTTCTTTGAGGGTCGTCACGAGTGTAACAGAACTTTTGCAAAGCCCGGTACTACTCATACAAAAACTGAACAGACACTTTTGCTGGTTTGGTGACATTCAAAAAATAAGGCACAGGTCACTTTTGCTAAAAAAAAAAAAAGTAAGTTTCTAGAAAATGCATTAATATAACTAACAAAATACTCCTTCAATTTTTATAGGAAAATGTTGTCAAATCACAAAGGGTACATCTCGATTTGAAAGTCCAGAAGGCAATTGCAAAAGCCGCCGAGGAGGAGAAATCTTACAACAGCATTGCATCTGCTTTCGATGTTCCAAAAGTACAGTAAGAAATATTATTCAACGAAAGAGAGCAAGAGGAGGCCACCAAAGAAAGCCTGGATCAGGAAGACCACGTACTATCACAAAAAAGGAAGATAGACTGCTTTGTTGGTTATCGAAAGCTCAGTCCAGACTTACAGTAGTGGATTTGAACCGTGAAATGCAAGATGCGCATGGGGTTAAAGTTAGTGTTTTCGCAACAAAACGGTGTCTAGTAGAAGCAGACTTGAATGGTAGAAACCTCTCGTTACAGCAGCGAACAGGAAGGCCCGACTTGCCTTTGCAAAGAAATACCAGCACTGGAACTCCAACGAATGGGCGAAAATCCTCTGGAGTGACGAATCTGAGTTTCTGCTTTTTGGAACAGAAGGACTACAGTATATTCGACGCCCAAGAATAAGCGTTTCAATCCAAAATACCAAGTACCCACAGTGCAGCATGGAGGGAGATCTCTGATCGTTTGGGATTGCTTTAGTAGAAGTGGGGTGGGTCCTCTTGTGCGCGTTGTTGGTACTATGGATAAGAATATTCTACAGACCCACATGCATCCCCACGAATGCCCAGAGACTGGCTATTCCAACACGACAAAAACCCCAAACACACGTCCAACCTTGTTAAGCATTATCTGGCTTCCAAAAAAGTTCGATTACTTGACTGGCCATCGCAGTCCCCTGATTTCAACCCCGTCGAACGTCTCTGGAAGGTTCTGTTTCGTCGCTGCAAAGACAAAAAGGCATCGAACTTGGATGAAAACTTTCAAATGCTTCATGAAGAATGGTTTAAGATTACGTTCGAAACCATGACAAAGTTAGTCGATTCTATGCCTAGCGGATGTCAAGCTGTTATCAAGAGCAACGGCTATCCGATTAAGTACTAATGTATGACATCATCTCCTTTGATTTCTTACTTTTGTTTCGGATTTGCAACATGTTTGCTATGAAATATGTATCAAAATTTAACCAGTGCCTTATTTTTTGAACACACAAAAAAGACAGTTTTCTTTTTTTACAGCAAGATTTAATAAAAAAATTGAGATACACTATATGATCAAAAATATCCGGACACCCCTCACAGATCATCGATTGGCCCAATGTCACATGATAATGACTTGCACATCATTTAAATAGCTTCCCAAACCTTCAGACACAACTCTGCTTGGACAATGGCAAGAATGGGACGTTCGGCAGAGCTCAGTGAGTTCCAACGTGGAACCATCGTTGGATG
>JAHWFO010078328.1:38988-63374 GCA_023313115.1 Rhysida immarginata | reverse complement strand
TACCATGACAATTCGTCGGGAACTGCACACGATGGGATTCCATGGCCGTGCTGCTGCCCACAAGCCCCACATCAGCAGGGTCAACGCTAAGCGACGTCTGGAGTGGTGCAAAGCCCACAGAAACTGGACAATGGACTAATGGAAACGTGTAATGTGGACAGACGAATCTCGCTACACACTCTGACAATCCGATGGACGAGTTTGGGTTTGGCGCATACCTGGAGAACGCTTCTTACCTGAGTGCACAGAGCCCACAGTCAAGTTCGGAGGAGGAGGAGTCATGGTGTGGGGCTCATTTTCATGGTACGGACTGGGCCAGCTCGTTCCTGTGCAAGGAATCATGAACTCCGACCGTTATCTGAATGTTTTGGACAACTGTGCACTTCCAACGTTGTGGCAATTTTTCGGAAACGGGCCATTTCTCTACCAACACGACAATGCTCCGTGCCACAAAGCGAGGCGTGTACAGCAGTGGTTTGCGGACTCTGGGGTCGAAGAAATGGGTTGGCCGGCACAAAGTCCCGACCTCAATTCTATAGAGAGTCTGTGGGATGAATTGGAAAGACGCTTGCGGGCCAGATCACATCGGCCAACTTCTGTACCTGAACTGATTCTCGCTCTTCGGCAGGAATGGAGGAACATTCCGGAAAGTACCTACCAACATTTGGTGGAAAGTCTTCCCCGAAGGGTGGAAACTGTGATTCGGGCAAAGGGATGTGCAACGCCTTATTGATTTCCATGAAATCGTGGCTAGAGCGCAAACGTGCATGTGTCCGGATATTTGTGATCATATAGTGTAGGTAGGGCAGGTATATCGCATTGAAGCCATATAACTAACGCAAGGTTGTTGCATAGTTAATTTACGGATGATAATATGAGCAATGGAGCAGCAGAGTAGAAACACACTCCGAGTTCGTTGGGAAAGTGGCATCAGAAATAAACAGGGGGCCAGCGAAAGATCAGGTATACCTTTGAGAACATGTTACCGAATAATTAAGAAATTGGATTCGGGAGAAGACATCGAACGCAAGGCTGGATTAGGTAGAGTCAAGATACTAGAGGCTAATGATCCACGCCGTATTGCGCAGTTGGCCGTTCACCATCCACAGATTTAGTAAATGTGCACTTGCCAAACATGGCCCAACAGATTTCAATGACTGGAAACGTCTGGTAGAAGAAATGTGGGACAATATGTCGTTTGATCTGTTGGAGTCGATTTTCGATGGCATGCCCGGCAGAGTGCAGGAGTGCTTGCAAAAACAAGGAAGAGAAGATCAAGAAATGATTTTGTAGCAGACATTATTGTCAAATGTTGCTGATACATAACGATGCCTTACTTGTATGGATGTCATGTTTCCTTATATTAAAACGCTTGTTTTGTTCTTGCCAATTTTTATGCTCCCTACTTTATCTTATCTTACCATTACTATTTTCGTCAGTCGATGAATATGGTACATGACACGAACCAATCACAAATATTATCTAAATCGGTACAACAGTACGTGCATAAATGGTACCTTCACGACCCCACCTAGCAATCTTCAATGGAGAGATATATTAAGTAATATATCAAGCAATTCGTAATGACGAGCGGATATTAATTACTATTTTTGCCAATTGATAAATAAGGTTCCGGGAATGAATCATTTTGAAAACGGTTGTAATCGAAACAATGGCACGTGCTCTAATGGTACCCGTATGACACCGTCAAAAATTTTCACTTATAAGACATGGGATATATCAAACAAATTGGGAATATGTATCATGAATGAATATAACGTAAAATTATTGATAGTCGAAATTGGTTCAAAGGCACCTGATTTAGTGGAACCATTATGATTCCATGGAACTTTCAATGCTAAAATATGGCATGTAATATATCAAACGACTTGGAATGTTGTGTCATAAATGAATACCATGTAAAATCAATGATAATCCAAATTGCTTCAAAGGTACGTGGTTTAATGGTATCATCATGGTCCGTTAGAAACTTACAATGTTAACATAGGGCGGTTAAAAATATTGTTCCGCGAATCGTTTAGTTTAACCTTTCGGTACTTGGTTATGTCATTCCTTAATGGTTTATTATAAAAATAGTGATCAAATAACAAAAACTCCGACAGACCTGAATTTTGGTAGAGACCTTGGGTACACCAGTAGAAATAAAGTTGCCAAAAGTCCCCATCGATTCCATGTGTGCTAAAAAAGTTATTCAAGTTCAAAGGTCAAAATTTTCGGTGTTTTGGATTTTTCTCGAAAACGAAAAAATTTATCAAAAAATATAACCCAGACAAATATTGTAGATCATAAAATTATCTACAAAAATGGTCCTTATACTTTTTTTCCCTAAGAATCACCATTCATAAGATATCGCGATTCTAAAAGTTGAAGGAGTTACATTCTACATGATATGCACACAAATGCCACGTATAGACATAGTCAGGCACTTAATATAAGTAAAAATGCCTATTTGTGTCTCTTATACGTATAAAGCATACAATACTGAGAATATACACTCAAAAGAAACTATCTTGTCTTCCTCCAACGTCGGCTTCTGCTCATCAACACTTGTATCGAGTATACTATCAAGTTCAGACATGGCTAGGCAATCAACTGAACCCCGAAGACTGGGGTTGGAAATTAACAAATAATACTTTGGAACCGATTCAAACTATACTCCCACCTGTTCCGGAAAAACCCCTAAACACTATTTTTTGCAATTGCAAAAAAGGTTGTAGTGCTAAATGTGGCTGTAGAAGACTAGGGTTGTTGTGTTCACCAGCTTGTACTATTTGCCAAGACCAGTCAATTGAATCCAATAGACGAAGATTCATGTGATATCGATGAAGAGATAGCTGATTCATCTTCAGTTGAACAATTTATAAACATCCAGCAAGAAGAAGAAATCGAAGAAGACATGACTGTTGAAGTCGAATTTGAAGAGTATGAATCAGATTATAATATTAACAGAAATCAAAACTACAGTTTAAATCAATCACCTATATCAGTATCAATAATCATCAAGCAGTAAATACAGTATTTTTCCCATAAAACTCTGTCATAACAGATCGTGGAGTAGGCCTACCGGGGAAGCCACGTTAAAAAAACGCGCCAAGTACACTACCTCACAGGCTACCTTCAACTTTTAGAATCGCGATATCTTAGGAATGGTGATTCTTAGGAAAAAAGTATACGGACCATTTTCGTAGATAATTTTATGATCTACAATGTTTGTCTGGGCTATATTTTTGATAAAACTTACAGTTTTCTAGAAAAATCCAAAACACCGAAAATTTTGACCTTTGAACTTGAATAACTTTTTTAGCACACATGGAATCGATGGGGACTTTTGGCACCCAAGGTCTGTACCAAAATTCAGCTCTGTCGGAGTTTTTGTTATTTGAAATGTCTATTTTGACCGGATTATTATTTCTGTATGTTTTCAATGATATGCTTGATAGTAAACACTATCATCATGTAAACATTCAATAAATTAATCATCTGGCCTTATCATTTTGCATCGGACTGTAGTATCTAGTGTTGTGCCGATACCTATACCCAAAAGTATCGATACTTGCCGGTATCGAGTACTCAAGTATCGCAAGTATCGATAGTTTGCACATCGATACTCGATACTGGAAAAACCTATGAGTCACCTAATGAAGATGTTCGATTTTCAGCGTTAATTCAGAATCTGTTGAATATTTTAACGCTTTTATTCCAGTGGCTGCCTACTGATTAGGGAAGTATCTTTCGAAGCGTTTGTTTTTATTTCTCCTAACGAGGTCGAGCTGTCGAACTCACGCCTCTATGGGCGCATGGGAAATAAAAAAAATAATAATAAATCATTAGATGGCCAGTGAGGGTTTTAATGGTACGCCTACCTCAGCGGTTCGAATTAATGATGAAAAATAGGAAAGAAAATTTTGCAGCCTAGATTCGAACCAGGAACCTTTGGTTCGGACCGCCAACGCGCTAACCAATTGCGCCACTGCGGCCATGAAAGCGAATCGCTATTTGCATGACCTTAGGGCTTGGTCAGAGCAGTTACCTAGTTCGCAGGCTGGGACTATCTTTCCTAAGGCGTAAATTCTTAAAGAATAAATCATTAAATGATCAGTGAGGGTTTTAATGGTACGCCTACCTCAGCTGTTCGAATTAATGATGAAAAAAAAAAAAAAAGCTAATGACTCGGACACGTGATGATAGCCTCCTAGTAATAGTAATGAGGTCTAATTGTAATGAGTGATGTTAGCCTCCACGTGCTCCAGTATAGGTTCGACGTCCTCTCAGAAATGCATTTTACCATATAAATATATACTCATTTTTACTCGATACTATCGATACTTTCTCATTGAGTAGTCGATATTGGTATCGAGAATTTTATTAAAGTTCTCGATACCGGGAGTATCGATGCTTCATTGGTATCGCACATCACTACCATGCAGTGAGTCTTAATTTTTAAAATCATTTTCATTTGAATCATCCTCGCACATAAAACATGTAAAAACATTTTACTCTTACATTTGGTGTGGAAAGCGGTCCCTGAGGTTCATTATTAATCTCCGTATCTTTTCGTGTCGACCTAAAATTATACGATTTAGAGAAAATCGTAGGAACAGCCGCATGTCTCAAGCGTTTGCACGCTGTATTCATAAACTGGTCTTTATGAAAATGTTCTGAACAGAGACAATAATTTTTGCTGGTGTGCAGATGCGGCTTGGAAAGAAGATCATCTCTTCCACAAGCAATCAACCATTGCCTGCACCTAAAATGGAAAAAAATAAAGTTCACCCTAAGCACGAGTCATTTTATATTTCCATTGTTGTTCCTTTGAAGTGCTAAAGATATAACGAATCGTACTGACCTTTCTGGCTCTGCTGGGAAACGAAAAAAGTAACATTCTGTTTGGTTTCTTGAACACAAACAATATTTTGCAGCACAGCGTTGAGGCATGATTAGGCTTATTTTAAGCACCAGATCAGCTTAACCGGAAGAATATAAGACTTTAAACCTAACAAAATGAAATGGAAATCAAGTTATCAATTATTCTGATGAAATTCGAACATTGTCGTGAGAAAATACCCTCAAAGTAAAGCTCTCCTGTGAAATTGGTAAAAGAGTCCCTTCGCCATCAAGTTAGTCCTCGTGTTAGGCCTAACTTATGAAAATAGAGACATCTTTCATATTATACTATATTAAAACGATACAATATACTTTTAAGTTTAGAGGCAGAGAATTAAGTGAACAGACAAACCGCGAACAAGTAGCTTCAAATTATTAGAGCTGTTATTATTATAAGAGGAGTGAGCAGAATCTACGCCGCATAAAGGCTTCAGAAGTAACACTCCTGGCGGTTGCGGGACGCAACTTCATGGAGAAAATGCTTTCAGTTCCCACATTCGTATCTGTACAGAAATTAGAAAAATAAATGAAAATTTTGGACCACTAGATTTTCCCCATCCAACAGTATAGCGTACATAGCTGTACCAGGGTTGATAGATCATAAGGTTCTAGAACTCATAAGCTTCCTAATGATAAAGCTGTTGTCCAATATACAGCAGATGCAATATAGTTTTCAGAATGAATCGCTGTCAGACAGGTATAATTTTCATGAGCGCCCAATAGCTGGCGCTAGCATCGCATCTGTCTGTACATTGGACCGTTTTGGGAGAGTCTTAGAACTTTATACACTGAATGACCAGTTTATTAGGAACACCCATGACTATGCAAATCCGTTGGCATAGCAAAGACTACATATCAATTGATCACGTGACAGTCGGTACCAATATAAAGCGAGAAGACACCTGTCAACTGCAAGGGACTTCGAGGGCGGGATGATAGTTAGTGCCCGGCGAGGTGGACTGTGTATTTCCGAAACCGCACGTCTTCTAGGCTTTTACCGAACAAACATTTCAAGGGTGTACCAGGACTGGTTAAAGAACCAAAAATCAACCAGAGACAAACCTGTGGCCGCAAACGACTCGTCGATCCAAGGGGTGAGGGTAGGATGGGAATGCTTGTTCGTGCGAATAGAAACGTCAAGACTCGTGAACTAACCGTGGAGTACAAAACTAAACCGCAGAATAACATCTCAGAACTCATACACGCCATACATTGGCTAGGTTGGGCTACAACAGCCGACGGCAGTCCGGGTACCTTTGATCTCCACCCTAAACTCCAAAAAACGTCTCTAATTTGCCTGTGATCACCAACACTGGACCGTCAACGACTGGAAGGTCTGCTGGTCGGATGCATCCCGCTTCCTATTGCACCATGAAGATGCCCGATACAGAATTTGGAGACAACAGCAAGAAGCGATGGACCCCTTTTTTGAGAGGATCCCTGATTAAAGATTTGCAGTAAGTCGATGCACTGTTGTCCTGCTGTTGTCTTGTACAAGTCTTACCATCTCCGTTCTGCCCAAACATTGACTAAGTCACTGACGGCCACAGCTCGCATGTTCAGACTCGCTCCATGGCTCCGAGCGGCAACAATCATCCCACGTTCAAAGGCTGCTATATCGCGTAATTTACCCATCTCTTCAGAAACAAATCACTTCTACTGTCGTGGTAAACAACCTGCTTTCCTATTGATAATGGTCTGCCCCCCTAGCAATCTCAGCGTGAAATCTTAGCTAATTTGCCTACAAACGTCAGGTAGCCATAATAATCTGACCACTCAGTGTATATTACAATCGTGCTCCCATTTTAACATGAAATACGCAGTTAAAGTCATGCCAGGCATTTTCATTAAAATTTCCCTTTAACAGGCACTATATAATTAAATTTTAAATTACGCTCATGCCAACAATTAAAGTAACTTTTGATATTAAAAAGAAACATCAACTTATCACCTTTTGATATAATATGGCGTTTCAAGTTACTGGAATATAGATAAGGTTCCACTTATATTAAAATAAACTCTCTCATGCTATTATTAAAATTATTATCCAACCTAACAACAACAATCTGATATATCAACAACTGTTCTAGGCCGTGAATCTTACCTGAAAGAAACCTCCATAACTTTATATACTGTATACTTTATATTATATGCACTATACTAAGTAATAATTAAAGAAAGTAAGGTTAGCCCTTCTTTACTATTCGAAAAATTGCCTGTCATTGTTGTAGTTTTCTTTTAATACCTGTAAATGATTATGACGTAACGAATTAAATGGACAAAGAATGACCTCTGGGTGCAAAGGAAAGAACTAAATTTTCATTTTAATGATTCTTAAGACAAACGGTAAATTGTAATTAAATATACAGGTTATCCAAAACAACGTTAAAGGTAGGTTTTATTTAAGTCAGGTGCTTAAAAGATAGGTAGGTTTCATAAAAAAAATCCAAAAATTCCAGTGACTGAATTAGGTTGCCTAATTAGTGCAATATTTTGGGTAATATTTTCAACTTCTGGTATCAACCGGAAATTGACTATTTCGTTCTCAAGTCGAATTTCTGAATAAAATGGACACCCAAACCTCTAGTTTGAAGTAATTTATAGAATGTGATTTATAGGGGGGGTGAAACTACGAGGGCAGTCCAGAAAGCAAAGCGGCGCAGGTGTCTGAAGTAACATCTTAGCTTTGCTGAAAAACATAGCACGATCGGATTCAAATCCGGACTTTGCGCTGGCCACGGCAGAAATTGCAATTCGGTGTCAGAAAACTACTCCTGACCAATTCTTGCTCGATGGACAGTAGCATTGTCGTCCATGAAAAACCCGTCACCATTTGGGTACAAAAGCACCATTGCAGGATGGACTTGATCTGCAATAATGTTCAGGCAGTCTTTGGTTTTCACCCGACTGTCAAGGAATATCAGGGGAACCTTGCCATACCAATAAAACATGGCCCATACCATGACACCTCCTCCTGCAGCTTGAACAGTGTTCACAACGCATGAGGGGTCCATCGCTTCATGGGGCTGCCGCCAAAATCTCTGCCGGCCATCGGTGCAAAACAATGTGTAACGTGACTCGTCCGACCACATCACCTTTTTCCAGTCGTCTACTGTCCAGTCACACCGTTCTTTACACTACTGCAGGCAAACTTTCCGGTTTGTTGCTGACATCAGGGGCTTCCTCACTGGCATGCGACTTCCCATCCCCATTCGCTTCAACTCTCGGCGCATTGTTCTGGAAGAGATGGGTTGCGATGATCCTTCATTGAAGTCTGCCGTCAGTTGCTCCACCTCCGACCTTCGGTTTTGCCGCACAATCCGTCTCAGACGACGTCGGTCCCTGTCTGTGTTGATAGTTCTTGATCCACAATTCTGCCGTTTCGACAACTCTTGTGGATTCCGCTTCCACGCACTGAACACCTTGAAGTCCTGACCTTTTGAGATACCGGTCAGTTGTACTGTCCTGGAAATGATAGCTCCAGCTAGACGGGCTCCCACAATAACTCCTGTTTTCCGCATTTTGCTCAACTTGAGCAGCTGCAGTTTGTTCCTACCCTGTACCTGCAGCTTGTACTTTGCATATCACAATCGTTTCTGACCTGTGAGCCCGCTTTACATATCAGTACAGTAATTCATCACGGGTTTCTAATTCATTGGCCAGTGCGTGTACAACCCCATGCATAAAACGAATTAATTAAACCTTAACCCAAAGACGTTATTACTTTCAGTAAATTTTCTCTTAATAGGGCAGAGTCCCATAAAGACCTTATGCAGCTTCAATCTTTATTTCTGTAAATAATACAGGAATTTATATTAGATTTAATTTGGACTTATTTATGCTAAAACGATGATGCTCGTATAATTAATTTTACTTCATTAAGGACTGAAACTGCATAAAACCATGACATATCGTTCTTAGTTATATTATAGAGTCTTCTAAATCTTACTGATGGTTTGAATAATTTTCTCCTCTTTGATGGAATGTGTCTTGGTTGGTATGTCTCGTCAATTCTAGTAGGCCCTGCAGACCGGCCATGAGTGAAATGCCAACTGCAAACCCTGGAACTTGATGTTGGTATCCAATCGGAGCCATCCTCGTTTACTCGTCTGTAAAGAAGAGAGTTTTCTGTATAAACGAAAAGACTGTTTTCCTATTATAAGCTCTCGAAGTGTTTTCAGCTTTGACTTAACAATAAAATTATTTCTTTAGATTGATGTACGAGGGAGGATCAAAAAGTAGCCTTAAATATTTTTATTAAAAGAAAATACAACTTTTAAACTTCAATATTATTCCTTTATATAATTTTCAATATGCTTGCAATATGTTTCACAGCTATTTTAGAAATGAGGGAGTAGAAAACAACATCAGAAGGAAGCAACCATTAAATGTAACAGGGGAGAATTGGGATGAGATGGAAGGGATTAGTTCCCCCAGTTCCCATTTTCTTCTCCTAATCCCTGTTCCCAACCCGGGTTTTGCAAAATTAATCCGTTCATCACGTTTGTTCCATTAATGATACGAGTGCTTCCTTTAGATTTATTACTTCGTGGAGGCATATTATTTCGTCGCACTTACTTCGTCACTCTCAAGTCAATCAATTTCAAGAATCAATTCGTCACTCACAAGGAAACGTTTCGATTCGTGTGTGCTGCAAAATCGACCCGATTGCATTCGACAGAGCATCAGAAAAGATGACTATACTCAAAATGTTACGTGCAATGACCCACAGGCAAAAATATCTAGATCAGAAAGTAAGAAGTAATCCGAACAACACGAAGTTTTACAATGAAAACGTTTTAAAAAAGAAGGCTATTCGCAGTCGGTTGGAGGTAGTTATCGAATAAGAACAACGATTGATTTGCAATCTCTGCAATACAAACCAGTATGAATGTTTCGAATTCAAACTCTTCTGTGTAGCATGGCCACATCGTTCAGTTTGCATTTCGAAATACAGCTATCTCCACTGACTTTTGATTCGCCCTGTACAGGGTGTTGCAGATAACTACAGGACAGTATAACGGGAAGCCTACCCGCTCGATTGCAGGGGCCGGCTCGGTCGACTGGCAGAATGGGGGGAGATGAAGAAGGCCTGCAGCAGCCAGCAGTTTCCACAGTCGAGAATTGGGGGGAGGGGGGACGTCAAATTGCACGTTTTTCTCGTTCTTGTTCCCTTCATTTGTAGTACTTAACCTCGCCCCTGCAATCGAGCGGTTAGGCTTCCCGTTATACTGCCTTGTGATTATCTGCAACACCCTGTACAATTTCCATCTTTGATTTTAGACGTTTAGTCGAATATCTAGAAAAATACTTCCTGAATATTCTGAAACTTCAGGGGTGTAAAGAGCATGCAATTCCTCGTGTATATCAGCGTAGTTTTTATCCCGAAAGCAAATAGGAGACAGCAACAAATTGAACAAAAAAATAGTGTTTGGGATCATCCTGTAAAAAAATAATGCTTGAAATGCGTTGTAGCTGTAGCACATGATTATGAATGAGGCTTCTTTTATTTATCTGTCTTCATTTGTATGAGAATAGCAGGTATACAAGGTTTCTTTTAAAAAAAAAAATCGAAATTTATAATTATTAAAAAATTAGTTAAGGCATCGTTATCCAACGATAAAAGGGTTTAAACTAGTGATGTCAAGATCCGGATAATTCAAGATCCGGATATCCGGATCTTTTTTTCGGACCTAGGTCCGAGATCCGAGAACCGGATGTTGGTCAGAAATCCGAGATCCGGAACTTGGATCCGAGATCTCTGATCCGGATCTTGGATGCGAGATCTGAGATCCGGATCTTGGATCCGAGATCCGAAAATCGAATCCTAGACAGGAAATTGTGTATATGCAAACTTTTTCTGAAAGCAGTTTATAAAAGCTTTTATTAGGTGATAGCCTAGTTCTCTTAAGTCCTAATTAGTCTTAATACGCATCCAGCGAAAGGATCCGAAATCCGGATCCGATATCCGAGATCCGAAATCTGGATCCGATATCAGAGATCCGAAATCCGGATCCGATATCAGAGATCCGAAATCCGGATCCGATATCCGGATACGGACCCGGATCCGGATATTTCTAGATCCGAATCCGGATATTATCGGATCCGAATCAGAGATCCGGATCCAACGGACATCACTAGTTTAAACATCAAAATGTTACGAGCAGTAGCGGCTTGTGACTATGGTAAGTGGAGAGGCACAAATACAAAATTTAAGTTTCTTTGGCCTTTTCGTACAAAAGTTATAGCCCGATTTGTATTTGGAGCCTCACGGCCCCTGCCGAGGCCTCAGAGGACTGTACCAATTTTAGTGTTTAATAGCTAAAATTTTAAGCAACGCATATAAACATAAAACATTTCAGGTTTAAGAACTACTGGTTTTAAATTTATAGCTTGATTTGAGATTGAGTCCGCAAGGCCCCTGCCAAGAGACTTATACAATTTTCAATATAGATTAGCTAAATTTTTAAATACCACACTATGATTAAACAAAATTTCAGGGCCGCAGGACTTTCCGTTCTAATTTTATAGTTTCAATTGTATTTGAGGCCGCCAGAGGCCCCGAGGCCTATACCAGTCTCCTTGTATATTGGCTATACTTTTAAGTAACGCACTGTAAAAATGTAAAACTTCAAGTTCTTAGGCCTGTTTATTATTCAAATGTTAGAGCTTATTTGTGATGTGGACTTCAGGGCTCCTGCGGAGACCTAAGAGCCTTATACCAGTTTTTCGTGCCTTATAAATATTTTATTAGCCTTATATTAGCTAAATGTTTTAGTAAACTACTATAAGTATACAAATACTTTTCTATGCCTTTTCGTTCAAACATCATAGCTCTGTGTTTAGAGCTACTGCCAGGGCCCCAGAGTACTATATAAGTTTAGGTGTATAAGAGCTAAAATTTTAAGTAACACACTATAAATATGCAAGAATTCAGATTTCTGGACTTCCAGTTCAAAAGTTATAGCTTGATTTGTGACTGGGGGCTCAGAGCCCTTGTCGAGACCCAAGAGCCTTATACCAGTTCTTAGTGTACACTGAGTTAGCAAAACTCATGGGATAGCAAGCACATTGATTGATGGGCATGGCTCACGAATTCACAGGGGTAACGGTTTCTGGGAATGGACCATTAGACGTTGTGGGAAGAGCTTGGATAAGTGATTAATCAGAAATGGCACGTCGTCGCGAGTTGACGTCTTTTAAACGGGGTATGATAGTAGAGATGTTCCATTTCGGCAGTGGTGCAGGAATTTGGCTTTCCCCGCTCAACTGTCTCCAGGGTGTATCGGGAATGGCTGGATGAAGGCATCCCAGTCCACAATGATCGTGACCGGCGACACCTGGGACGAATGATTCAGAGAGACAGGAGCGCAACAGTGCAGCAAATCACAGACCAGTTCAATACTGGCCGCACTAGAAACGTTTCTCGGCGGACAATCCGTCGGAATCTGTATGCCCTCGGGTTTGACAGCCGTCGCCCTACACGGATGCCAATGCTTACCCAGCGTCATCGGACACTCCGGCGTGCATTAGCCACCAACCATCTTGGCTGGACTCTGCAACAGTGGCGTAACGTCATATGGTCAGATGAGTCACGATATCAACTGCACCACGCTGATGGGAGGCACCGTGTGTGGCGCCAGACCTCACGAAACGATGGATCCCGCATGCCAACAGGTGGTAGTGCAGGGTGGTGGGGCGTCAGTGATGGTCTGGGGTGCATTTTCCTGGTTTGGAATGGGCCCTCTGGTTATTCTGGACCAAACGTTGAATGGTCCACGGTATCGTCAACTCATCGGAGACCATCTGCACCCGTTTTTGACATTTCAACACCCTGACGACGTAGCAGTCTTTCAAGATGACAATGCTCCACCACATCGCTCCAATGTCGTCCGCGAATGGTTCGAGGAGCATGCAGGAGAGGTCCAACGACTGAGCTGGCCAGCCCGGAGCCCTGACATGAATCCCATCGAGCATATCTGGGATGCTGTTGAAGTCAGGCTCCGGGCACTGGATCATCCGCCCACGAACGGGCAGCAACTATCTTCGGCTCTGCAGACTATCTGGTGTCAAGTGCCTCCAGAAGTGTACCAGGGACTTGCAGACTCACTACCACGCCGTATTGCTGCACTCCACAGGGCCAGAGGTGGTCCGACCAGATATTAAGTAACTATCCCATGAGTTTTGCTAACTCAGTGTATATTAGCTAAATTTTTAAGTAATTTTCTTTAAGTAAACAAAATTTTAGATTTCTAGATTTTTAGATTTCTAGAACTTTTCGTTTAAAAGTTGTAGCTTTCCTTGTGTTTGGGGCCTTTGGGGCTTTGCTGGGGCCTATATTACTTTTTTGTATATTTGCAATATTTTTTTAGTACCACACAATGAATATACAAAATTACAGGTTCCTAGGCCTTTCCGTTTAAATGTTATAGCTTCAATTGTATTTGGTGCCTCGAGGACCCTGGCGGGGTTCTAGAGGCTTATATCAGCTTCCTTCTATATTGGCTATATTTTATTAGTACCAAACTAAAAATATACAAATTTCAGGTTTCTAGACCTTTCAGTTCAAAAGTTATAATTTGATTTGAGACCTCGGGGTCTTTTGGCAAGCCCCATAGGCCTACATCACATTTCTTGTATATTTGCTATATATTTTTTAGTACCACACTATAAATATACAAATTTTCAGATTCCTAGGTCATTTCGTTCAAATGTTATAGATTCAATTGTATTTGGCGCCTCGGGACCTCCGGCGGGTCCCTAGAGGCTTATATCACTTTTCTTGTATATTGGTTTTATTTTTTTAGAACCATACTACAAATTTACGAAATTTCAGGATTATTTCCCTCTTTGTTCAAAAGATAAAAAAGGAACCATGATATTCATACAAGTGGCCCCTGAGGGCCCCAGGCCACCCAAGAGGATTCGCTACATTTTCCCCACCGTCCTCTATATAGGGCCTACGTGTGTAGAAAATTTCAAGCCTCTAGGTCAATCCTTTCAAATTTTATAGCGTGTGACATACATGTTACATCTGTACCGTCGTTAAAAGTAAACAAGAAATTAATCCTCCCGAGAAAGGTATAGGAAAGTAGCGGAAGCGTTGAGGTCGTCTATTTTTATTCGCAATTTTTATCCCCTCCCTTCCCATTTTTTAATCGAAAAATTGATTTTTTCGAACGTAGTATTTAGAAAATGAAATAGAGCTCTATATTCTTTCGTTTCTCATCATTTCCGATCTAATGATATATGACATGCCATATGTTGTCATAGTTCTAAAGACCAGGCGACTGCCATCCCCACAACTGCGACCCTATTGGGACAATTTGGCCCAAACGTTACAGTAATGATGATCTTGCTTAGAGGAATCTGCATACCGAATTTCACTCTTTTATATGCATAAATACGGGTAGATTTTTTGGTCCCCTCTAATTTCCGCCCCCGAAACTCCGACCCCAGTGGCCCAATCAAAACCAAACTAAATAGTGAAGGTGTACATGCCCATAGTAAGCTACATTCCGAATTTCAACTTTCTACCTCAAAAAATGCGGAAATTATGAAGGGGACGGACGGACAGACAGACGGACATTGTGAAAACAATAAGTAGCTTCATTCTTCCGCTACTTAATAAAGCAAATACTAGCACAAATGTCTTTTGAATCAATAGAGAAAACCTACTTTCAACCCGGGAGAGAGAATTAGGGGGTCAAGGTTACACTGGGCTACATGGGGGGAGGGGAGGGCAACAGGTGCCACAATGGAACCTCGTGATTTATGAAAGCTCCCGAAGACACGAATGTGCTTCCTCGATTAAAAGTGATTCAGGCATTACAATTTGAATGAGATAAAACCGATGTGACGAAGAGAGGCTATAACCAAAAGAAGGTGACGAAGTTTATTCTATACATGTTTAAATGTGAAACCGTTGCATTTAAATTTTCTTACCGTATACATTGTAACCATTTATCTCTGGTTTCTTTATCTTGAGGAAATCGATAATAAGACAGTTCTGGATTTCTTGATTTTGAATTCTTGCATTGCGGAACACAGCACGTCATAATTTATTCCTGTAGCAATTAGTTTAAAAGAACAATTAAGTAACATTTAATCGTTTTATTATTCTATACTAAATTATAATAATGTTACTAAGCAGTTTTGATAAACTAATTGCTAAGCAATAAGAATGTTGAGGTAATAATAAAGTGGATAACGTTTTTAAATTGATTCTCACTTCAACGTGTTAAAAATTAATAAATAGATAATTCAATCAATAACATCTAAAATTTTTCCTCATTTACTATTTTTATTCTAACACTTAAAGTTTGTGTGATAAAAATAAAAGCCAACATTTCAACTTATTTGTGTGATACTTTCATTTATATTTTCAAACTGGTAACCTTACAGGCAGCTAGACAATGATGTGCGCGACTTTAAACTCACCTTTAATAAATATATAAAATGGTTAGCTTTTGAAAACCTATCTTGTCAGCAAAACATTTCAAACGAAATTCACGTCTGACAGTTGCCATTGCTTCTCATTATTAACAATTGGTCAAACAATATCGTCACAAATTCCTCAACGCTGGACATAAAAGCCACAGTCTACAGGGGGAGTCAAAAGTCGCAGTACACCCTGTTTTTTTCGAAAACCTTGCAGGATTTGGGAAATCTGAATATTTCAGTAAGGTATGGGTGAGGTGGTCTATCTTTTACCGTATGTACCGAACATGGCCGCCATCTTGAAATCGGCCTAATTCGACTTTTTTTAAATGGAAAGAGGGTCGTGTGATATATCAAATAACATGAGCATTTTCTGACAATTTCATTCCTGTACACAGATTTGAAGAAGCAGTTATGGTTCAAAAGTTACAACACATTTTGTTTCATTTTGTAGCAGGTAACTGAAGATGGCTTTGACCACGGAAGAGAGAATTGAGGTCATTTTGATGTCTGGAGAACGAAGTTTCCGTGTCATAACTGCAGATTTTAACAACCGGCACCCAGAAAGACCAAAAATTTCAAACAACACTATCAGGTGCATAATTAAGAAATTCCGAGAAACTGGGACTGTGGTTGACAAGGCACGGAGTGGCCGTCCAATAAGTGCTACTGACGAGAAAGCCTCAAGAATGGTTTTGGCGTCTTTCGTCAAGAGGGAGACCATGTTGAACACATTAAATGACTGTAAACCTTTATGAAGAACAGTCCAGCCTGTAATTCCAAACAAAATGGGTTGTAACTTTTGAACCATAACTGCTACTTCAAATCTGTGTACAGGAATGAAATTGTCAGAAAATGCTCATGTTATTTGACATATCACACGACCCCCTTCCCATTTAAAATAAAATTGACTTAGATTCAAGACGGCCGATTTCAAAATGGCGGCCAGGTTCGATACATACCGTAAAAGATAGACCATCTCACCCATACCTTACTGGAATATTCAGATTTCCCAATTCCTGCAAGGTTTTCGAAAATACAGGGTGTACTGCGACTTTTGACTCACCCTGTATAATTGACTTAGGAGTATAATTCCATTGCCACTATTGTTGTATCTTACACGCTTAAAAAGTTACGTTATGATTTGACACCTTAAAGAGGTCGTAGATCAAATTTGACGTGAGCATCAGATTGCGCATCCTCACTTTTCTTTAGCATTGTATTAACAGATTGTTGATAATTTTAATAGGTTTGTGAATCACTTCAAAGTAAGCACTTTTCAAATAATATAGAATTTTCATTTTCTTGGGTTTGTTTTCTTTATTCTCTAATCGCCTTTTCCGCTTTCTCGAGTACTTTCAGTCCCTTCCCCTTCGCGTCATTGAGCGATTTCCCTAACCAATATGCGTGGACGGGAAAGCATCTCTTTTACAATAAAAGCTGACAATCCCTAGCATTTCTGAATATGGTCTCTGACTCAATGGTCATCTTGCGTCTCTGCATTAAAGTTGATTTCATTTGTTACTCATAAATAATTTTTATTTTCATAGTTGAACCCTTTTGTATATCAAAATTGAGCATGGACCATTGGTATGGTTATTTCTGGTCACAATAGCGGGTTCGTAATATCCACATAGGAAGCATCAGCGGAATTTATGTAGATATGCAAAGTTTTGTTTTAATTGTTCCAAATTGGTATTTTATTATACAAGGCGATTCACAATGAATGTAACATAAGATTGAGTCAACTTGAGGAAAAAATACCATAACAACAGGTCGTATTCCAATTAGGTACAGAATTACAATAGATCAAAATTTCATTAGCATAGTAGCAAATAGGTAAGCAAAGTGTATGTCATGAACATTAACATTTAATTTAAAACCGTAAGAGAGTATATGATTTAGTAAGGTGCTCAAATACGAGTGCTACCCAAAAAAAGTCCGACAATTTGAATATTCCACCCAAACCAAAAACAGTACGAAGATGACTTTTGCTGTGCTGCAACGTGTTGTGCTTCTGCGAATTTCAAAATGGCTGATCGGCCTCGGTGGCTCAGTGGTAACGTGATCACCTCTGATGCTCGAGTACGCGGGTTCGATCCCGCCCGAGGACGATGAGGATTTTTCAGGGGGAAATCCTGAGATCACGCACTTCCTTCGGAAGGGAAGTAAAGCCGTTGGTCCCATGTAGTCGTTTGCCGGCTGCACGTTAAAGAACCCTTGCGAAGCAAAATTTGCGGCCCCTATAACGCCGTCCTGAAATGACCATGGCAGTTGAAAAGGGCATTAATACTAGTGATGTCCGTTGGATCCGGATCTGAAAATATCCGGATTCGTATCTAGAAATATTCGGATTTCGGATCTCGGATATCGGATCCGGATTTCGGATCCTTTCGCTGGATGCGTATTAAGACTAATTAGGACTTACGAGGACTGGGCTATCACTTAATAAAAGCATTTATAAACTGCTTTCAGAAGAAGGTTGCATATACACAATTTCCTGATATAGGATCCGAATTTCGGATCTCGGATCCAAGATCCGGATCTCAGATCTCGGACCCAAGATCCGGATCTCAGATCTCGGACCCAAGATCCGGATCTCGGATCTCGGATTTCTGACCAAGATCCGGATCTCGGACCTAGGTCCGAAAAAAAGATCCGGATATCCGGATCTTGAATTATCCGGATCTTGACATCACTAATTAATACCAAACAACCCAAACCAAACCAAATAGCTGGCGCTGAGCAGCAGCGGATTTGCATCCAGCTCCGTTTCAAGCTCAAGAAAACTGCAGGAGATGAGAATGCCTTGAGTGAAGCAAGAACACTTGAATTGTTCAAGTGGATGATAAACATTCGGATCGACCATCAACATGCACAATCCCCCTGCGACTTCTACCTCTTCCCCTAAAATGAAAATCAACTTGAAAGGAATCATAGGTCCTGAACACCCTAAAGCCTTCGGACTTCCAGGAGTGTTTCAAATCGCTGGATACGTGTCGGAGTTGACTACTTTGAAGGTGATAGCGAAAATTAGGGTGTAAGGTACCTTTTCTGCTGTTTACAAGAATATTCTCGGAAATTTTGGGTAGCACCTCGTAGTTCAATCAGCATTAAATTACTTACGAGGTCAGATGCGCTGCGTTGTTGCGTGAGGAGGTCCCAGATTTAGGAAGAATTTGAGAACTATTCCCAGGTACACTCAGCTCACTATAAGGGTTAGGAAGTTTTGAAATTTTTACTCGGCAAACATCACACACTTTCAGATGTGGCGACAAAACTACGTTCTCCAAGCTCAATTTCAGTAGCATAGCATTTGTCACATGACGGAGAGATTTTCTTCTTTTATATTTGTGATTTTTTTCGTTGAATGGATTAAAACACGCATCATAGTCGCACCTTTTTGCGTCACTCATGATGTACTACTGAATTCACTCAGTATTCCGTAAACGTCCGGTTAATGATATTTAAACCGAACAACACATAAAAGGCTGCGCAGGGTTTTGTTTCTTTTCTCTGAAATGAAAAAACGAAACATCTCTGGTTTTATATTCGTCGTATGGAATATGTCAAATTGAAGCAAACATGAATCACTTTTTTTCTTTAATTTACTTTATGGTTGATTACGATCTTTGGTAACATTTATTGCAAGACAGACAACACGTGAAATGATGCTGTACATCCGCATTGTTACGTTTCATTCGAAAGCAGTAAATGTCAGCTATATTTAGCGCATGTAAAACACGAAATTTTTCGGTTTCGAAGGCAGGCGAACATCACAGGTCATTCGAAAGGTCAAGCAATGTGAAAAGCTAGCAACCCAAAGAGAGATCGCAAACTTTGTAGGAACTTTACACGCTATAAAATCTTGTAAACATTCCAAGAAGGAGTTTTAGCTATTAAGCAGAAATAGACTTATACATTTGTTAAAAAGAAATTAATCCCCCCGAGTAGGGTAAGGAAGTATCGGACCCTCATGCAGTCATATACAGGGTAGGCCAAAAGTCACGAAGGGTTGGAAAAAAGTTAATTAGTAAGTAATTTTTATTTTTGACTCAGATTCCGACAGAGGAAGGACGGGAGATTGACTATGAAAAAATTCACTACTGTACAAAGAACCAAAATTGTGGAGCTTTACTTTGAGAGTCAAAGGTCAATTGTTCTCACACAACAGCATATTGCAATCATTTCAACAGCAGAACTGTACCTTCGGAATCCATGATCCGTCGCTTGGTTAAACGCTTCAGACAACAGTGTTCTGTGATCGGCTTACCACGAAGTGGGAGATCACGATCGGTCCGTAAAAAGGACAACACCCAACGTGTGCAAGACAGTGTTCATGAGGATGCAAGAACTTCTGGTCAGCTTGAGTTGTCAAGGACGTCACTTGGGCAAATTCTGAAAACCGATTTGCATCTCTATCCTTACAAAGTGCAAATGGTGCAAGAGTTAACACAAGCAGATTATCGTCATAGACTCGCATATGCAAATGGATTACTTCCTGTGGGGCCATCTGAAGGACAAAGTGTATGTGAACAAACCACAAGCAACACAGCAGCTCAAGGACAGTATTCGTGCAGAAATACGGGCACTCGGATCAGAAGTCCCTTACCACCCCTTGTACAATTCGCGTTTGTGGAAATTGACGGACAACCACCATGCAGGGACATATTAGGCCTAGGGGGAAGTCATATGGTGCAGGTGACGGGACGGAAGCCATCTTGAAAGCCACCATCTTGGATGCACCGTAGGCTTTTAAAAATGGGAAAGGGGTCATAGGGCACATGATTTCAGGCTAGAATTTCCCAAGGAAAACAATAGTGCAGTCCGCTTGTTCATATCTTAATTCGTTCAACAGTTACAGGCATTCCAAATGGCGATTCTCACTGTTATTTACCTTTTGTTGCAGGTGCTAAAGCATGCCACTAACCACAGAAGAGAGGATAGAGTTGATAAGGGCATGAGGAGAGAGGAGTGCAGCGAACGGCACCCTGATCGACAACCAGGAAAGAAAATTCCGCAGCCTGGATTCGAACCAGGAACCTTTGGCTCAGACCGTCAACGTTCGAATCCAGGTTGCGGAATTTTCTTTCCTATTTTTCATCATTTATTTGAACAGCTGAGGTTGGTGTACAATTAAAACCCTCACTGACCATCTAATGATTTATTCATTAAAGAATTTACGTCTTAGGAAAGATAGTCCCGGCCTGCGGACTAGGTAACTGCTCCAACCAAGCCATAAGGTCATGTAAATAGCGGTTCGCTTTCATGGCCGCAGTGGCGCAATTGGTTGGCGCGTTGGCAGCCAAAGGTTACTGGTTCGAATCCAGGCTGCGGAATTTTCTTTCCTATTTTTCATCATTAAAACCAATAAGTAGCTCCGCTTCCTCTTCCGCTTAAGCAATTGTGCGTCGATAAAGCGATCGTCGCGTGCGCGTGCTCACTTCAACAATACTTAAAAGATAAACAGAAAGTAACAATGTATTCATTCTTGACAAATCGGCTGTTATATGACATGCCATTATCTTGGTATTCTTTACGTTCACTCTTTTAGCACGTGAATTCGACTTGAAGGGGTCCACGAAAAACCCTGAAAAGTCGATACAGTCGAGCTAAGACCTTGGTGGTCATATTTCTGAAAACAGAATTTGGTTTCGTAAGTGATACAAGGAATGTAATCAAAGTTTTCAAAAGGGTTTACGGTAATTGGGGGATAAGCTTACAACGATAAGCTCATAATCAGAAGAGTGGAGAGGAAAGCTAAAGTTATCTCTCTTTACTATCAGCAGCTTGTTCTCAGTCCAATTTTCTTCGAGGAAATCCCCGTATTGTATGGAGAGGACAAAAGCAAAGTTTGGCTGCATAAAGACAAAGCCTCAGCCATACGTCTAACTCGACAGTTCAATTTGTTAGATTTGGAAGATGAAATCGGAAATCACATTATACCTTTCATGATAGCCCAATGGATTTCTGTCGATTTGGATTAATGAAACGAACCCTTGCTCGACGCCGTCCAACAACCATTGAGGGTCTCTGGAAAGCCTGCAAAGAAGAATGGAACAACATCAGCCATTCTGCAGACATCTCTTGTACGGTATAGTGCAATAAGGGTCACGGGTTTTCTTCGTTAACTTTCTCCTCCAAATCGTTACCATAGATCTTAATCAACCTTCTATAGAACTAATTACACGGCCAATGTTGTGAATTTGACTCTGGATAGTCTTATAAGAAATTATGTTAGAACAAAATTAACACGGTGCGGTTACTTACTTTGATGTAGGCAATAATTTAATAAAAAAAACTTTGAACCTTTTATAAAAATGAAGTGTTTTTTAAGTGTTCCATTTCACGTAGAATCACTCCCTCAATTACTCTTAATGACACATTAGAATGCAAGAGGGGGCAGGTCGAGCTTATACCTCTTTCTTTTTAACTATCGAGGCACATTTTCCTGAATTTTGTAGCAGATTAAATAAAGTGCGAATATGAATAAATTATGTGATCATTAAGCCTAGTAATCATAACTAAATTGTCCGTTTTTTAATGCGACTGCAGTTTGTTACACTCATTGTGAATCACCCTGTAAATGATTTTATTACAAAATAAATTTCTATAGAAATATAATTTCATATCAACGTTGGAAAACAATCTATTATACTTGGAAATCCTTTGTTTTTTTACAAATAAACAAAATAATGTTTGTTTTATGATATAAAAGAAATCATTGTCGATTTTTATCTGATTTTTACATAAAAATAAAAAAATAGTTGTACTGCTTTTTTTACTCTGTTAAGTACTTATAAGCCCACCCCCCTATTATCTTCTTTGATTTCAAAATCTGCATATTTAATTAAATGTGAACCAATATAAAGTGCTTCTTTCTGGTAAAGAAGTGTTTAAGTGCAATGCCTCGAGGTATAGAACTATCAGAGAAAGAAATTCGAATGCCAATGGAAAATCAGAGAGGGACATAGTTATGGCAATAGGAAGATCCAAGACTACAATATACAACGATGAATACTGCACTAACAAGGGAATCCCTCGAACATGTATGTCACAGATTTCCACCAAAATGAAACATGTTACTTATCTTAAGCTACTATAGATGCTTGCAAAACAAGAGAATGCGAAATTGTATTTCTTTCAAAATAAACCGCGAAAACGAAAAAATTTCAGCATACGTAGCCATACAAGAACTCCATTGTTAAAGCGGTTAGGCTATGCGGGGTTCCCTTGTAAGAAGAGAACAGGAAGAAAACCTGCCCTCTCTTCCAAAGACTTAAGGAGAACTGCGAGCCTTATTCTGCCCAAATCAAGGTCCACTCGTGAAATCAGCTAAGATTTGGATGGAAAAAATGAGCCTTGTGACTGTGTGGAAAGGACTGAGAAAAAATCCTCATCTGAAACATCTTAAAATGAAGACACTTCCAAAACTCTAGGTAGCGCATAAAGAGGCAAGATTGAACAGGGCCAGAACATTGGAAGAAACTACTCATTGGGATTAGATCAAATTTTAACGGACTACACAGTTGTATGTCCCCCCAATTTCATTATCCTAGATATTACAGAACCTGAGTTATTAACTTGTTGATCTTGGTTTATTATTTTTCCTATCTCAGTTATCGTTCAAATTCGGATCCATGTTCGTATGAACTTTTTTTGCTTAGAATCACCCATACTACCTCCCCTAGAAGTTTGTACAATGAATTCTGAATCACCGTATATAAAGGAGCCCCAATTTAATTCATGTTGTCTTATAAATAATTAACAGTATAAAAAGCATTAAAAAATATTATTGTATAAATTATTGATCTAAGGAGTTTAAATGATTAATTTAAATTTAAAATGAGTTTAGTCTCCTTATAATGGGGGAAATCGTGAAATTATAAAAACAAAAATTAAATTAAAGTCACCAATCTTGAAGAAACTTGAGAGATGAAAGAAAACTCAAAGGATGTAGTCTATTGAAGATGTTGTTGATGGTAGAAATAAAACAGTCTATTGAGGATGTAGATGAAGTTCTTGTGCAGATAATGCTGATAGGGGAAAACGATAATCTTGAAGTACTGATGAAATTTTGAAGGGTTGATCCAAATATTTGGGATAAATTTCATATAAAAACGTTTTCGAGAATTTTTTTCTCATCATCAGTTGATTAAAATTTTTTGAATGTTGAAAACAGTTGAAATAAGAATTTAACAATTTCATATAAAATCATCTCCCAAGTTTCTTCACGATTGGTGACTTTAATTTAATTTTTGTTTTTATAATTTCACGATTTTCCCCATTATAAGGAGACTAAACTCATTTTAAATTTAAATTATTGTATAAAACTCAGATAAAAATCAACAAGGATTTCTTTCAAATCATGGGACAAGCATTATTTTGTTTATTTGTAAAAAACATTTTAATCAAATAAAACCCTTTTTCAAAATTAATTTCCAACTTCAGCTGAGTGGTCTTATTATTTCTTAACATACCTTAAAACCAACCTTCTCTCCCCCACAGAAATTAAATGTGTTGAATTTTTAAAATAATTTTCGGGAGAAAGGATTCCCATGTATAACTTATCAGAATGTTATATAATTTTTAACAATCCAATTTATCAAGAACACATTTTCCTCTTGTGCTTTTGGTTTTAGAATCATTGATTGGCATTTTTAATTTGAAGAAAAATTATAAAAAAAATTATATTTTGATGTAATCATATTGAGATAAAAATGGTAAATGGTTTTCAGATTTATTTATTTATTTATTTTAGCATGTCGAGATGGAAATCAATTTAAAAACTTTATCTAATCTAAATAAAAAGAATTAGGATATTCAGAAGTAGCTTTTCATATTAAAATAATAATAATAATAATAATAATAATAATAATAATAAAATAATAATAATAATTTTTTGAAGCCGTTTTCTTATTACAATGCAGCCCAGCTCCGGATAGGGTCATTGTAAATGAATTTATAAATAAATAAATAAATAACAGTCTTGAGAATAAATGACGCTTTCAGTCCCTTGACATTTGAGTTTTGGACACTTT
>JAHWFO010078328.1:18689-30280 GCA_023313115.1 Rhysida immarginata | reverse complement strand
CCTTCATTGTTTCCAACAAACGGAAAAACACTGATTGTTAAAAATCCAAGATGAAGACAATGAAAAATGGATTGTTGCTCGGAACCCGGTGGTCATGTTACTTTTGAGTGCCCTGGCCTGTCTCTAGTTGGCCTCGTAGTCATCTTTAATCGCATTTCTTCCAATAATAATGACTAGGTCGAGGCCAACGAGGAAGACAGGCCTCGAAGCGGAAAAGCCACCTGACCATTTGGTTCCGAACAACAATCCAACAAATCGGACAAACATATAAACATTGTGCTGTATATGCATAGAAACTGTATTTCTCTTGTAACTATCAAAGTTCGGCTATAATTTTGAAATGATTTTGCTTTAGGCCTTCTAATACAGATGCCTTTTTTGTAACAAATCCAGAACATGAAGGAATGACAGTCAGAGCAAATCTAATATAAAGTAATCTAACGAAGAAAGTTAAAAATAGTTGATTTCAGGTACATGGAATTTCGTTTATAAAATCCTTCATGTACTTCCCACTAGACATCTTCATTGCGTTTCTTTCAGCGATGTGTGTGATGGAAATTCAAATATTATCTAAAAGATCACATCTAATGTTTTTCACCCGAATGGATTGAGAGTTTTGGATTACATTGACTCATAGCCCCTTTCATCTCTTATTCTTGAAACGTCTTTATTTCCTTTCTCCTTAAATCTTTTTTTTTTTCTTTGTCCCCTTCCCACCTTTCGATTCTCTCGTTTCCATTCATTTCAAGTCCATCGTTCGTCAACGCTGATTTCACGGTGGAGTAATTCAATCGGATCTGAGAGATCTTGGATTTGTAAGTTCCTTTCGGCTCCAAATAGGGAATAAAATCTCGACGAATTGAAAGATACACATGTTCACTCTTAATTAGGATCATCGATTCATGTTAATCTGACCCCTTTCAACCTCCTCTTTTCATCTGTCTTTCAGCGGGGAAAAAATAGAAAAGAAAAACATTGTCGCTTCTCTTTCTTCGAGTTTATCCATAGTATTGAAATGGCATTGTTAGGATTCGCTAAAACTTCTTTGAAAGTAAAAATGCAGTTAGTTGATTCAACTTTAACTTCTCAATACCTTAACTGAAATCTTTTTTTTTCATAAGATAGAGTGTTAATGGTTTTATTTTACTTTTTGGCTGCTAAAATGTTGATTTATATCTAAATGTCTCTGGAACAGAGCCTTATTGTTGCGAAGAAAATTAAAACGCAACAATGCCGATCGTTGTTGTGGGGATGCCGTTCTTGTTACTAGAGACTTTTCTGGGAAGAGACTGGCAAATACTGTGGCTTTATTGTAAGAAAATAGAATGATGAAATATAGTTTTTTTTGTTTTCGGTCTTCTCTTGTGAAATTTAGGAAGAGAAGTGCTGGTAGAGAGACGATCGAAGGAGCAATTTCGAGTTAATGTATTAACATGTTGTATTGACATAATAGTAAGAAAGGGCCCGGAATTAGCAATATGGTAACGTTTTATTCGTAGAGTCTACGCGTTTCGAGGGAAATCTCATCTTCACGACTCTAAGGTAGACCTAAACTGCCGAATACACTATCCTAACAAATGAGACATTCCTTTGCAATTTCACTGTTGGCTTTCTTCCCAGCACTACATAACAGAGAGTATGCTATTATGAGATGATGCTTGCGTGAATGCTGGAAGAATGTCTCAAAGAAAAGAACATTCAGACTTCCAAAGACGTACAATTGTTGGGTGCCATATCGCAGGCAAAACTGTTAGAGCAACGACATTGGACTCTGGAATGTTGGCTATTGTTGAATGAGTCCCACTACACCATCTGGCAATCGGATGGACGGCTTTGGGTATGGCGAACGTTATCTGCCAAGCTCTGTTGTGCCCACGGTGAAGTCGGCGGAGGGCCGGTGATGGTGTGGAGATGCACCGGACTGGGTGCAATCGTTTCTATGGATGGACATCTAAACGCAGAGTGTTACCAAGACATTCTGGACAACGCAGCACTCTCATCTCTCTGGCAGCACTTTGCCAATGGCCCTTTTCTGGTTCAGCATGATAATGCACCTTGCTATAGGCGCATGGTTTGATGAAAAGGGGGTTCGAGAACTTGACTAGCCTGCCCAAAGCCCCGATCTGAACCCAATCGAACATCTGTGGGACGTGTTGGAACGTCGATTGCGCGCTTGCGCGGATTGCCCGAAATCCGTGACCGAACTTATGGCAGAATGGCAAAAATTACCTGTCGAAACGTATTAAAAACTTGTGGGCAGTATGCCACAGAGAGTAGAAGCTGTGATATCCGCAAAAGCTGGACCAACAAAATACTAAATTATGTATATTTTTTGAGTGTTTCTATTAAAGTGATGGTGTCCCATGACTTTTGATAGGGTAATGTATATGGAAGATATCCACCAATCAGAACGAGCACACTCAATTCTGATTGGTGGGCTGACAGACAAAAAAATAGTAAAGTAAACCCGGGTGGTTGTATAGAAAATTCTGAATGGTTATTATAATAAAATAGTTGAAAGGCCAAGAAGGCAAGGGAAAATCCGTACATTAAATAAAATCAGCGGCGGCTGCAAAAGTTCGAACGGGGGAAAGTTTAAAACGTCCGAAGGGAAAAATAATGTCCAAAAGTGGTCCCATTGTCGCAAAAGTCCACCTGGCGATTGTCAAATTAGGCTTGGCGATGAAGGCCACTTTAATGCCTCTCTTCCGGAAGATATTTGAAATTATGGTGGTTTCAGGACCAGTATAGGTGAAGGCCGTGTAATCGTCAGGTGCTTCCTCATCTGCCGAGTTGGTGATGTCACGCTTTGTTACGCGTATTTCATCATTTCTGTCTTTTCCAATAATCAGGTAAGACAGCGCTCTGTGGAACATATAATTCAGTGCTGCAGATTTATGTTGCGGAGGGTGGTTGGATTTGTGAACTGTTCACGGTCCGCTGTAGTGAAGGTGTACAAAGAGTGGACAGCATGGACAGAAATCGCGTCCCAACGCCATCACTGTAAAGGGTCACGAGCCATCGACCAACGGGGTGAGCGGCGCCTACGACGACTCGTAATAGGTGACAGGAGAGCCACAGTCCATCAACTGATCACCAGATTCAACAATGGTGCCAACAGACATGTATCCGACATTACCGTTGAACGCACCCTGCTACGGATGGGCCTGAACCGTCGACGCATGGTTGCTGCACCGATGTTGACCAGGGGTCATCGTCAACGACGCCTAGACTTTGCACGTGAGCACCGCCATTGGACCAGACGAGTAGGCTAAGGTCGCCTTCTCCGACGAGTCAAGGTTTTTGCTCCATAAGATTGACGGGCGATGGCGAGTGCGTCGTGAGCGACATGAAAAGAGACTGCAGGAGGCTATTGTGGGCCGGAAACAGGCTGGTGGGGGTAATGTGCTTGTGTGGGGGATCTTCTGTTGGGGGCAGTTAGGTCCAATTTGAATGCCTGTGGCTATCTGTCAATCGTAGCGGACCAGGTGCAACCGTACATGCTCACGATGATTCCCCAACGTGATGGTGTGTTCCAGCAGGACAATGCACCCTGCCATAAGGCACGGTCTCCTTCTGGATTGGTTCGAGGAACACGAGACTGTAACGCAGCTGAAGAGTTAAAGTTATAGAATAGACGTAATTTGCTTTTTCTCAGCGGACAGTTTTAATCGCTACTTTACTGCGTATTCTTCCTTTACCCTCGCTACTAGAATTTTCATCTAAAGAGGACTCAGGATACAGAATCTGGGCTTTCCAATATCGTAAGATAATAAGAAATTTTCCGTGTAGTCTGAAAGCATTTTTCAGAGCAAATCTGGGACAATTATGTTAGCTTACTTCCTGTTTTATAAAATTGTTGGTTTTACTCCATTACTATCCGGATTTTTCACGTCTCAATAATTTTTCCTGTAAACATTAATTATCCCCTGAGTGGATGCCCCCTTACCGTGGGTCAGGGGTTTGAGTGCTTCAGGGATTCTGTGAGCTATGCTGGTTGTAGCACGGCTACTTTAGGGTCACCCTTACCAGAAAGGTCATGGTTGAGAAGTGAGACGAAGAGTATCCAAACAAACATATATCTCATGATGTTGACAAATGAGAGAATTCATACTGCATCGGGTGTGGCGCAGGTTAAAGTCACCCGCGTTCGGAAGTTAGGCAGAGGCTCTCGTTCGAAAAATAGTCGACAGTCTGTTATCTCGGAGCAATGCCTCCGAGAAGCCCCACCAGTGCACTCGCTATGCGCTTGGGGAAACGGTCGGGGGCAGCGCATGCCTTTACCCAGGAGGAGAAACGGGTAAAGCGACAACGGGAACGGGTGCTGTCAATCGGCACTTGGAACGTATTCTCCATGACAGGAAAGGAATCAGAGTTAGTGGAGGAAGCCAAACGGTATCGACTGGATATCATAGGTATTACCTCTACGAAACGTCCGGGTTCTGGAACTGTGGACTTAGAAGGAGGGTGGAAGCTTTTCTACTCTGGTGTCGACCCTAACATGACTGCCCAGGCGGGAGTGGGGATACTCACAAGTCCCCGGCTGGCAGATTATGTTGCAGATTGGACCCCATTAGGTGGAAGACTTTGTCTCCTGAGGCTTCAGATAGGGAAACGGTCTCTCTCTCTATTCGTTGCATATGCTCCGAATGCAGTCACAGAGTACCCACTTTTTCTAGATGAAGTTGATGCTGCTCTTAGCAGGAGAGGGAGTGCAGATTCTGTCATCCTGATGGGCGACTTCAATGCACACGTAGGGGCTGATGACCAAACGTGGAGGGGCGTGATTGGGAGGAATGGTGACCCCGATTTAAATGCGAATGGGAGGTGCTTGTTGGATCTCTGTTGCAACAATGGACTTTCCATCACAAACACTTTCTTCCAGCACAGGGATGTCCATAAATATACCTGGTACAGGGATGCAATGGACCAGAAGTCACTGATTGATTTTGTAATTGTTTCAGCTGACTTATTCCGATCAGTGTTGGATACTCGTGTGAGAAGAGGGGCAGAACTATCAACTGATCACCACCTTGTTGTCTGCACTTTGCGGTTCTCTGAATCCATGCCAACCAAGCGAAACACTAGGTTCAGACAAACTTGGCGCATCAAATGGGAGGCACTGGAGGATAGAGCTGTGAGGAAGACCTTTGCAGATAGCATATCTTCAAGTTTCAAAGAACTACCCAGTGATCGTGGTACTGTTGAAGAGGAGTGGCAGTTGTTTAAAACTGCTGTGATTACTTCGGCTGCATTGTGCTGTGGTCGTAAGCGGCTGAGTGTGGCGCAGGGCGGTGAGAAAAGGACTGCGTGGTGGAACAGTGAAGTCCAAGAAGCTGTCAAGGCAAAGAAGGAAGCCTATTTGCTATGGCTTGCAAATAAGTCAACTTCGAGTCGAGTGCGGTACACTGAGGCGCGAAAAGCAGCAGCAAAGACAGTATCAACAGCTAAAGCCAAGGCCTGGGAGAAGTTCGGGGAGAAATTGGAGGCAGACTATGGTTCGGCAAACAAGGTGTTCTGGCAGACCGTGCGCCGCCTCCGTGGAAAGAAGTCTCTTTCATCACAAACTATTAAGAGTTCAGATGGGAGGCTTCTGAAAACGGAGGAGAGCGTATTGCATAGGTGGAAGGAATACTTTGCATCTCTTCTTAATCCGGTGACAACAACAACTGAGGCATACGAGGTGCACCTTGGAGCGGAGAATAGTCACGGTAGTATCACTGAAACAGAAGTCAGATGGGCAATTAAGTCCTTGAAGACTGGCAAAGCTGCAGGTGATGATGAAATCCGGTCTGAGATGTTAAAGGCTTTAAATCAGGATGGTATCCTGTGGCTGACTCGAGTGTGTCAGGTTGCTTGGATATCTGGACAGGCCCCTAAGCAATGGCAGACAGGAATTGTGATCCCTATCTTCAAAAAGGGAGATCAGAAAGATTGCAACAACTATCGAGGCATCTCTTTGCTCAGCATTCCTGGGAAAGTGTACGCTAAGTGTCTGGAGAAGAGAAGTCGGGAAATAGTCGACTCCAAACTGTCGGGGGAGCAGTGTGGTTTCCGACCTGGCCGAAGCACGACGGATCACATCTTTGCTCTAAGGCAAATCTTTGAGAAATCCTGGGAGTATGCAAAAGAGGTCTACGCTTGCTTTGTGGACCTCGAAAAAGCATATGACAGAGTTCCTCGGGAGAAGCTCTGGCAAGTGTTGCAAGAGTATGGAGTGGACGGGCAATTACTGGTTGCTATCATGTCTCTGTACGAAAGCTCTGAGATGTGTGTCCGGATAAATGGCATTAAGTCAAGACCGTTCACCGTGGGTGTTGGACTCCGCCAAGGGTGCGTACTGTCGCCCATCTTGTTCATTATCTTTATGGACTGGATAGACAGGGGCAGCCGAGGCGATGAGCGTGTTTGTGTGGGCGACTGCCTGGTGGAGAGGTTGCTCTTTGCGGACGACCTTGTCCTGCTTGGGTCTTCTCGCACGAACCTTCAGCATGCACTAGACCGGTTTGCAGCCAAATGTGAAGAAGCTGGGATGAAGATCAGTGTGGCTAAAACCGAGGTTCTGGTCCTTTCAAGACAGCCTGCTCAGCGCGCTCTCCATGTTAGGGGAGCCTCATTGAGACAGGTGGAGAAGTTCAAGTATCTCGGGATTGCATTCACGAGTGATGGACGGCAGGAGAAAGAATTAGATGCTCGGATCGGCGCAGCAAGCTGTGTCAGACGTGAACTGTGGCGATCCGTGGTAACGAAACGAGAGCTGGGTAACAAAGCCAAGCTCTCTGTCTTCAAATCTATCTTTGTCCCCATTCTCACCTATGGTCATGAGGCTTGGGTAATGACCGAAAGAGTGCGATCGCGGGTACAAGCGGCCGAAATGAGATTCCTGAGAGGTGTGGCAGGTGTTACCTTACTAGATAGAGTGCACAGCAGCACAATAAGGGAGTCTTTAGGTGTTGAGCCGCTACTTCTCCGCATTGAGAGATCTCAGTTGCGCTGGTATGGCCACGTGATACGGATGCCGCAAACTAGTCTTCCTAGGCAGTTGTTATTTTCCAAGCCGGTGGGTAAGAGACCAAGGGGTCGGCCTAGAACCAGGTGGCTAGACTACATGGAGAATCTGGGTTCGAGTCGCTTGGATATTACCAGGGAGGACATGCGCCTGATGGCGGAAGATCGCGATCGCTGGAGATCCTCCATAGGGCTGCTGCCCCCGCGACCCTAACGGATAAGCGGGTTTGAAAAGTAAGTAAGTAAGTAAGTAACATTAATTATTGGAAAAAGAATACCAGTATATTTATTACTGAAATAGAGTAGCCTATCTTTTCTGCATTGACGGCGTCAACCTATTGCGTATGGGTGTTGAGCTGCTAAGTTATGACTATCCAGACTTTTGATGGATATTTATATACCGGATCCATAAAAAGTTCCGGAACGGTCTAATAACTCGAAAAATACACATCTTGTCAAAAAAAAAGAATAATACGTGTCAAATATTAATGAATGCTATTGAATAGAGCAAAATTAGACCCCTGCACCCCCCGCAGATTCAATTTTTCAATTGGGAACCCACAATTTTTTTTTTGCAGATTCGGATTCTACAGATAAAATTACATTATATCCAAAACGCATCCAATATTTTTTGAAAGCTATGGTATTTACAGGGTGTGTAAGGTATATGAGGACACACCTTCGTTTGGCTACTGCTGCACTATAGTAAATTGTATGTCCCTTTCCGTTTCCGGAAAGCAAAATGGCGGACCATCAAATCATGAAGAGACATGCAGTAATCGTGGCAATAAAGGTCGCAAGATCATTCGTCCACAAAGTGCGGAAGGAGTTGGAGACCGAAGATGGCAATGTTGCACCAGTAGCAAAGCGTAAAAAGCATGCCTCACGCTCTGACATCATGAGAACACCTGAATTTATTCAGCAAGTGAAGTAGGCTATCGATGACAATCCCAGAACATCCATGAGGTCACTTGCCAAAGATCTCCATGTGTCGGAAGGAACAATCAGAAATGTTGTCCATGAAAACATCAGATATCACTCACGGTACGCAACGGAAGGCCTTACATGTTTCAGCAAGACTCTGCCCCAGCGCACAACTTCCATGATCATGTAACCCCTAACCTTTAGCCTCCTAACTCCCCTGACCTACTACGGAACGTTGTGGAGTGAGAGGTCAATGAACACTTCCATAACGCCAAAGATGAATTGAAAGCTGCCATTGTTCGAGTAATGACCAGTATAAACCATGACCATTTGATTCGCGCATGTCGACGGTTTCGATCTCGAATTGAAGCAGTTATAGAAGCTGAAGGCGGATTCATTGAATAGCCATCTAACAAGAAGGTTTCTTGTGTATGCTCATGATATGTTTCCATAATAAAGTTATCTCAATTTATATCTCTGTTTTCTTTCTTGACGTGAATCTGTCCTCAAATACCTTACGCACCTTGTAAAACGTAAAAGTAACGCACAACAATTTTTTGTGGTAACGTTTTTAATAACAAGCAAAAATGATTTTTTTTTTCAATAAACCACAGGAAAGCTGCAGGTTTTATCTATTCTTCGACGTATGCACTAAGTCTCTCGACACATTTCTCCCATTCTCGTGCCACCAAATTCAATAACCTCTTCCATTAAACTCCGTTTTCTGGTTGTTGACCCACCTGCTCACGATTGATTTAAACCATTCATCCGAACCAAGCGTTGGCTTCCTTTGAATTTCTTCTTTGGTCCGAAGAGACAATAATCAGATTGTGCGAGATCTGGACTGTAGGGTGCATGTTTGAGCACCTCCCAGCCAAATTCCTCAATCTTTCGCCGGAAAGATTTTCTCGGCCGTCTTCGAAAAATCTGCAACACCTGAAGATGTTGCTACGGTTCAGACAATCAGCACCATACACCTCCAACATTTCCCTGTGGGTTTCACTCGAATTTTTTCGTTTGCACTACAAAAAAACGACTATACCTGGCTGTTCTTCACTTGTTGACGATGCTAGCATATGCGCCATCTTTAATCAGTAGTTATCGATCCTTCCGCTAGGACGACACCTGATCAAGCCATTGCTGTCTGTAGCGAATGATTTAAACTATCAATTTGCCAACTTTGAACATCCGAACCAAAATAGTAGTCCATGAAAATACTGCTGTGCGTTAATTTTTGATTCACCTTCGTAGTACTAAAATTAGCCCTCACCACCTTTTCAGGAACCCCTACTTTTATTGTAGATTCGGATTCTTCAAATTTCTTATTATTGTTTTTTGACGGTAGATGACACTGTAATTACAAGGAAAAAAGAAGTAATTCAATTGTCTCTGGAAAAACATATCAGATCTTTCGACATATTGAACCGTTCCGGGACGTTTTATTCACCTGGTATATATTTTTATGTTGTTTATTTTAAGTAAATTGGAAGTTTATTTCTCCTCCTATCTAATTGAGCCTTATGTGTCTGCCTAAATGATCTCAAATAATGAAAGTACGAGGGACGTTCAAATATGACCTGGACTTTATTTTTTGTAAATTTCATTGTTGTAAAAATCTAAACTTTCATTGTTAGGATAGCAACTGCCGTCTGTCATGCAAATACAGCACCACTCATCCGGTTGCCATGACAACCGATTGTTTATTTAAACAAAATGGCAGACAACGATGTGTCGACCAAAGTGGAACAACGAATAATCATCAAGATTCTCCACACGAAGGTGTGAAAGCTTTTGAAATTCATCAGACACTTTAAAGACAGTTCACCGAGTCATGTTTGTCTCGATCATCCGTTTTTGCGTAGAGCTAAAAGTTTGAAAGAGGGCGAGAATCCACCGGCAATGAACCTCATAAGGCAAGGCCAGAAACTGCTGTCAATGATGGCATCATCGCACGAACAAATGAGCTGATAAGGGATAACAGGCGGATTCATGTCCGAGAATTGGCTTCAATACTGAACATTAACACTGGCTGTGTGCAGACCATCATCCACGATAAGATCTGTGCCAGACAGGTCCCTAAGCAACTCTCCGAGGATCAGAAAACCACCCGGGTGGAAATCTGTTCCATGGTACTGCAGCGATATGACAGGGAAGGTGACAGCTTCCTAAGGTGTGTTGTGACCACTTACGAGACATGGATTCATCACCATACTCCGGAAAGCAAGCGTGCAAGAAAGTGATGGTGAGTGTATTCTGGGACGTTAAGGTTATCATTCATGTCGATTTTCTGAAAGAACGTCGAACCATAAATGCACCCTACTACTGTGACATTTTGAGGACATCTCTGAAGCCTGCACTATAGTAAAAGCGATCAGGACTCCTTACCAGTGGTGTTTGTTTTCTGCAAAACAATGCCAGACCACACACAGCCAAACTTACTATGGGCACACTGACGGAACTCAAATGGGATATCTTACCACATTCTCCACACAGCCCGGATCTCTCCCCTTGCGACTATCACTCTTTGGACTATTGAAAGAGTTCTTGGAAGGGCAGAGGTTCGGCTCTACTGAGGACGTGAAAAAAGCTGTCCTGATGTAGTTTCAACATTAGCCTGAAGATTTCTACAGAACCGGTATCCAGATGCTCCTAGAACGCTAGAAAAAATGTTTAGAGAAGCAAGGAGAGCGTTATCTTTGTATGGACTTTTCTGCTGCGCAATGTGGACTGCTTTAAGTGGTACACCTATCTATGAGGGTGGACTGAAAAGTAATGCCTCCATAGCTGTAACTTTTTTATTTTTTAACCGATTTTCAAAATTCTTTTTATATCTAATACTCACATTTCTCCTCTATGTAATACACTATTCACTTTTCGACATAGTCCCCATCCTTTTCCACGCATTGTACCAACGCGTGACTAATCGGGTGAACCCGTCGGAGAGGAATTCCGGAGTTGTCGTCGACACGAGGATTGAATGGCAGCTTTGGATCCTCTTTTGCAGCACGATCGCCACACATCACAGGGGGTCGCAGCGCCTACAGTTCAAAGATGAAAAACTGCAGTTCAAAAAAGAAAGACTTTGCACCTTGCGACTTTCACCACTTCCCAAAGAGGAAAGAGCACCTTAAGGGACATGAGTTGCGTTCTGACGACGAGGTGAAACCTGCCGTTCGGTCTTGGTGTCGACAACAACCCCGGAATTCCCCTCCGACGGATTCACCCGACTAATCACGCGTTGCTACAATGCGTGGAAAGGGATGGGAACTATGTCGAAAAGTGAATAGTGCATTACATACAGGAGAAATGTGAGTATCAGATACAAAAAAAATTTTGTAAATCGGTTAAAAAATAAAAAAGTTACAGCCATGGAGGCGTTACTTTTCAGCCCACCCTCGTATCTATTACGGCAATGAAAGATTTACATTTCATGTTCCCCTCTGCTCTGTCATGTAATTGTGATTAACCGTTTAAACAATTAGTTTGATTTGAGTTAAACGTGTTTAATTTATGAACTTCTGACTTTATAACTTTTGTTAATTATTAAATTTGGATTAATGCCACTAATACTTATATTAATAATTAAATGGATGAAAACTCGAGTTACTTATACCCATTCTTTTTTGATACTTCTGAATTTAAGTAAGCTATTATCTCAA
>JAHWFO010078328.1:0-18589 GCA_023313115.1 Rhysida immarginata | reverse complement strand
AATTTAATTAAGTATTTTTCTCAAATATTTGTTACCCCCCCCCCCCCCCCCCCCCCCACCATTCATGAAGTTTGAAATTTCAAATATACCAAATTTGTGTTTCATTTGTGCCGTGATCCCGTTTTATGACCAAGTAAATAAAAAAATATATAAATAATTTCGGGGAGAAATACTGATAGCATTTGAAGACTAGGTATACCAGCTGAATTAGTTCAATCGATGAACTCACTAAATCTGGTACATTTCCAACTTCCACGATATAAAACTTTGCTTGGGAAGAGTGCACATCTATTTTGCATCACTTTTTCCATTAAATTACACATCATTTGCATTTGCGTTTCTTGTTCCGGCCCGGTAGCAGCAATTCCCTGTTGTTCTGTCATCATAGGGGCTTCGATCTTCTTCTACTATGGCACCCTATACACGATAACAAAAAATATTTTTAGCATGTGACAAGTGAATTCATGAAGTTTTTTTCCCTCATTCATAAACCTTAATGTCGGAATTTCAATTCATGACATGTACGCTGCAGAATCTTTACAGTTTTATGTTCAGAAGCGTGTCTTCAAGTTCACTAGGTCTCTAACCTTGATTCGGTACACCTGGTCCTTTAAGAAACCCCACAGGAAGAATTCCTGTCGTGAGAGGTCAGGGGATCAAGGCACCTGGGTATCTGAATTAGTCTCTATGAACAGGCAACGAACTAAACTTTTTCCTATGGGGGTCCTTATTTCTTGTCAAAACTGCTTCACCTAAAATAAAAACGCATGTACAGATAATTTATGGGCACCCTGATATTAAATCTGCTTATGATCCAGTTTTACATGTATCTTAGGTTTTATTTTTAAATTCAATTTTTTGCTTCACCAAAAATGTATCTACTGAGTAATCAGTTAGATATGGATAATATAACTTTCCATATCTTGCGATCATAGAATATGGAGGGTGTTTCATATTTATGGTGACGAGAATACATTTGCTGTAGGTCTACTGGAACCTATTTCTTCACCATCAATTTTGTGACTGTGTGATGGCCCTCTCTTTTAGCAATCGCTTGACATCTTAGTTTCCATTGTAAGAGGTTTCTACGGAGAACAGCGAGGTCGAGTCTGTTCTACTCCTCTGGAAAGCTTTCCGTAGTACAGAAAGTGCCATCGGACTCTTACATGAAGAGTTCTTTTAAGGAGACCGAATGCACAAAAATCCATGGATGTCTGAGAATGGGATAACCTTAATCCCAGATTCCTGTTCCTTTCGACCACAATACAGAGGTTGAGTCAAAAGTAGTGGCCGAATCGGGAGGAAGCGTTAGAGTTTGACGAATTCTGAGCGAAGACCATTTACCACAAGGGTATGTCGCGGTTTATTAAGAGAAAAGTGTGGGAAGAAACGTCAGTACGAATTCGAACGCCATAGACATTGTGCCACCTGCGTCAGCCAGCATAAAAATATAGCAGAAAAATTGGTGATACGCGGGCTCCTTCGTCACTATTGGAAAAAGGGGATCAGGGCTTGCGCAGCAGCCGCCGAAATTTGCAGGGTGGAAGAACAGGGCGTGACCAATGAACGGACAGCACGACGGTGGTCTCCTACTTTTTGTCTGGAGACATAGGCCTGGAAGATGCGCCAAGGAGCTTAAGACCCAAAGAAGTGGATGACGCAGCCCTACGGCAACAAGTGGAAGCCAACCCAGGCAGCACCACCCGTGGACTAACGGCGGACATCGGGACATCACAATCGAGTGTGGTTTGATATCTGCACGCCATGGAAGAAGGTCAACAGGAGCTGCCGAGTTGTGCCCTACGAGCTGACGCCCGCGCAAGCACAACAACGGGTGAAGGTGTGTCGTCAACTGCTGGAAAAAATCGAGATTCTGCCACATCCTGCATACAGCCCCCACCTGGCACCTTCCGACTACCATCTCTTCCGGTCCATGGCGCACTTCCTGCGTGGACGGCGCTTCGCCAATGTCAGTGAAGTTGAAGACGCCGTGCGTGACTCTTTTTCGCCCAGAAACCGGAGGAGTGGTTTCGCGAGGGCATCCTTCCAAGATTAGCAGTGAGTGGTTCCTTCAAAAGTTTGCGCGGTGATCGGCCACTACTTTTGACTCAACCTCTGTACTAGACAATCGATTTAGCAGTGTGGCTAAATTTGTCCTGGTAGATGCACACATGCTTCGTCCTTGGTATATTGTTACGATATGATATACAGTATGTTCCAATACATTTTGTGATAGTAGGCAGCATTTATCCTTGCTTTAGATCCAACCTTTTTGATGGTCAGACGATTTACTGATGCTTCACAGGTTCCAATCTTGCTTGCAATGATCCATTGTGTTGGCGGATTTTCCGTAAGGACTAGCGTCTTCACTGTTGAATGTTTGGGCACAATTGTCTTCTGCGTTTGATACTTCTGTTATCCCTTACACTGTTCTATTATTCTGGAATAAGAATAACCGACGTCGCCCTCACAGAAAGATTCAAATTTTGAGGGCATTGTGGCAGCAAACTTGAAAATGAAGAACGGAATGATAAGGTCGAATGTTACCGAACTCGCGTATAAAATTTCACGAGCCTCACGCATTTCTAACTCGTGCTACGACGTTTTAACAATCGTCGTACTAGCCTCTTTCAAGTTAAAATGTCATTGGCTCTTGCATACCACTTCCAGTATTTTAAGACCTTCAATCTGCTCATCTGTTAAACTTTTCCATTAAATTACACATCATTTGCACCAGAGGAACCACTTTCCAAGTCAAAGGAGCAACTTGCACAGTCCAAGTCTTCTGTAAGTTAACTGCTAACTGATGAAACAAATGCTCTGTATGAGCTCGTTTGTCTGTGCAATTATTAAGTACTGAAAGGTGCTTTATGTTATTACTGTGGGGGGGAACGTCTCTGTCTGTCCGTAACTCTATCTTATCGAAGCCTATGAAAGTTTTTCAAATCTTTTTTCGTCAACCATTAACATGATGAAAATCAGTGCAATGGCACGTCCACAAATGGTACCAGTATGACACCTCCTAGAAATTTTCAATGCTAAGATATAGCACGTACAGGGTGTTTCTAAATTACTTCCCGTATTATAAATGTTTATTACTCAAAGACTATTACAGATTTTAACGTGATTTTTTTTTATTCAAACGTAAAACTCAAAAAAGTTTCTTAATAAATTTCATTTATGACGTGAAGGACGTTAAAGCGAAACTCGATTTCCTCCCATGTTCGGGCTAGCATTTCTGAGGTGATTTCAGCGATTGGTTCAATTTTTCTGTTCTTAAGAGTTTCAATGTCATCAACGTTGGTCTTGTACACTCTGTCTTTCACATATCCCCAGAAGAAAAAATCCAGAGGGTTCGCATCGGATGAGCGAGGGGGCCAAGGGATTGGCCCATCCCTTCCAATCTATCGTCCTGGAAAGTTCGTATCAAGGCACTGCCTAACTTGCAGGACCCAGTGAGGAGGTGCTCCATCTTGTTGGTAGATTATTGGGCTGCAGTTTTTCCACCTGTGGAATCAGGTAGTTCTCCAGCATATCTAGGTAGGTTGCAGCGAAAAAGAAAGGTCCGATTACTCGATCTTGCATTAAACATCATCAAACATTAACCTTTGGGCTGTTGCGTATATGCTCTCTTAGAACGTGGGGGCTTTGTGAGCTCCAAATGCGGCAGTTGTATCGGGTTACTGCTCCGGAAGTATAGAATGTTGCCTCATCAGAAAACAAAATGTCCTCAAGGAAGGTGGGATCATTGTTGATTTTTTGGAGCATATCCTCAGCAAACTTCTTGCACTTTGGTCCGTCATCTGGCTTCAGTTTATGCATCATCTGGATTTTGTAGGGTGTAAGACGAAGGCGGTGCTTCACTATTTTATGTATGGCTGTCATTGACATATCCAGTTGACGAGTCGCTTGGCGAAGTGATTTACGGGGACTACGATCGAACGCCTCCCTGACCTTTTCTAATGTCTGTGGTGTCGCTGAAAGTCTACCAGCACCCTTTTTGTGTAACAGGCTGCCTGTGTTTAAATTTTTTTATGCCACAGCTTAATTGACTTATGATTTGGATGATCCTTTTTAACTTTCTTTTGAACATTCTCTGAACTGTAGTCATTCACTTAGATTCCGCAAGCCATAACACGCATTGAGCTTTTTCTTGAACACTCGCCATTGTTTGCTGAGTCTCGCGAAAAATGGAACAACGCGCCAACAATGGTACCACGCGCCAACCGCGTGTTTCATTATCAACTCACGCGAGAAACTTTCTGAGTTTTTCTTTGTGAATAAAAAAGATCACGTTAAAATCTGTAATTTTCTTTGAGTAATAAGCATGTATAATACGGGAGATAATTTAGAAACACCCTGTACTCGAAATGACAACAGCGAATATAACGTTATTACGTACGTTTTCGCAAATCGATAAATATGGTTCGAAGATTGTCGAAATTGTTTTCAATAGCACCTGTGCTTCTGATATCACTATGGTACCATTAGAAATTTTCAAGTACATGTATTTCTTTTTGGGTTAAGACATCAGTACTCTAGAATATACAAATTTGTACTTTGACCTGTGTTGATTTTATCAGCATTATAATGTTATGTGCAGTTTGTTGTGGTTACGTTCCACGAAACAGATATTTATGTAATCTTTTTTATACAAATTTAATAATTATATTGTATAAAAAAAACATTTCAAATTAATTTTTCTATTATTTAATTTTATGTTAATAAACTCTACTGTGAGTTGTCTTTTTGACTCACTGATTATTAAACTTTGCATTTTCATTTATTTTTTAAATCAAACTAAAACATAGGGTTAGTGCGGAAACACAACGCCATCGCTATTTTAGATGTTAGTACTACCATTATTGGCTTAAGTCAAAATAAAATAAAATAACGTAAACGTTAAAACATTACAAAATCTTGGCTATTCTTTTTTTATTAAAAGTTCTCCCCAACTAGATTTACCTTTATAGGCTATGCCTTAAAACTTATTTTAACTTTAATACTATAAATACAATCGATAAATCAATAATTTGAATCTTCCGATAATCAATCACTTTCATTTCACTGATTTCACTTTACATCTTGAATTATTTCCCACGGGTGGGGGGACCAGGCCAGCGCCTCCTAAAGATAAGGCCTGAGCGCGAAAACGTCAGACATTGTTACATCATCATCCGAAGATACGTTTAATCGCATTTCAGGGCTTATTATTGGTAGAAATGCGATTAAACGTATCTTCCGATGATGTAACAATGTATGACGTATTCGCGCTCAGGCCTTAACTTTAGGAGGCGTTGACCAGCCCCGGTGATCCCCTCCCCTGGCTACGCCTATGGGCATGTAACATATCAAACAACAAGTAACGACGATTCATGAATGAATATATAAGAATAATTATAGAATTCGAAAATTATCGAATTTGAATCACTGGAACCTGTTTTAATGTTTTCAAAAGCAATTCAAAAATTTTGGAAATATATTTCAAATAGTTCATGTGACTGCGATTAGTTTAGACTTTCGGTACTTGGTTATGTCCCGAGTACGCGGGTTCGATCCTGGCCGAGGACGACGAGGATTTTTCAGGGGGAAATCCTGAGATCACGCACTTCCTTCGGAAGGGAAGTAAAGCCGTTGGTCCCGTGTAGTCGTTTGCCGGCTGCACGTTAAAGAACCCTTGCGAGGCAAAATTTGCGGCCCCTATAACGCCGTCTTGAAATGACCAACGTAGTTGAAAAGGACGTTAATACCAAACAAACCAACCAAACCTACTTGGTTATGTCATTCCTTAATGCTTTATTCGTATCGCTTTGCCCTATAAGATTAATTTTCGACGTCTGCTTGCTTAAAATTTGTTAACTAATCATGAGTGATTAGACAATCTGTATATCAGGATTCTAAAGGCTCGTTCGCACTAGCCAAAAGAAACTAGTTCTATCAGAGGTACTAGTTTTATCAGTGAAGTGCGAACAAAACTGGGTGTAAGAAGAACTAGTTCTTTCGGCTCTGGAACTGGGGTTTCCAATAGTGATGTCCGTTGGATCCGGATCTCTGATTCGAATCTGAAAATATCCGGATTTCGGATCTCGGATCCGGATTTCAGATTATTTCGCTGGATGCGTATTAAGACTAATTAGGACTTAAGAGAACTAGGCTATCACTTAATAAGAGCATTTATAAACTGCTTTCAGAAAAAGTTTGCATATACACAATTTCCTGATATAGGATCCGAATTTCGGATCTCGGATCCAAGATCCGAATCTCAGATCTCGGATCTAGGTCCGAAAAAAAGATCCGGATATCCGGATCTTGAATTATCCGGATCTTGACATCACTAGTTTCCAACCCCAGTTTCTCAAACTGGATCTGGGGCTGGAGAGTGCTTGTTCATGCAAAGACTTCTGGGTAGTTTTCCCATAAGTCTTCACGAATAGCGATACGATCACGGATTAAAAATACACAATGGCTACCGAACAACAGTGTTCTCAAACTCAAACAAATCAAGAAAAGTGGAAAGATGGCGAAACTAAATTTGGAAAACAAAAAGCGCCATCTTTAAATAACGATGAAGAAGCATTAATCATTCCAGGGCACGCTCTATTTGTTGTGTCTGGAACTGGATTTCCACCTCTAAACAAGATTTCCAGTGCGAACAGGAGGATGATAAAACTAGTGTTCAATTAGAACTGGTTCACCTGGAACCAGAAAAGAAACTAGTTGCAAATAGAACTAGTTTCGTAGTGCGAACGTAGTCTTAGAGTGCTTCTTAGATAGTTGATTATGTCGAACGGCTTCTTCCAGCAAGATGGGGCGATAAGTCATATGACTCATTAGCGAAAGTCGAGAAGTTTTCAGGAGCGTGTCATTTCCAAAAATTTATGGCCACCGAGAACCTTTTTTGCCCATCTTCCTTTTTGTGAGGACATCCAAGAGAAATCGTAACAAATACTGTACTATGGAATTCTTATAGGAAAACATATCCAGTTCACGACTCGTTCGATGTAGATTAAGTGCCATGAAATGTTTAATAATTTTCGTTGCAATGGTATTAACAAAATTTAAGGTTTGGATTTTTAAGAATCATCCTGTAGAATTGCTTAACAACTAAGTGGAATAAATGAAAATATTGTAATCCTTCCCTACCTGTAGCTACTCCATTCCTCCTGACACAGCGTAACTTTTGGCAAGAGCTTTAATAAGCTGTCGTTTCCTGTTTCTTTCACACTTTGTTCTAGTGTGGGTTTTGTTCTGCCTCGTTCTGCTTCTCTTTTCTTTTTTTTCTGCCTTCCAGCTTGCGTAACTGCCTGTTCCTCTTTACTTTTTATTACTTTCCTCCTTACTTTGGAGTTTGGCTCTCTCTTGAAATCCATCTCTGCCTTGTTTTGTCTTCTCGCCTCCCTTTATTGTCACCGAAGCCACTGTCACCGATTCCACGAAGCCTCATTAACCGTCTTCCTTTGAGGATCCCTTGTTGTACATTAGCGCCTCTTTAAAGCCCCCAACCGTCTACCTTCCCTTCAAAGCCCCTATTCTCCAAACCCCTTCCGTTGTATGAAGGGCCAAAGCAACGTCGCTGACGGTTCTACCATGAAATTATTATCTCCTTTTTACTTGAAATAAATTGCCTACAACGAACCCCGCTTGTTTTGATTCATGGAAAGATTTAACGTAATGGTGCTGAAATTTTAATTTTCTTTGGTGAAGCGTTTTCAGCGAATTTCATGTTCAACAAAGGACGGAAGCAAAACACAATGAAGGGGGCAAAAAATAAAAATTTTAAAGGGATGTCAAGACAAGTTTAAAGGAGGAAAAGATAAAAATCTACGATAGTTTGTGAGAACGCGGTTCTGTAGAAAATTTTATCTGAGTAGTGCGTTGCTCCAGATTTGTTATTTTAACTGAAAGTAAAGTTGAAATTGATACCTGAAATATAACAATTTACAATAAAACAAAACATTCAATAACACCTGAATCACTATAACTGATTACCCGTTTATGACAGACATGTTGTTAAATTCATTATTATTAGAAATCTAATTAAAAGAGCTTTAAAAGAAGAATATAGAGAAAAAGAATTAGAAATAATAAAAGAAACCGGAGTTGGAAATGGATAAAAAGAAGATCAAATAAATAAAACAATCGTTAATATAGCAACAGAAATTAGAAAAAAAAACAACAAAATAATTCAGATGAGTCAAAAGTCGCAGTACACCCTGTTTTTTCGAAAACCTTGCAGGAATTGGGAAATCTGAATATTCCAGTAAGGTATGGATGAGGTGGTCTATCATGTACCGAACATGGCCGCCATCTTGAAATCGGCCTGCTTGAATCTAAGTCAATTTTTGAATCTAACACGACTCTTGTAAGGCTTTTCCATTTGCAAATCTTTGTTTATAATTTTATTTACGGCAGCCTGTGAATTCCTACAATGTTTGCGATCCCTCTTTAGATTGCTGGATTTTCACAATGGAACACTGCTTGACCTTTCGAATGACCTGTGAAGCTCGGCTTATGGGAATTCGAGATGTTTGCTGTTTCTGGCCAGTTGAAATTAACCTCCTTCCTGAATTTTCCTTTTACATTCAGTAATACCGATATGCCTTTCTTCGAAACCGAGGAATTTTTGTTGTACTTGCCTAATTATAGCAGAATAGCTGTATAGCGTTATTTCACGGGTTTTCTATCACGCACTAAATCCTTACCAAATATCATAATCAACCTTCTGTATTAATACGCCCGTAACAAAGGCTTAATTACATAAAAAAGTCGAAACAGTAAACTTTATTAAGTACCGAAAGGTGCTTTATGCTATCAGTGTTGGGAAACGTGTCTGTCTGTCTGTCTCTCTGTTTGTCCGTCTGTCTGTCTGTCTGTAACTCAAACTCCTCCGAGGTTATGAAAGATTTTCAAAATCTGTTTTCGTTAGTCGATGAATATGGTTGATGGCACGAACCAGTTACAAATATTATCTAAATCGTTCATTGGCACGTGCACAAATGGTACCTCTATTTTCCCGCCTAGCAATTTTCAATGGGAAGATATATTGAGTAATATATCAAACAAATCGTAATGACGAGATAGATGCGGTTATTCATTATCATTTTCGTCAGTCGATGAATATGGTACATGGCACGAACCAATCACAAATATCTAAATCGGTTCAATAGCACGTGCACAAATGGTACCTTCACGACCCCATCTAGCAATTTTCAATGGAGAGATATATTAAGCAATAATCAAACAAATCGTAATGACGAGATACAAGCGGATATAAATTACTATTTTCGCCAATTGATAATTATGGTTCAGGAAATGAACCATTTTGAAAATGGTTGTAATCGAAACAATGGCACGTGCCTTATGACACCCTTAAATGTTTTCAATGATAAGATATGGCTTGTAATATATCAATCAAATTGGGATGATGTATCACGAATGAATATAACGTAAAACTATTGATAGTCGAAAATGGTTCAAAGTCACCTAGTTTAGTAAAACCGTTATGGTTTATTGGAACTTTCATTGTTAAAATATGGCATGTAATATATCAAACGACTTGGAATAAGGTGTCATGAATGAATATAACGTAAAATTAATGTTAGTCGAAATTGGTTCCAAGCTACGTGGTTTAATGGTATCTTTATGGTCCATTAGATACTTACAATGTTTTAGTTTTAAAAATATGGTTCCGCGAATGGTTTAGTTTAACCTTTCGGTACTTGGTTATGTCATTCATTAATGGTTTATTATCCTATGAATTAAGTGAATAGTAAAAAATGATTCTTCTACTTGAAAATTTCTCCGTTACTCTTTTTATAAAATTGCTAATGAATTAAAAAGTTATGAAATGGGAAGAGTAGGATCAAATGGCTAAAGCAGTTTAATGTAAAAATATAATTGGCGGAGCTTATGTTAAAGAATGGGGAAGTTGCGCTCGAATGTTCTCAAGTTTCTTGCTATAAAAAATGTTAACACCTACCAAGGTAAAAATCGATACGAGGAAAAGGAACATCTTTAAATTAGGAAGATAATCTAAGTTCCTTAAATCCATCAATGTCTCTGATTAAAAGAGTCGGATTTAACAAATCAGCCGTTTTTCATATAAATCTAGATATATGGCGATGCTTTACATTTCCCTGTTGAAAGCTCCTTCTTTGACGACGGGGAAAAATTATACAGATAATGTCAAAACGTGAAAGTAAATTGGGTGAAGGAAGAGGAAGATGCTTTTGTTGTCAACCCAGCTGGACTTTTGCAGACGGAGAAGAAAGCAATTAAACTGAACGAACGTTAATTAGCAGAAATTACAATTACTTGAAAGAGGCGCTTGCCTTGTAATTACGCAGCGTTTCTCCTTAATGAGGAGACGGTGGGGGTTTCGCTTTTGCACGATGAAATGAGTATTTCTGCAGAAATCAATCTCTTTCTCTTTCCCCGAAATGATGTCCAGGTAGGCGATTCAGAACGGTTTCTTGATTAACACTTTTCAATTTTTCCACTTTGTGAGGTGTTGGTTGCGTTTCGCCGTGAAACTTTTAATTGCTTCTTCTTCTAATTAGGGAACAATCCACTGGTTTCGCTTATTTCTAATTAAAACACCCTTTGAAATGAATTTCGATATTTGCATTTATTATTGAAGAAAGTTTTTAGGCCATATTTCTTGAGGGGGAATACAATTTTTCATTACCAATTGACACAGCGCGGAACCAAACTGTATGCAAATGATTTCGCTAGAAAATGAAGCAAATCATTTTTTTTTTCTCTACTTTGGAATCTTTAATTTTCTTTTATCAAATTACAGAACATTTTTATTTAATACGCCTCCTGTTACTGATTAATTCATAACTGCATCTACCTCTTTAAGACGTCATAAAAGCAGTGTTCTTAAAAGTTTTAAAGAGATTGTTTTTATAGTGTTCTATGTTTTATCTTAATTTGTCTTTACAGATTCAGAAGCCTTTGCTCAAAAGAGCATTCTTAATTCAAATAATAGCAGAGTTGTTAAAACATCTATTTAACATCATTTTATTAATTTGTACCTAAGACTTTTAAAATATTGATAATGCCAAGAACTGTGGACAAACGGTAATAACAAACAAAATAAGACGAGAAACCACAATTCCACATTTCACACGCCGCTGAAGAGGACAGGGTCTTCGAAATGTACATCCGTGGCTCCAGAATAAAATTCTTATTTGCGGACTTGTGGTTTCTCTTCTTATTTTGTTTAAAGTATTGTTGATAGCCACGGGAAGAATAATAGCCAATTCTGGAATATGTTAAAGAATAAAGTCACTACTGTCGTTATACAGTATTATCAATTAAAAATCAATAAAAAGGTGATAACTTTCTAAATATAATGTTTTCGCGTCAATAACCCGCGGTGTATACAGTTTTCTACAAGAGAAATTAAACAAAACAAAATGCAACTACATGTTTTGACGTGTTCATTTAATAAATGGTTTTGGTCTCATAGTCTTCTATTATTATACAAAATCAATAAATATTAATGAGGTAGGTCTCCATTTAAACAAAAATTTTATTTCATTTATGAATTCTGGGCGAAGACCATTTACCACAAGGGTATATCGCAGTTTATTAAGAGAAAAGAGTGGGAAGAAACGTCATTACGAATTTGAATGCCATAGACATTGTTCGTAGCCTACGTTATTATCAAGGCCGGGAAATACACGAGATTTTTTATGTTAAAATTCGGGTCAGGAAAGATGCAAAATTTTGCCGCTTGGAACGCTTTTATCGGCCCCTAGCGCGCCCATTCAGCTATATTTCAGTATGATTACAGCTATGATTGATTAAAGGTGCATTTCTCTAAGTTGCAATGGTGTATTGTTGCGTACCGTTTTGACTTTCGATAAAAGGGAAACAAGAGAATACCCATTTTCATGAATTTCCAAAAAATACCTTTGTATGGTTGCCGGAAATTTTGGTTGAATTTGTGAAAAAGGCAATTGTTTTCTTGCCAAAAAAAATACTCTACGTGTTTGTAAAGCAACCATTCAACCAAAATTTTACAAAGAATTGAAATGTAAAAATTGCAGTGATGAAATATTAGAAAAAATTTTGAAACCTTTACTTGATAATTTAGTAAAAAGTTTCACTGATAAAAATGAAGTCTTAATAAAAATTTACATGTACACCATTAAGAAGAAAAATGCTAAAACTTTAATATAAAATTTGTTTTTATTTAAATCCATTATTGATTTATTCACCCAGTTTTTTATTGTTTTATTATAATAGGATGTAATAATAATGATAATATAGTTTTTTATTGTAAAGTATTGCAAACTAGCCTATTATCACAATATTTACTCTTTTCTCATTTGCTATTGTAAACTCAGTTCATTAAGTCCTGCTCCTATCATTACAATAATCAGAACAAATAAATGAAAATAATCCTATCGAATAAAAAAAAAAACCCATTAAGTCATTTATTTACAGCTTAAAAGTTAATGGTTATGGGGCCAGTAAAACCGCCCTCTTGTGGCAGCGGTCAGAACTGAAAGATTCCAGTTTTAGAAGGCTGTATTTCCCGGCCTTGATAATAACGTAGGCTACTCATTGTGCCGCCTGCGTTAGCCTACGTAAAAATATGGCAGAAAAATTGGTTATACACGACCTCCTTCGTCACTATTGGAAAAAGGGGAACCAGTGCGCGAGCAGCAGCCGCCGAAATTTGCTGGGTGGAAGGTCAGGGTTGGCCAATGAACGGACAGCACGACGGTGGTTCTCCCGCTTTTCGTCTGGAGACGCGGACCTGGAAGATGAGCCAAGGAGCGGAAGACCCAAAGAAGTGGATGACGCAGCCCTACGGCAACAAGTGGAAGCCAACCCAGACAGCACCACCCGTGGACTAGCGGCGGACATCAGGACATAACAATCGAGTGTGGTTTGATATCTGCACGCCATGGGATAGGTCAACGGGAGCTGCCGAGTTGTGCCCTACGAGCTGACGCCCGCGCAAGCACAACAACGGGTGAAGGTGTGTCGTCAATTGCTGAAAACATCATCAACTGGATGCAGCATACAGCCCCGACCTGACACCTTCCGACTACCATCTCTTCCGGTCCATGGCGCACTTCCTGCGTGGACGGCGCTTCGCCAATGTCAGTGAGGTTGAAACGCCATGCGTGACTTTTTCGCCCAGAAACCGGAGGAATGGTTTCGCGAGGGAATCCGCTAACTGGCTGATCGTTGGATGAAGACCATCGAGCATGATGGACTCTATTTTGAAGATTAGCAATGAGTGGTTCCTGTCTGGTGCCCATTTAAAAGTTTGACTCGACCTCTGTAATTTCTGGATACGTGAGATTCAAATAAAAATTGAATTAATATATTGTATTAATGAATCAATGAACGGTATAAATAAAGTATTGTGTTGTATATTATACAGTAAAACCCCGTTACAACGTACCTCACTTTAACGTACATTTCAGAATAAGGTACAAATTTCAAATCCCCGTCCCAAACGTAGGCATTTTAATGCTAAAAAGTTTCAGAATAACGTACCTCACTTTAACGTACATTTCAGAATTACGTACTAATTTTACATCCCCTTGGTTAAATTATCCCTTCAGTACAACGTACATCGTTCACATGTCTTGCACTGATTGGTCAATGCAGCCCATGCGAAAGCTGCAACTGGGCCAATGGGTTCACATTTCATTGGTTGGTCAGTAACCCGGAAATCTCTGCATGCTACTGAATCTAGCATGTTCGATTGTCGATTGTCGCATGCGATCGGGATAGGTACGGGAATGTAACCGGGAAAAGTCAGGGAATTTTTCATTTCAACATTTCACTACATATTGTATATCCTATAGTGTATTTGTATTGAATAAAATAAAATGCATTCATGTATTCTTATGTTTTTCTATGCATTTTTCACAAGCCCCTCCCTCCCCCCCAGTTTCAGTATAACGTACACCTCAGAATAACGTACAAATTTCCAGGTCCCTTGAAGTACGTTGTAACGAGGTTTTACTGTACGCTAATTTCATTTGAAGTTCATCAGGACAGAATGTAACTTCGTCAGATCGAAGCAGTTTGAAGTTTCCATCTTTTTTGAGAAGTTACTTTCGTATTACTGTTTGGTGACGGGAAATGAAATGTCGTTATTTCAGTATACTCTCGGGTAATACAAGAGTGCGGGGCTTATAATTTTTTTATTATTTACATAAAACGAAATTTTCAAGGGTTATTTAGGGGTGCGATTTGTTCTCTTTCGCGCGAAAATACGGTATTCAATCAAGTCTTTTTGGCAAAAATGCTAAAGTATGAGGCATACAACGCACCTTGAGTTTGCATTGAAAACTTTTATCTTCAGTTCAAGCCTTAATTAGACATTGAACTTCATGATGAATCCTTATTCGCCACCAAATGTAGCTAAGGAATGAGCAAAATCATATTGAATGAGTGTCATCTCGAACCCAGCGTTCCACCGTCTGCAATGTTTTTCTTCTCCGACAAAGGACAACCATTTGCCCCATCCACCTTATTTCTCTAATACTGCATCATCTTTCATCTCCCGGCAGCACTTCTTGGTAGAAAAAGTTTCCAAAATGTTGACGATACATGTATCAATACGGGGCTTCGGACATCCTTGGTAAAAATTTGTCTGGAGCCCCATGGGTCTAGTATGCCTTATGAATACAAACTAAGGTTTTCTGTATGATGTCCCGATATGGGGTTTCTTCTCTTGTTCTTCATAGACAGTCGGATCGTTCCTAAAATGGTGCATTTTATTATGGGCGGCTACAACACTGCTGTTCATGGCGAACGGTTTGTTCAGCAATGTTTCACTAGCACAAATATCACCGTCCGATATTTTTGTTATATCACTAGCACATATATCCGTCTTTTACCTTGGCTTCTCCGAAGCTCAGAAAGAGAATGTTTTGGACATATTGAAACGCTATATCCGACAGCAAGATCCTATTCCAAGAAATCTGCGAGAATTAAGAAGACATGTATAAAAGTTGAGTCAAAAGTAGTGGCCGACTCGGGAGGGGGGGGGGGTTAGAGTTTGACGAATTCTGGGCGAAGACCATTTACCATAAGGGTATATCGCAGTTTATTAAGAGAAAAGAATGTGAAGATACGTCAATACGAATTTGAATGCCACAGACATTGTGCCACCTGCGTCAGCCAGTGTAAAAATATGGTAGAAAAATTGGTGATACGCGGGCTCCTTCGTCACTATTGGAAAAAGGGGGCCACTGCGCGAGCAGCAGCCGCCGAAATTTGTAGGGTGGAAGATCCGGGTCTGACCAATGAACGGACAGCACGACGATGGTTCTCCCGCTTTTCATCTGGAGACATGGGCCTGGAAGATGCGCCAAGGAGCGGAAGACCCAAAGAAGTGGATGACGCAGCCCTACGGAAACAAGTGGAAGCCAACCCAGGCAGCACCATCCGTGGACTAGCGGCGGACTACGGGACATAACAATCGAGTGTGGTTCCACATCTGCACGCCATGGTAAAGGTCAACAGGAGAACTGGACGCCCGCGCAAGCACAACAACGGGTGAAGGTGTGTCGTCAACTGCTGGAAAAAAATCGAGGTTCTGCCACATCCTGCATATAGCCCCGACCTGGCACCTTCCGACTACCATCTCTTCCGGTCCCTGGCGCACTTCCTGTGTGGACGGCGCTTCGCCAATGTCAGTGAGGTTGAAAACGCCATGTGTGACTTTTTCGCCCGGAAACCGGAGGAGTGGTTTCGCGAGGGCATCCGCCAACTGGCTGATCGTTGGATGAAGACCATCGAGTATGATGGACTCTACTTTGAAGATTAGCAATGAGCGGTTCCTGTCTGGTACACATTTAAAAGTTTGTGCGGTGATCGTACCTTTAGACATTGAGCTTCATGATGAATCCTTATTCGTCACCAAATGTAGCTAAGGAATGAACAAAATTATATTGAATGAGTGTCATCTCGAACCCAGTTTTCCACCGCCTGCAATGTTTTTCTTCTTCGACAAAGGACAACCATTTGCCCCATCCACCTTATTTCTCTAATATTGCATCATCTTTCAGCTCTTATTGGTAAAAAAAAGTTTCCAAAATGTTGAAGATATCAAAACGGGACTTAGAACATCCTTGGTAAAAATGTCATATGAGCATGGCGATTGAAAACACTTATGTCTACAGTTATAACGGTTTGAAGGTGTCCTGTAGAAGAAGAATTCGACAATTCGGAGAACCGAAGGCCATTTTGAGGCTTTGCCTTGTTATTACATTTATTATAGCATTTACCTTCGACAACAAGTGCATTATCTTCTTATACCGTAGAAATAAAACGGCAGGACACCTTCAAACGGTTATAACTCTAGAAAGATGATATTTTCTGCTTGTTTTGGTCCCTGGAACATATCCTGAAGCAGAATTAATACCCACTGGCTAATGAATGTGAAACATCTGTGAAACATACGCAAATATATATTAATCCTGTCTTTTTGTAAAATAGCTCGAGGTCATCTTATTCAAAAGTGTACTTATCACTATCTAAGAAAGAATTGGGGCGTGTCTAATCACAAAACATGATCAGCATGGGGAAAAGGAATGACCTGATACTGAAAAGAGACTCATTGTTGGTGTTAGTCTAGTCAGAGCCACGACTGATACAACGTTATCCAGATGCGATATCCAGACTATTCAACCATTTGAAAAATGATCCACAGTCTTTGTCTAAAAGTGATAATTCGGTCTCAAAGATAGGTTTTATGGAGATACAGGATATTCACTTCCAACAATTGACAAATTATCCTAACCAAAGCTGTTTCTGATCTACTTATATTTTGCAGAACTATGCGCCACGAAATGAAGCACAACCAAATCGGCAATCATGCGAAAACCAGAATTTCTTCAAAAAATAGGAGATTTCGTCTATACTCGTGTCTGGAACATTGTTACCGGACTGTGAAGACTGAAAGAAGGTTATGTACTGACGAATCACGATAAACGTGTTCTTTGTACCGACTTTAGGCAGAAGATTTGTCTGGAGCCCCATGAAGTAGGGGTCCAGTAGGCCTTATGAATACAAACTAAGGTTTTTAGTATGATGTCATGATATGACGTTTCTTCTCCTGTTATGGAATTAGTCCCTGATATTCATAGACAGTCGGATCGTTTCACGGACTACCAGAATACTATTGCCATGGCGAACGGTTTGTTCAGCAATGTTTCACTAGCACAAATATCACATCCGTCATTTACCTTGGCCTCTCCGGAGCTCAGACAGAGAATGTTTCGGACATATTCGAACGCTATATCCGACAGCAAGATCCTATTCCAAGAAATCTGCGAGAATTAAGGAGACCTGTACAAGGAGGAGGATCCGTTATGGTTTGGACGGCTTTCTCCGCACAAGGAAAATCGAGTGTTGCATTTATTCGCCCATGACTATCAGGACATTTTTGGAATTTACCTAATGCCATTAAAAAACGAATTGAATGACCTTGATATTGTTTTGTAGCACGATAATGACCTCAACAGTGGCAGCATGATCACGGACTCCCAGTTCTGGACTGGCTAGAGAGTAATCCGGATCTCAATCGGAAACAGTTTATTACCGTACAAGACATGAAAACTTCAATTAAACAGGCATGGGATGATATACCCCTTGAAAGACTACAAAGCCAGGCTAACTCAATGCCCAGCCGTCTCATCGAAGTGATCCGTTTAAATGGCAAACAAACTACATATTAGCTACTTCAAGTATTTTAGTCGATTCGTTGTTTTGTTTCATTTGTCTTGTAATTTCGTTCACCTATTTCTATTTAACATTATGGCTGGTTCTATAATTTTGTCCAGGACTGTTAGTAATCTTCAGTTTTATTAATTCTTGATATCGATCAGTATTTAGAAGAAAAAAAAACTCCTCGAACTTTCACTTTGTGCGCAAGACAAAAGAAAAACTTAAAAAAATTTGAAGTAATATTGAATGAAAAGTTAGGCCTGAATTCCTTCTCTTATATAAATAAACGTAAAGCTTGACACAAAAATTCTTTTGGCTTTGGTTGAGGCTAATGACAAGCATACGTGACAAGAGGCGGATGCAAGTGACAATCAACCAAGGGGTGCTAATGAAACCGCCGTTAATAAACCACAAAAGACACATAGAACGCCCCTAAATTCGCCACTTGATGACGGCACTAAGACATAACACTAATGAATGTTTGGTGGCTGGATTCCCTCATGTCATTAGGGGTGGCCCTTTATCATTCGATAAATTTCACCCGAAATTGATTAAAGTTTTTAATTTACTCGATACATAATCTGAATATGTGGCAGCGTTTGCGTATGGGAAAGCATTAAATAATAGAAACCGTATTTTATGGGAATAAATTAATTAGATTAAAATTAATATTAAGTTGATAATGAGTTTAGTTATTACGCTTGGCTCGTTTAATCCGCTTAACTTTCTGCGCTCTCTAATGAAAGCTCCTACTCTACTACTCAGTGCATTGACATTGAACATGCTTTGCGAGAAAATTTCCCGTTCTTACTTATTTGAGGGAATAAATTATTAAAAATTTCTGCATATTACTTAGAAAGTTAACTATTTTTTT